>VWZI01012420.1:101225-121154 GCA_013396835.1 Psilopogon haemacephalus
AGCTTTTCATCACCCCAGACCCCCAGGTCCTTCTCCTCAAGGCTGCTCTCAGCCATTCCCCACCCAGCCTGGAGTTGTGCTTGGGACTGGACCAACCTTAGGCCTACAAGGCCTCAGTAGGCCACATGAGGCAGCTCAGAGTTTCCTGCCACACCACACACCAGGGGGTAAGAAAGGCTGCACCACCTGGAGCCTTCTGACTCCCCCCTGGTGGTGGTCTGACCTTGCCCCAGGTATCACGTTTAGCCCCCTCCCACTTCCAGCCGAGGCCTGCTATAAAAAGAGGGGGACAGGTTGTCCTCTCTCTCTGGTCCTGCCTGCCCAGCTCCTCTGGCCCTGCTGGATCACCACGTGCTCCCCAGCCAGCACCTGGGGATGACAACCATTGTCTTTGGAACTCTAACCAGCTGCTTTTCATCACCAAAATCCTGCATCCTGCTTCGTCCACCACCGAATCACCAATCCCAGCATTTGGACTCAACTCCCTTTCCACGGGTTGTATTCTGATACTGTGTATTTTGTTCCCTTTTCCCCCTTTACCCTCTAATACCTCTCATTTTTCCTACCCTGTATTTTTCGGTTCGCTTTTCCCATTTTCTATAACTCCCTTTACCTCCTATTTATTGTTAATGTTTATATCCTTTTTACTTCCAAATCAAATTGAGTATTTATTGAGCTTTTTGAGCTCAGGGAGGCCAGCCTAAACCCAGTACACCTGCCTGGAGAGGGATGTGAAGGGAGGAGAGGCAAGGAGCAAAGAGACTGATACCAGCCAGGCACTGCCTTGTAAGCTGTGACACCAGAAAGTGGAATAGAACAATGTTACGATATCTTGGGATGACCAGGTCCATCCCCCAGGGCTGGACTTCATCCCTCTGGTTTCCTTAAGAGAACCTGGGACCCCTCAAACTATTTAACATTTCAGCATCTCACCTGTTGGGTCTCAGAGTGGTTGTTTTTAACTCTTTGTCTGCAGCATTCACAGTATTAATATTGTTAGCTGAAGGGATAAGGTCTACACGTGAAGAGCAAACTGCCATGACACTGCACACTGCCCAGACCTCACACACCCCACAACCATCATGCAACACCTGTTCATTCAGAAGGACTAGAATAGAATAGAACAGAACAGAACAGAATAGAATAGAACAGAATAGAATCAGTCAGGTTGGAAGAGACCTCCAAGACCATCCAGCCCAACCTATCACCCAGCACCTATCCAATCAACTAGACCATGGCACTAAGTGCTCCATCCAGTCCTTTCTTGAACACCTCCAGGGATGGGTACTCCACCACCTCCCTGCGCAGCCCATTCCAATGGCAAATCACTCTCTGTGAAGAACTTCTTCCTAACATCCAGCCTATACCTCCCCCAGCACATCTTGAGACTGTGTGGTTACCACAGATCACAGGCTGACCTTGAGTAGCAGTGGCATTTTGCTTGTGAGGCACAGGCAGTATGCAGAGTTGTGCCAACAGCCACATCAGATGAAAGATGTGTGGTAATCCTTGCTCTCTCCAGCACTGGCAGACGACTCATGGACAGAGAATCATAGAATCAGTCAGGGTTGGAAGGTACCACAAGAAGCATCTAGTTCCAACTCCCCTGCCATGCCCAGGGACACCCTACCCTAGATCAGGCTGCCCACAGCCTCTGCCAGCCTGGCCTTAAACACCTCGAGGGATGCGGAGCCAACCACCTCCCTGGGCAACCCATTCCAGGGCCTCACCACTCTCATGCTGAAGAACTTCCTCCTCACATCCAATCTGAATCTCTCCACCTCCAGCTTTGCTCCATTCCCCCTAGTCACTAGCTGATAGCCTAAAAAAGTCCCTTCCCAGCTTTTCTGCAGGCCCCCTTCAGATACTGGAAGGCCACAAGAAGGTCACCTTGGAGTCCCTTCTTCTCCAGACTGAACAGCCCCAACTCTTTCAGTCTGTCCTCATAGGAGACATGCTCCAGCCCTCTGAGCATCCTCATGGCCCTCCTCTGGACATGCTCCAGTATATCCACATCCCTCTTGTAATAGGGGCTCCAGAACTGGATGCAGCACTCCAGGTGGGGTCTCACCAGGGCAGAGTAGAGGGAGAGAATCACCTCCCTTGACCTGCTGGCCACACTTCTCCTGATGCAGCCCAGGATCTGGTTTGCTTTCTGGTGATATGGATATGTCCACATCCTGGTGATATGGACAGTCTAGTGCCCATTCAAAGTGAGCAAGGAACAAACTGCAAAGCAAGTGGGTCAGCTCTCAATATCAAACTACACATAAGCAGTTCTGAAATGCATAAAAGGCTCCTGCCAAGAGTTGGTGAACAAGCTGTTCTCCATGACCCTGACATCAGGAATGGCCTCCTGAGGGCAGACAGGGAAGTCTGGGTGAGACACAAGGCATAACAGATAGAACTAATCATTCATTATCCCACCACAGCAGTCAGGAGGTAAGATTAGTCTTCTTAATGCTTTGCATGGTTCTTTCTTTTCCAGATCTTTGCCTTAGTTACACAGGTGCACATATTCCTGTTACTTTTCAGAGGCTCCTAGGGCCAGAAATTGGAAATTATTTATTTTCCTGAGTTTGCTGTTGAAGAAGTGCACATCTTAGGGTCCTGGCCAACCCAGTGTGCCATGGCATCAGTGTATACCAATAGAGGAAATGGACTGGACTGCTAAGATGCAGGATGCAGCAGATACAGCCCTGGTCACTGGAAGCCTCTGGAGATGAAATTGAGAAACAAACAATAAGCACAACAAAAAACTCCACACAAGAAATGGCATAGCTTGAGACCACTATGCCTGGGTCAGGAAGCTGTAATTATATAGCTTCTGTAGGTGTTACTCTCATACAATTTCTGTTTGACTTAGAAAAGCAGGAAGCCTTTAATGCAGGATTAAAAAACAGAGAGCAGCCTGTTCTGTGAGGCAGGACACCTGCAGAAATAGAAGCATGCTCCTGGAATGACATAGAAAACCTACAGGTACATCCCATCTGGATGGGCATCCCAAGACAGCTGATTCAGTGACTAACATGCCTGGCTGCTAAAAACATACTCCAGGGTTTTTATTACCTAAATGGAAATATGCTCAGCACCAGCTTCCAGCCAGGAAATACATCTACCACAGCAAGGAGATTATTTCTCATTAATTCCTGTTGTTGAAGATGATCCTTATCCACAGCTGAGAAACTGCCTAATTCTCTGCTTGTTGTTAACTTTTTGTTTTGCATCTTATAAAGCAAGCTGCCCTGGGTCATCAGTCAGCTGTACTGGAGGTCTCCATGTCAGGTCAGCCCATGATTAAACAACCTTTTGGCAATATCTGCTTATTGGTGTACACTTAATTGGCACAAGGAGTCTAATCTGCAGCACCTAGCTGCTGCGTAGCCAGCTGTACAAGGTCTACCTCCTCCAAATGTCATGTTCAGCCAACAGGCAGCCATCTAGTAGGCATGCAGATGCACAGAGCCAGCACTGAGAAGTGTGTGCCTGCCCACTGCATGCTCCAGTTGTACTCAGGCTGGAGGAAGACCCACAGTGAAGTAAATGCTGTAGGGATAAAGAGGAATCCATCCCTGGTGCGTTCATTGAAACAGAAAATAAAAGCTGGCAGAGGAAAAGTGCCAGCACCAGCAACAAGGCAGGCCACAAATGCCAAGCAGGTCACAGGAGACACCTGACAAACATGCCAAACTTCAACTGTGTTAAGCTGAAACAGGGCTCAGCCTCCTGTAAAGCAGATGAAAGAGCTGCGGTGCAGTGTTCTACAGGGTTCCCCATGGACACATCTCAGCACTTCAGGAACTGCTGGAAACTGTGGTGTGGGGCTCTGGCAACTGCACTGATTATTGAGAAACATCCAGCAAAGAGGTGCTTAAAGATGACAAACAAGGTCCCGTGCTCCTGTGCACCCCAGACACATTCCAGTCAGGGGAACAAGAGCATGCCAGGGTGGAAAGAGACCTAAAGAGCCCTCAGGAGCTCTGTAAGGTACAGTGAGACACAAAGCCTTGGCTCAGGCCTAATAATAAGCTGCAGCTCCTTTACTGGCTGGATGTGGAAGAGGAACAGGAAGGAGCAGAATGAAGAAACAGGAAGCCACTTATGAAGGACTGATTTCCCAGAGCATCTTCCTGGAAAAACAGAAGCCTGCTTTTCATCTCCATGAGATATTTCCATCTCTGGACAATTCTGAAGTCTGAGCTCTCAATACATGCTTACTCCATCCTGTGCACAAGCCCAGCATGTGCCCCTCAACACACAGCAAGGATAAGGAAAGATCAACCAAATTGTGACATGGGGATGAGGGCTAGCAAGGGCTGAACACGTGACATACAGCAGTCCAAGCCAGAAGATGAGTGGCTGCTCTGCTCTCACTGATTTTCAGTGCAATCAGTCATGATGTTCTAGCAGGATCTGCTCTCCATTCCTGGGAACATCAGCCAGAATTAGCAATCCCCTATCAGAGGAGGTGAAGCATGGAGTACCAAACAGTACCTGTGACCTTTTTATCAATTTTGCATGCCTGCTGCTTTCACAGCAACTTTTTGTATCAGCTTAAAATAAATCCAGTCCTTCTGAAAGTCAAGTATTCAGAGATTGCAGAAGCAATCCTCTACATAGCCATAAACTAGCACAGAATATCTGGGGATGTAAATGTAGAGGCCAAGGAGCTATGGAAGGTAATTAATGGTGTAGTCTTGAATCCCCAGCATCTGTCCATGACAGAGCTTCTTTCAGCTCAGAGCATCAAAGTAAGCCCAAGCGTTGCCCCCAGGTTTGCAGCCAGGAGACATCTCAGCTCTTTTCCTTTTCTGCTGTGTGCAAAGCTTCATATATTAGGGCTGTGTAACAGCAGTGAGCACCACATGCACACAGCAGATAACTTCTGCTACAACCAGTATCAGAGCGGGCAAGAGCGGGCACACATCATCCATCTGCAAGAGGGAGAATCTCTGTTTTCAGACAGGGCTTCTTTGAGCACAAGCCTTCTGAGATGCCTTTCTTTGACCTCTAAATTCCACACTCTGAATACAAAGGACTCAGTGTGTTCTGCTGGCTTCCAGTGGGGTCTCCTGTTTTCCAGCACACAACAGAGGCTGATGCCACAGCAGCACGGGAGCAGCTGAATTACATGCCTACTACAGGACCTGATCAACAACAGGTAAAATCCAGCCTGAGGGAAACACATGGCAGCTCCCAGCTCCTCAGTGGGACAGGGCATCACACATGTGCTACCTAGGCCAAGGAGCATGGCTTCCCAGCAATTTTTGCAGTGTGGTCTGGTTTACAGCTAGGTACCAACCACGCATGAAAAGGTGCATCTCTATGGATAGCAAGAATGTCCGGAGCTATCGCTGTTAATTCAACATCCAGATTTAATATGCTTTCCACAATTAAACTGTTCTCCATCAACCAGACCACAAAATAAGCCTAATGAGGGGCCAGAACCTCTGCATGCACCATTGCTACAGCCCATGACTGTTTTACTGAAGCAGCCAGCTCTGGCCTCCAGCAGGGACCTGGCAGCAGGATAGATTGAAGCTCAGTTTAACCCCTCCTGGAATTTCCTGTACCTCTCATTAGACCTGGCAATAATACTCAGAACATACAAAGAAAGCTCAGTAGCAAGTAACATAATCAGAACTGAAAGACTCACATCCTCTCGGTGACCAGCACATAGCATCATGGAATGGTTGCTTGAGGTCCTGTCCAACCTCACCTTGAACATCTGCTGAACCTGAGGGTCACTGCCTTTTGTGGTCAACAGGGCAGCAGGGAGAGGAAAACATGGGGAACCCTGTGGATTCCCTTCCTCCCCAGGGCCCAAGGCTGCTTTCTATGGAGGGTTCTCAATACTTTGGCTGAAATGATGACAGCATTTGGGCAGGGCTTTGTGTTATTTTTAACACTTGCTCACATAACTCTGTGGATGAATCCTGGGAAGAGCTTGTCACCAAAATAGTATACTGTGGGCACTATTTATACACCCACTGGCAGCACAGCAGGGTATACTAAAGAGGGAAAGCTAAGAGGACCCCCTTCTCTCCTCACAGCTTAGCAACTATGGGTATAAGGGGAACCTAAAACATGATTTGTTACTTCAGCTAGTCCTCAGAAGCAAACCATCACCTGCAGAAGGCTTTATATCCTTGTCTGATCTGTTTAGGAGAGACTCACCCATGTGGGAGGGAAGTCCAGGTACCTTAGGGTTAGGGAAGATGAATGGCTGTCTGTACAGCAGCAGGCACATCTCAGCTGCTGTGGACTAAAAAGGGAACAGTTGTGTCTAAATGCCAGCTAGGTCCAGAGAAAATGCTGCTGCTCTGCTGCTCCATCTATCTTTGGCTACTGCAGGGGCAGGGTTTCTTGATGGTCACCTCTTTTCTCTATACAGCCCCTGCAAAGGTGTGCAGTAGTGGGGGAAGGTGAGACGCTAAATGGCAGTGAGGTTCACTGGAAAGAAGACACCAAATTGACAAGACTGACTCTCCTTCATCCCTAGACAAAATGGCAGCCTCAAGCCCTTCCATATCAAACCAGCTTGCCCTAAGAGACGCCAAAGCAAAAAAACCCAAACCAAGCCTTCTGAGATCATTCAGGAAAGGGAGGCTCTTCCCCTGTCTAATTTTATGGGTAAAAAAAAATAAAATCTCTGAAGCCATTTCCATGCCTACTGAACTTTCCTGATTTTTGTCTCCTCTGAGTTTCTTCTCCTTCTCCTTTTCGCCCATGACATATTCAGGCTGATCTACACTTTCACTCTCCTGGAGAAGGAGGTGACATAACCTGAAGAACTGTGATGGTTTCAGGCCAATTGGAATATTTTAATGAGAGAAATTAGATCATCATTGGTTGTGAATAGAAAATAATGATGATGTCTGTACCATTCATTGGTCTGCTGGGAGGGATAAAAAGCCAAAATAGAAACAATTTTCCCTCACTTTGTCCTGGGACATTGCCCTGTTAATTACTCCTTTGATCTGATCTTATATCTCTCCTCTAATCTCAGCTAACAACCAACAAAAGCTTTGTTGACTTGCTTGTTTAGGTTTCTGGCAGGGAAGGGAGATAAAGAGGGAGAAAGAGAGGGTAGCTTTGAGCCCTTTTGGGCAGTTGCTCTGTCCGAGAGGGAGTTTGGACTTCTGTCTTATTTCTAAATTGTATATAATTGTAAATATTGTGTACATATGCTTGTAAGTTTTGCCATGCTGTAAATATAGCTTTATCTTACTTCCAAGCCTGACCTGGCCTGGTAATTTTCAGTATTTTGGTGGGGGGTGGGTAGGGAAGATCCTAACCCACATCAGGAACATATACAGGATGCTGTATGAGAACAGAGAAGACAGACACACAGCTTCTGGAGCATTAGCATAAAATCCTGGAGTAGAAAGGGAACCAGAGTTTGATTTTCCAGTGTCAAGATAAGAAGAAAATGGATACATGCCTTTTTTTTCCCCTACAGGAGAGGCAACGGCCTGAGCAGCATACTGACTGCTCATCTGAGCTACAGAACAATGCACGACAAAACCATGTACATGCTACTAACTGCAGAATCCTCCCCAGGCAGGGGCAGGCCTGACCACAGTACTCTCATCAGAATAAATGGAAGGAATCAGCTCCTACCTTGCCAGGTATAGTGTCCCCGGATCGTGGGCTGGTCTCACTGCAGCTGGAAGCTGGGCTGCAGCAGCAGCAGTGGCATGAGAGCAGCAGTAAGAACGCACAGCATGCAGAGCCAGTGATAATCCAAAGCAAAACCAGCTCGCTGCTGTGTCGGCTCAGGGATCAGGCAGCCATGCTGTGGAGGGTGGCAGGCAAGAGGCAGCATGACAAGGCACTTCTCCCAGAGAGGAGCTAGCTCAGGGATTTCTCCCGACGCCAGTCACCTGCCTCTCCTTGGGCACAGCTGTGCCAGGGTGCCAGTTTCACTCACAGAGTATGTGGGCAGCAGAGGAAAGCAAGAGGTGCTGGCAATGCAAAGGCCAGATTGCTAATGAAAGCCCCAGTGTAAATACAGATGCACTCTGGAGAGGGCTATGGCAGAAATGCAGCTCGTGTTACAAAAAGCCATTTACAAACTCAGAAAAAAAAAGCCAGCATGATAGGACTGTGTGGGCTGACTCCACACTGTGCCTGTGCAAGGCTGTGGGATGCCAGAGCAGCTGTCAGTGAGGGCAAACTGTGGGGTGGAGTGGCCAGTAGCAAGAGAAGACACTCCACAAGTCCATGCTCTCCAGTAGCTCCTAAAACTTCATACACAGCACCTGCAAGCAGCTTAAGCATTTTTTTCCTATGCCCCACCTGAGATAGCCCCAGCCCCACACCTCTGGTGTACAGTGCTAGAGCTGCCCATCACACCTGGGAGGAAGGCTGGTCAAAGTGCTACTCCACTCAGGTGTGACCAGACTGTCATTGTCCAGGCCTGGGACTTAACCTCTCTCTTCAGTTCAGTGTTTTTGGCACCTCCTGCTAGGATTCTTCCTTGCCTACCATTTCAGGATTACTTATAAGCTGCACTGCTACTGGATTTACACCAAATAAGGAAGATTTGGGACAGGGACTAGCTCAGCAATGAAACATGTCAAAGGTCTTGAAGGCTTAGAAGCCCTTGTGCCCATAAGTGGAACAAGCATTTGAGAGGTTTTGTACATTTCAGCCCCTGCCCATTAAAATAACACTGAAAGAACTCAGCAAGAGGCTGAGAAGGAGATGTTTCAGGATGCATACCACGGTGAACAGAGCCTATTTTGAGTAAGCCTGGTGCCAGACAGGCATATAGCTCACTCCAGTGACCTCTGGGTGCAACCAGTGACAAAACAAGGAGTTAATGTGGTTCTGAAGCAACCAAGATCTCTTCTGTAGAAGTTGATGGGATCTCTTTTGAAAAACATTTCTTAGCATCAAAAGAAAAAGTGTGGAAACACTTGATTTGGGCCAGTTTAATCAGTAAGTGCTGATAAAAACCTAGCTACAAGGACTGCACAGAGGAACCCTAAAGAAATACAATAGAACAGAACAGAATAGAAAATAGAACAGAACAGACTAGACTAGACTAGACTAGACTAGACTAGACTAGACTAGACTAGACTAGAATAGACTAGAATAGAATAGAATAAGCCAGATTGGAATTGACCTCCAAGATCATCCAGTCCAACCTATCATCCAGCCCTATCCAGTGGCACTAAGTGCTCCATCCAGTCTTTTCTTGCACACCTCCAAGGAGGTGTTTCTTGAACAGCCCATTCCAATGCCAATCACTTTCTCTGTGAAAAACTTCCTCCTAACATCCAGCCTATACCACCCCTGGCACAGCTTGAGACTGTGTCCCCTTGTTCGGTTGCTGGTTGCCTGGGAGAAGAGACCAACTCCTACCTGGTTACAACCTCCCTTTAGGTAGTTGTAGACAGCACTGAGGTCTCCCCTGAGCCTCCTCTTCTCCAGGCTGCACACCCCCAGCTCCCTCAGCCTCTNNNNCTTGCACACCTCCAAGGAGGTGTTTCTTGAACAGCCCATTCCAATGCCAATCACTTTCTCTGTGAAAAACTTCCTCCTAACATCCAGCCTATACCACCCCTGGCACAGCTTGAGACTGTGTCCCCTTGTTCGGTTGCTGGTTGCCTGGGAGAAGAGACCAACTCCTACCTGGTTACAACCTCCCTTTAGGTAGTTGTAGACAGCACTGAGGTCTCCCCTGAGCCTCCTCTTCTCCAGGCTGCACACCCCCAGCTCCCTCAGCCTCTCCTAACAGGGCTGTGCTCTGGGCCCTTCACCAGCTTCGTCACCCTTCTCTAGACACGTTCCAATAGCTCAACACCTCTCTTGAGATGAGTAGATCAGAAATGGACACAATACTCAAATAGGTGTATGTCCTGGTGATACCTACCAGACGGGTGAGGCCAGCCAGGCATCAAAGCCAGCCTGAAAGGCTTCCTGTTAATGACAGCATCTAGATTGTATTATCTTTTGTTTCCTCCCTTCATCAAACTGCTGGTACAGCCACTACTCCTCCACACAACTAAGAAAGCAAAGTTACTGAAGTTAAAACTCCTTGTTCTTGTGCATGATGATACCCTTTCCATGGGTTGACAATACCTGTAAGGAGGAAGGTGCTTTGCTGCTTTCCCCCTCCATGGTGCAGCAACTCCACTGCAGCTCAGCCCAGCTGACCTTGGGATGAAGTCATTCTCCTGGCACCGAGCTACCCTTCTCAATGTAACAGGTGTAGCTCCTCAGGTCTGTCTGAGAGAAAATACAGCCATGACTTCATCACCAAGTACTCATCAGCATGGGCAAGAGAGCTCCTCCGTACAGGGAGCTGCTTCTCCAAATGTGATGAGCCTTCATGACTTATTCCTGTGCAGTGACAAACCAGGACAGGTCTCTCCTGGGATTAAGTGACTCCTCTGACAGGCTGTCTCACTGCTAAGCAAGACAATGCTGAAGCTCTATCTTCCACCAAATTTGTTTTTCAGGCAGACTGGTCTCAGCTAAGGAATGGCTAACCACCAGAAGACTCCAAAAGTGTCACAACAACCCAGCCTCAAAAGAGGCGTCTGAGAGTGTTCGGATCAAGACTGCAATAAGGCTCACCACACCTGCAGCAACAGCAATCCTGCTAAGTCACCACCGACAAACCTGCAGCATCCACAGCTTCCTAGGAGTATGAGCATGGACCTCTGCTGGGGAGCGCTGTCTACAAGCTCTCCCTTGAGCTTTCTGGCTGTACCTGGAGAGGTGGAGGAAAGCAACACCCACAGAAAACAGTGTTCAGAAACCCATACAGCCTGGCCTTGTCTCAGTCCGTGAGCCACTCTTCCCTGCAAGCACTGATCTGCCTCAGCCTGACCCACTGCCCACGTTCATCACCCACTGGAACAATCCAGCCAGTAGAGGAGAAAAAGGGTGCAGCCAGCACCCACTTCACAGGAGTTTACTGAGCTGCAATCAAAAGCTCAAGCAGACCACCTCCCTCTTCAGTGCCTTGGTTTCACCTCTTGTGAAAAAAGGACCAGAATACTTACCAAGATGCTGCAGATGTTGTAAAATTGACTTCATTATGGGATGCTGGCAGTCTGCGAACAGCAACAAGCATTCTGTGAGACTCTTTTTCCACCCATACAGCAGAGGCTCCTTCTGGCTTTCCCAGGCATGCAAGCTACTGCACACAGCTTTCTTCACCCTCACCACAGCAGGTATGCTGCAAAGACACAGATACCCATTACCCCCAAAAGCAGGAGCTTCAATCCCTCTACCAGCTATCCAGAGGCCACCTGCCAAGCCGGAATGCAGCGCACCAGCCCAGCCTCAACGGAGCTGTCAAGGCAGCCGCTGAAGGGCTGGGGCTCAACTGCTCTGGAATTCCAGCAATGCACAAGCACCCTGTCAGCCTGCAACAGGAACGACTCCTCCCTGCCCCTGACCAGGCTGAATCACTGGAAATACCAAAACAACGATGAGGTCACGTTCCCAGAGCAAGGAACTGGAGCCAGATATAGGTACGTGGAGAAGCATGCTAAAAAGGGACTCAGTGTACAGGCTGGAGGCTCTGGCAGACAAGCACCCCTGGCATTTGTTGCAGTTAAAAACAGCTTGGGGCTGCCAGGAGACTTCTCTCTGCAGGCAGCAGAGAACTCAATAACAGGGGCTTTAAACTCTGAAAGAGGTACAAACATATGAGCTCATGAATGTATAGATTAGCATTCAATAAACGCGGCAGAGGTAAAATGATGCCTGTATTGTGCATCCAGTGGTTCCAAATTGTGACTGCAATAGCCTGCTCAGGCTTGAGCAGTTAGGAATCACCCTGCAGCAAGCTGAACGGCAGACAAAAATTGCCCATTACTGCCTGGTTGCTTATGCATGCTGTAGCCCCAGCCAGCTTCCACCAAAAAAAGCCAACAAAACTAAAAACAAACAAACAAACAACTAAACAAAAAAAATTTAAAAAAACCAATAGCTTGATAAGCTTTCAACAGGGCGAGTGGCAAGTAACAGTGCCTCCTGCTATCGCTCCCCAGTCAAGCACAGGAAACACTCCATTATCAGCAAACAAACTCTTCAAGGCGGTGCAATCAGTCCCATCCCTCCCCATTTCTCTGGAGAAACTGGCGACATTTTGTTGCCTAGACTATGAAGGAAATTGCAACACAGGACCTGGAAAGGATAGAGGAATTCACAACAGAATTTGCAATAGCCTGCTCTTTCCGCTCTTCCTAGGACGAGATGTTTGGATGGGTAACAGTAACACCCACAGTTACGTGAAAAAGAGACTCAGTGAATCCAGGTTTTCTCCATCAGGACATAAAGCAGCTTCTAATGAGGAGCTAAGGGGGAGCAACCATGGAACCAGATAGCCAAGACCAGGCATCTGTACTATGTCCACTTGGCATTCCAAGTGGTCCAGAGTAGGGCCACAAAAATTGCCAAAGAGCTGGAATACCTCTCCCGTGAAGAAAGGCTGAGAGTGTGGGCACTGCTCAGCCTGGAGAGGGCTCCAGGGAGACCCTGTTGCAGATCTTCAACACTTAAAGGAGACCTATAAATTAAAAAACAGGGAGAGGCCTTTTAGCAGGGCCTGTAGCAACAGGACAAGGGATGATGATTTTAAACTAAAAAAGGGCTGACTCAGACTAGATACAAGGAAGACTTTTTTTTTTTTTACAACAGTGGTGGCAAAACACTGGCATAGGTTGCCTAGAGAAGTGGCAGATGCCTCAGTTCTGGAAACACTCCAGGTCAGGTTGGACTGGGCTCTGAGCATCCTGATCTAGTTGAAGATGTCTCTACTCACTGCAGGGGGGTTGGACTACATTTACAGGTCCCTCCCAACTCAAACCATTCTGTTATCCTGCAATGTCTCCAAGCTGGCTAGCCAGTAGTCCACTTACTCTGCAACAACCACAACAGTGTCTGACACTGAGTTGCTGGGCTGTGCTCTCCAACTTTCTCCTGCAAGGGCTTTCACATTTGTTAATAAAAGATGCTAGATATCAGTGGTGACCTGTATGTAACTCCTGTAGCAGACCAATGACACCAGAAATGCTCAAAACCACATCAGCTCATTGTCACACTGCTACTGCAGTGTGTTCTAGTAACAAGAACCACCATACTAGGTCACACCAAGAGGTCTTCTGGTCTACTGTGCTATCCTTGATATTGTAACATCAGCATATACATATCACAGCATGTGCTGGTTTGAGGCTAACTGGAATATTTCAATGAGGAGAAATTAGACCCTTGATTGTGAAGAGAGAATAATGACAAAATCCGTATCATTTGTTGGTTTGCTCAGAGGGGTACAAAGCAAAATCTAAACAGCCTCACTCAGTTTCATCTGTGATGCTGCTCCCTTTCACTTCTCCTTGATCTGCTCTAATATTTCTCTTCTAATGTTGGCTAACAGAAAACAATGCAAGCTTTGCTGTTTGTTTTGTCTGTCTGGGCGACAGAGGGAGCAAGAGGGGGCTAGTTCTGATCCCTTCTGTCTCCAGGAGGGAGCTTGGATTTCTGCATTATTTCTGATTTGCATATAATTGTAAATACTTGTAAATATATATTGCATATATATATGCTTGTAAATTTTGCCATGCTGTAAATATAGCTTCTTCTTGCTTCCAAGCCCTCTGAGATGGTCTGGTAAATTTCAGTGGTATGGAGGGGGAAATTCCCAACCCATGTCACAGAGTGATGTCTCTTCAGGCCATACTCTTCCCCCTTCCAGCAGTCCTCATTCAAGGACCTCGCAGAGCTGGGCTCTACCCACTGACTGTCACGTTTTACAGACACTGAAGCACGTTTCCGCTATGGAGGTGTCTGGTTCCTTTTGGAATCTGTGTATATTTTCAGCCTTCATGCCATCTCATAGCAACATGGTCTGCAAATCAACTATGTTGAAAAAGAACTTCCTTAACTTTCTGACTAATAAATAATTTTGCTGGATGTGCTGCCTCTGTACTATGAGAAATAGCAGTGGTTCAACTAGGTCATTCCTTATTCTCCCCACTGTACACGACTTCACAGACCTTTACTCTCTCTTCCTACAGAAGCTGTCCCAGTCCTTTAATCATCTTCATTCCCCTTTTCTGTATCATGTTGAGGTCTATGCCACTCTTTCTGAGAGAATCATAGAATCATAGAATCAGTCAGGGTTGGAAGAGACCACAAGTATCATCTAGTTCCAACCCCCCTGCCATGCCCAGGGACACCCTACCCTAGATCACGCTGGCCAAAGCCTCATCCAGCCTGGCTTTAAACATCTCCAGGAATGTGGCCCCAACCATCTCCCTGGGCAACCCTTTCCAGGGCCTCACCACTCATGGTGAAGAACTTTCTCCTCACGTCCAATCTGAATCTCCCCACCTCCAGCTTTGCTCCAGGAGGGGACCAGGCAGTATGAGGTAGTCAATATACAGGCACAACATGACTGTATACTGAAGCATGTAAGAAAGAAGATTTTTTATTTATTTACTCCATTTCCTGTACAAAGTCTGTGTTTTTGGTTACAGCTGATCTGCTCAGACAAAACATGACCCAGGGTAACTCCAAAGGGCTCCTTGTGGGTGGTGAGAAGCTGTTCACAAGTCACCATTACATGCATGAAATTGTGGTGTTTAATGGATGGAGTCTCACCTGTTGTTTTACCACTTCAATAGTTTTGTAAGAGACTCCTGTAATTCTTCAGGCAGTTTTCAAACCCACCACCTTGCCTAACTTTAGACGAGTCTTCACTCTGTCCTCCAAACTACAACTAGATGTGTTGCACAGCACATGTCCCACCGAGACCCTTGTGGGACCCAAACACAGCAGTTCCAGAGCTCTTGGTTTGCATTGCAAGGCATGGCACTTGGCAAGCAGTGCTCCAACTATGGTGACCAGTAATGCTCTGTCTCAGAGGGATATCCCACTGCAGCCTGATGCAAGAAGCTGTGGAGCTCCAACGCTTGCAATCTGCACCTGAACTAGTGCCCTGGTAGCAGACGCTCCACAGGCTTTGCCAGGCACAGTCTCAACGCATGCAGCAGGACAAGCTATGCCAGTATGACAGCCACACTTCACCTACTGTTACTGGGATAAGATTAGCAGCACATCAAATTTGTGCTCACATGCTGCCATCTGAACAAATGTCTTGGCCTGGCACTTGTGGAGCAGCCTGGTCAAGTTTGAACCAGCCATTGTGAAATCAACCAGCAAGCTCTTCTTGTGAGGGACATGATTGAGTTATCCAAGGGACACCAAAACCACAGTGCATAGCTTTTGCAAAGCACCTGAACAGGGATGCTGAAAGCATCCTAAGGCATTGCCCTCCAAGAGCAGCCTCTATGGGTTGTGCCAGATGCTAGTGTCAGCAAAATACTTGTGACAGCAGTCCAAGAGCTGTCCATGGGGAGACTGTTCACTCAGGAGTGGTCCTGAGGAGGACACTGTACCCAGTTCCTCCCTGCTCCCAACTCCTGCCAACGTGGTCAGCACAACTAATGCCATTTCTTTAGTGAGCAGCCATTCTCTGTGACTGAGCACATCCCGTATCACTTTCCATCCCCTCACTGTCAGGCCCAGAAGGCCCTGTGCACCAAACAGACAAAACATCACTTCCCTAACAGCATCAAGAAAATTACATTTTAATTGTAACTATGATTTAGTGCCAAGGATCCCTGTCAGTGATGGGGAATGGACACGTGCTCCCAATCACAGCTCTACTGAGGACTCAATTGAACATGTAGAGTCCAAGATAAGGCTTAAGAGCAACAAAGATCCTCAGCAAACACCTACCAGGCACAGCAGATGTGAATTGTGGAAAGCAATACGCCCAGTTCACGTAGTTGCATAAGAATGAGAAGAGAAGGAGGAGAAAGTGGCCTTCAGGTGAGCAGCAGGCATCACAAGGTATCACAAAACCCCAACATGTTCTAGAATGAGAGACCTGTACCAAACAAACCTCAGAAAATGCACTGCTGTGTGTCAAGGGCTTTGATGGGAATTTTGGAACTAAGCAGAAGACTGATTGCATAAGGCTAGGCAGAATTGGGGTAAACAGCCTTCATGAACACCTGGGAGTGACACAGCAAGCAGAAAAACTCCTTCTAGTCAAGTTTATCCTGAAGCACTCCAAGATGAGCTGGCAAACCAGCAGGTCTGACACTTGGCCCAGCTTCAGCAAGGCTTACCACAAGGAAGAGCACCAGGCAGCTCCACCTGCACACAGTAGCTTCATTTCCTTAATTCCTAGAGTTCAAACATACCCTGGCCACACAGCAGCCTGATGGCATGGGGAAGGGTGAATGGAGCACTTCATCCGCCCCTCTTCATGCAAAATATTGCCTGCAATCCCACAACCCTCACATAACAACCTGGTCTGAAATACTGCATTCTCCAGCTCATATGAAAATAGAATAGAATAGATGTCCTCCTTTACATCAGCCATCGACCACCACCCAGTAAACAACTCTACTGACCCACCCGAACAACAGTACAACCAAGCCACTGGTTAGAGAAAACTCAGAACACAAGGCACTCTGCACATGAAAGTGCCAGGCAGCGTCTGCTGCCACAGTAAAAACTGAACCAGAAGCAGAACTGCAGGCAGATAACTGGGCAACCATAAACCTTTTGAATATTCTATGTTCCCTTACCCACAGCCTGAAGGTTTTTGAGGAGTGACTGCCAGGTGGTGAGGAAGCCTTTGCAGCAGCTGCTCTAGGTGCTGAAGACCAAAGAATACAAACCCATTGCTGCTGTTTGAAGGTCACAAGACTGGCACCCAGCTTCTATGAAACATATGGACTATGATACCTTCAGACTGTAATTTTTCAGCATGAGAGTACAAATTACTCTTCTAAATACAGACCTTTAGTCTACATGGAATGAATGGCCTGGGTGCCTGCAGGGCTGACTGGAGAGTAGCACTCTACACCAGATGACACAAAAGACTTCAGTTTAAAATTCAGGGCAGCTACCAACTCCCTGAGTCACCTTGCTCTGCACACTTCAGGCCCCAGCTCCCTGCTGAAGGAGAGGGGACTGATCCTCCCTGTCTCTCAGGGGAGGCAGAATGCAATAAACCTTATGAGATCCCAGGATCTCTGCCACACCATGATGTACGAAACTCAGGCTTCTTTTATTAAGTGCCTCATACGGATGTGGAAGCAGGATGCAGTCAGTAACAAAAACATCGTCCTTCCCTTGAGACACAATGCTCAGAGCAGACCAGACAGCACTTCATTGGTGGGGTGATGCATGGGGCTGGAGATAGCACCAGCTTTGCATTCAGGTCTGGGAACAACCATTCTCAGAGTGCAAACAAGCAGCTCTGCAGCACAGCCCTCGCTGAAGCACAGACAGCATCCCCCAAAGACAGACTCGATGCTTCCAGATAACCCACAAAAAGCCACTGGTTGGATCATATGTTTTCCTAATTCAGAGGAAGCCTGGCCCAGCTCTGACTTCCTGCAACATCTCTTGGTGTCAGCAGTGGGGGCTGGAAAAGGCCAGATCCATTTATAGCTGAAAAGTCTGGCAGAGGAGTCGGTCTGTGTGGAAAGGCAGGGAGCTGACAGCCCAGTACAGCCAGCTCCACCCAGCAGGAAAGGCAAGCGGGGAAAGACGGAGAGGAGAGTATGGAAACCACTTTTCCTTCAGCTGGGAGTGACAGGAGAGAGGTTGCTCCTAATAGTGCCAGGCAGAGAAAGGCACTCCACTTCTGAGCAAATTACAAAAAGTAGGACACCAGAAGACTAGCTCTAGAAACTCTGAAGAACAGCTGAGCTGCAGCTACAGCCAGAAATGCTTGCAAGCTGAGGCTGGACTTTAGGGCTCCATGTCCTTCTTCTAAGCCCTACATGTTCACCCCTGCAGTAACCCAGTTCCCTGTCACCAGGACAGGAGTAGAAGTGACCCCTGGATGGGGAGATGAGGCTAGGAACTCACCTTTGGTAGAAGGAATGACAGCTCTCTCACACCAGCATATTTACATCAGCCAGCACATAAGTAGGGGTAGTAAAAATCCCTTGCCAGCCCTCGAGGGAAAAAAATGTCCCTGAGAAGACACCAGTTTAAAGCATCAATATGCACAGACTTGTGCTATGCTGACTTCAGCTCCTCTCCATATAATCAGGCATGAGGCTGTGAGACAGGAGAGGTATTTATTTAGCTAACACAGTTTAGCTAAGAACTGTGTATATTCACAGTTAAGTTAGGAATAATAATCTGTAAAGCTGTGCAAGGGATCACAGAGATGAGCAGGCCATAAAAAAGCAAAGGCAGTGGAACATCAGTGCTGTTGTACTGGCAGTGATAACAGAAGCACCATACAAAAAGAAAAAAATCTTGTTACCCTCATTTAAAAATGATAAATTCAAAGGAACAGGTGCAGAAAAGGCCTGGGGGAAACAGAAAACCTATCAAACAAGAAGAAACTTAAGAGCAAGGCTTGTTTAGCCTAGCCAAATGTAGGCAGAGAGTGGATAGGATTGCTCTCTAAATATATCACAGAAGACAAACAAGACTGCTGAAGCTGAAGGACAATGCTGGCTCAACAACAAGAGAATAAATGCACTGTGAACACATTTTAGGTTGAGAATTAGAGGAGGAGGAGGAAAATACCAGCTTTCAGAACAGCAGCTTACCAGCTGAAATGGCTCGTTCTAGAATGAAGCTTTATGAGTGGTCTGATGGGGTTACAGGATGCAGTGCATCTGCCCACAAATATCCAAGAGGTCCCTTATGCTCCTTGTTTTGTTCACAGGTGTTAATAAGTACGGGTTATTATTCAGACTATCTTACAGCAGACTTTGCTGAGGACGACTCCAGTAGAAGAATGTAGGGCAAGCAGGCGGCACTCCTTCGCCCTCCCATCTTGTAAGAATGCTCTTGAGTAACGATTTCCAGGCTACAGGTCAGAGGAAGAGAGTTGTATGGATACAGACTGACAAAGTGAGAGCCACTGAACAGCCCAGCAGAAGTGCAGGTGTGGCAGTTAGCCATGTAAAACATCTTCCAGGTGCCTCTGCCCAAAAGTACCTAATGAGAGGAGCTCTTCACCAAGGTGTGTAATGATAGAACAAGGGGTAAGAGGGCAAATTTAGATTAGATATAAGGAAAGAATTCTTCATGGTGATAATCTTTGAAAATGGTTGCCCATAATGGTTGTGGATGTCCTATCTCTGGAAGAGGCTGAGTTGGATGAGGCTTTGAGCAACCTGGCCTAAATCAAGGAGTCCCCACCCATGCCAGGGAATGTGGAACTTGATCTTTAAGGTCCTTCCAATCTGAACTATTATATGCCTGCCCCACACTATTAGTGACAGAGGTTGCTCTGTATCACCCTGTTTGACTTAGAGGAGAGAGGAGATGCTCTAAGCCCTTTTCTGCTACAGTATAAGAAGCGTAACCATATCATCACCATCTACCATCAAAGCATTACTGCTCCTCATCCTGAAGTTGCTGACTGGTGGGCTGGCAACTATGCTGGTGCTGCAGCAGAACATCGTATTCAAACCATGAACCTCTATATTATGGGAAAACGAGAAAACGGGAGGGGGGGCTACATGACACCACGTTTCCGGGATTAATTATTTATCTATCAAATACTTGAGCATCATAACAAGACAGGATTATCATCCGCAGGTATCGCACAGCCTGGGTCTGACACCCCACCCTGCCGTACCGCGCACACGAGAAACACCGACACCGCAGCAGCCAACCCGTCCCCGCTCTGGTCGCAGGCAGCCCCCTCCCAGCTCCCGCTCCCGCCGCCGCCATCCCTTACCGCAGCGCTCCGCTGTTTACTACCCGGCAGCGGGGCGGGATCTCGGCGCTGCCGGCGCTGCCTGCCCCTCCCGCCCCGGTTCTGCCTGGGAGGTGGCGTCCTCCGGATAAGCGTGTCTGACGTTTCCTCTGAAGTTTGTCTTAAAATATCCCTGATAGGACCCAAAG
>VWZI01012420.1:134593-144921 GCA_013396835.1 Psilopogon haemacephalus
TGTGGCACACATTCACCTGGATGGATGGGATTCAAAATTGGCATTCCCAGCAGCCCCCAGAAATGCTATAGCATTTCATATAGAGCAGGCAATCGATATATTCTGTATCGCCTCCAGAGAGGTACAAGAAATACTCAACAGATTTAAGGCCTGTAATATGTGTATTCTGAGTACAATTCAGGTTTGTCCCAGGGCTTACCAATGAAGGGAAATGAGGCTGTGAAGATCAGGTACATGCCATCACTATACATGGTGAAGGTGATAGCAAAGTAAACAGAAAGGCTGCCCCAGATGAAGAACTGGTTCACAACTGTCCAGTAAGAGGTGTCCAAGCCAATCTAAAAGAAGGGAGCAATACAGATCTTGTTAGAGCCTTAATTATTTAGCAGATCTCTACTGAAGACAGGTTGTCCTCTGCTTTGTGCACCTGCTCCCAAGGCAGTAATTCATCCAAGTCTCTAGAAGTACCAGGCCATAGATCACAGGATACTGGGATCACCATTCAGGGTGATTATTTCTACATTTGTCCTGTGGTTGTCCTCTTCTCAAGCGTTCACCAATGGCTGGTACTGAAGACGGAGTACTGAGTTCAAATGTGATATGCTTATGTTCCCACCCCCAAGCTGTGATCCAGCATGTAAAGTCAGGAGAAGATGCCCACGAGATCTCAGACATCACAAACCATTATCTTTCAAAGATTTTTTTTCTTAGCCTGCTAGTACCATCTGAATTTTGTGCCACCCAAGTCTTAGCTATTTCTTCCATCAAGTGCAACCTAGCATCTGCATCGTGCATGCTGACAGGCTACAGACAGCCCCATAATTCAGACCCTATAAATAACTGCCTGATAGCAGACAGACAGCCCTGTGCTTCAAATCTTTCCCATAAATTTGGAATGAGTCTTTCTCTGTTCTCAGCCTCAACTTTTTTGTCTGCTGTGACTTCAGACTTCCTGAGGCAAAAGCTCTGCTTTCCTGCCATCTTGATCTTTCATAACATGCAAATCTGTTCCTCTGCTGAACTGAGGAGAGTCATCTGGTGTCAAGAGGCATTTTTGGGTTTTTTGTTTGTTTGGCTTGTTTTGTTTTCAATAATGCAAGACACAGCAGCAAACACAACACTATCAGGGTCCCAAGTGGCACACCAGGTGCTGCCTTCTCATGAAACCACAACTAATTCCTATCTCTATTACCTGGGATGCCTTACCTGTACAGACACCACAATCAGTAAGCAGGTCTGTGCCATCAGTGCAAAGGACTGGTAGTCAGCAATGGCCTTCCCATCACTTCTCATTGTATTGTACATGGCCCCATAGGGGATGAAGAAGAGGATGAGGGAGCTGTAGATCCCTTGCAACATGCACGTGACAAACACCATTTTGTTAAAATAGAGGTTCTGCTGGCCAGGCACATACAGCTGAGGAAATAGAATGCTCCAGCGATCATCCACATCCTGAAAGGAGAGAGGAGATTGTCAGCTCTGCAGATGCCTACCCAGGCAACCACACAAGAACACTTAGGGTTGGCACCTCTCTGTGACAAGCATTTCCATGAGAAAAGGTATAGCACACAATTCACTCATTCGTGCTGACTAGCATGTCACAAGCCAAGGTCACCTAGGTACTTTATCACATACTAAGAAAGGTACACTTAATCTTATGATGACTGAATGGTCTGTTCTCCAGAGAGTTGTATGGAAGCCAAGGGACAGAAAATACCTCCCCCCACACAGGCAGGTCTATCTTACTTGGATCCCTTAAGTTTCCAGAGCTGAACACTGTGAACCATTATAGAACAGCAAGGTCTTACTTACTTAACTTGTAAAAAGCATATCATAGGAATACATTTATTGCCCCTGCCTCTTGTTGAACAAGATCCCAGGTGGTCCTGACTCCTCCCTGGGGGCGGTCTGACCTGTCCACAGGTGCAGTGTTGTAGCCCACTCCCACTTCATGCCTGGACTGCCTACATAAGCAAGGAGACTTCCTGTTTCTTCTCTCTCACTTCCTTCACTCTCCATTTCACCAGCCAGGCATCCTGCTTCCCTGCTGTTCCTGCTTTTGCCACATGTCTCCAGCAAACACGTGGGGAGATCCATCATCATCCTGAATCCACCATCATAATCGTTCTCTGTCCATTTGCATCCACCTGCATGTATCTCCATCCATTCTCATCTACTGGTTGTATACCTATATTTTGTATTTTGTTTCCCTTTCCTAAATTTTTTGTAAATCCCCTTACCTTAAATACCCTTTATTTATTGTAAAAGTTCTTTTAACTGCCAGATTGAATCAAGTCTATTCTTTGGGGTTTTGAGCTCTGGGAAACTAGCTAGAACTAGTACAGGCTGTTAAAGAAGTGGCTTGTCAGGATTCAGGAACAGAGCTAGTAAGATGTAACTACTTCAGGGGAGTGTTGCAATGTCAGCTTCTACTGTAGTCAACAGCCTGACTAAAAAATCTCATCACACACTGGAAACTCATAAGTCAAGTCAGGATAAGTACACCATCTACTTCCTGGTGTAGCCTTTCATTTCAATTTTAGATCTTACTGGCAGGAATCAATTTCAGGGGCTATCCAATACCTAGCAAAAAAAAGTTATCTACATTTGCTTCAGAAGCCAGCTCAAAGCACTTGGAGATAAAATTTCTATTAGAAAAACCCATCCAAATTGTGATAGAAACAGTACCTGATCAAAAAGGCTCATTCCTAGCACCGGGAGGGAAGTGTATACCAAATTGTACAGCGTAATGAACCACTCATCATAGACAGTCTGAAAAAAAATTAGAACACGAAGTTAGAAAAAGGCTAGCCTTTCCCAAAAGTACACACAATTAAATGCTGGAACACCATGACAGTACTCTGTATTGGGCAACCAGCAGGCAGGGACCTTGCCTCCAACCTGGCACACTCAGCCCCGGGGCTGACACTTGCCCATCATCTATATGCATTTCCCCAGTGCTGGGTTGGATTGGACATTGGTCTGTTTTAAACTATCAGCATGTTTTTTTTTTCTGCTTCAGAAGATCTGCTTCTCTTACAAACTACTTGAAGGGCACCTGGGGTTAAATTGTTTGCTTCAAATATGTGAATAGAGAAAGCATAAGTCCTACACAGGTCTATGCCAAGCTAGTCACAAACAGAGAGGGCTAAACACCTCTCCTATGAAGAAAGGATGACAGAGTTGGAGTTGTTCAGCCTGGAGAAGGCTCTAAGGAGGCTCTATTGTGGCCTTTCAGTACCTAAATGGGACCTGCAAAAATGATGAGGACAGACTTTTTAGCAGGAGCTGTAGCAATAGTACAAGAAGGAATGGTTTTAAACTAAGACAAGGTAGATTTATACTAGATGTAAGGAAAACTTTCTACAAGGAGTGTGGTGAAACACTGACACATGTTGCCCAGGTAGGTGGTAGAAACCCCATCCCTAAAAACACACAAGGTCAGGCTGGATGGGGCTCTGAGCAACCTGATCTAACTGAAGATGCCCCTACTTATTGCAGGAAGGTTGGGCTACATGATCTTTAAAGATCCCTCCCAACACAAATTATTCTGTGATACTGTGGTCAGGCCTCTGAGTAATCTTTATCCTTCTTTGACAGCTGTAGTCACTTTGAACAATTTCAAGAGTCCTGTGAAGGGCTTTCATGCTTCATAATGCATGTAAATGTCTTCAGGCAGCATAATGAAGGCAGCAATATCTGCTTTTTACTCATACAGCTGAAGAAGACAGACCTGTGTGCCACTCAGTGAGGCGGGGGGAGGGAGGTGGGGGAGCAGCTGAGTCTTTTTCTTTGCTCCCAGGTGCTTTGCTGAAAAGGCTGGCTAGGCATGACTACCAGAAGACAGCAGCTGAACCTACCTGTGCTGAGAAGCCGGAGAAGAAGCCATACCAGAAGTGCACTAACGTGAAGGCAAAGTTCTTGTAAAAGAAGTACTTGAGGAACTTGCACATACGGATGTAGGACCAGCGGCCGTGGACCAGGAGCAGGCGCTGCAGGTAACGGAACTGTGCAAAGGAGAAGTCACTGGACAAGACTGCCTGCATCCCCTCCTGGCCACTGATGCCAACCCCGATGTGGGCAGCTGCAACGAGAAGTTACAGATCATATAATTACACTTTGATTACCCTGTTTTAAAATTAAGTTCTCTGCACTGGGACACTGCTAATTCTCTCCCAGCCTTCATAAAAAGCCATAACTGGTGTTGCTTTTATGACACAAGGGAATTTGAGGGGGGCACTAATTCTCTCAGCAGGGTTGTGATTTTTTCTGTGTTGAAACATTTCTAGTAACTTGGCTTTTTTTTTTTTTTTTAATGAAATTACATCCTCAGTGACAATTCATGTTTTCTTTCTGAATGTATTCCAACAGTATCAGTGGTGTTGTTCTAAACAGCTGCTGTTATGAAAGAAGTAGCTTTAATTGATATTGAAATCTGACTTGTATTTACTTGGTGCATGTCCTTCCAGCAGCCTTAGCACCCCAATCAAAATCTTCAAACCCTTTAAAGATTTCTTAGATACAGACTATAGCCTTCGTTACATCTCCTGGACTTAGACTAGTTCAATCAAATAATTAGACAGAAGAGTCACGTCTCTTTTAATGGTAACTTGGGTTTATTAAACATGGACATAAGTTTAATGTGACAGCTAATTATACAGCTTTTGCTAATGAGAACAATCTTGATGGCTGCAGGTTGCTCAGATCCAGAGGTTTCCAGAGGACAGAGAATTTCTGAAATCCCCAAGTCCCAACCCTCTTTGTGGGGGGTGTGGGTTAGTTTCTAATTACCATGTACACTTTCAATTTTTCTTATCCTATCCTTACTGCCTGCCTGGCTTATCTCAATTGAAGCTCCCTACTTAGCCTTTTCTTTCTTAATTAAAATACTCTAGTTAATCAATTCCTGCAAATTAACACAAGGAAGATTAGCAATAGGCCCTTCTGAATAATCTTAATTTAATTATACTGAGCTGGGGGGGGGTGTGTTAATTTTTTCATAAATTCACAGAGGTAATGCAGCATCCAGTGATGCTCAAGGACAAAGAGACCTAGAAGCCTTTGATTTATAACTCAAGGGAAATCATTCACAAATGGCCCTACTATAAGAAAGTAATGAAAAATATCATGTAACAGTATATAGACTATTTACAGGCATGATGATTTTCTTTCTGCAGCACAGAAAGAAAAGCTCTCAGACATACTCATTGGTTTTTTGTATTACTCTTGTGATAATGTCTGTGCAGGCAGGTGGACATAATCATAGGCCCAGCAGGTATTTGTCTATTCTGAATTAGAGAGGAATAGGCAGTGAATGCAGCCTGAGCTTCCTGCAGTTCTGGTGGTGGGAGCACAGGAAAGGGCCCTCCTGTGTGTCCTGGGAGGCAGGAAACACAAGTAGCCTTGGAAAACAGCCACTAGGTGCCACAAAGGGGGTTGTATGGAGGATGCTCAGATGTCCTCTTGCTACTAGGCCACCTCAGATAGCAAACACCTCAGTAAGTCAGATGCCAGCTGCTGCCCATCACTCACTTTTGATCATGCTGACATCGTTGGCACCATCTCCAATTGCCAGAGTCACAGCATTCTTGTACTTCTTCACCAGCTCCACCACCTGGGCCTTCTGCAGAGGAGTCACCCGGCAACAGATCACCACTTTACACATGCAGGCAGTTCTCACCAGTTCCAGCTCCATATTCCCTTCCAGTGCATAAGCCTGAGAATAAGGAGCAAAAGGGCTGTTTCAACCCAATATTCCGTGATTCAGGTCAGATTAGCAGCAGTTCTTGGCCTGACAGAGAGGATGAGGCAGGAAGAAAACTGAGCTAGAACTTCCATTCAACAGAAGGGAGGTATAAGAGCAGGGAACCATCCATGCCAGTCAAGATCATACCATGCAGCAAACACCTAAGAGCATGTGCCTTGGATGCATCACAGTCTGAATTTCCACAAAAGCTGCTCTCGATGTTGTAACCTGAGAGTGCAGTACAAGTTTCAAATGACAAGTTTCAAAGAGGAGCACCAGATTAGTAAACCTGCTGCTGGAACTCAGACAACCTTACATATTTCCATGCAAGAGAGTCAATGCTTATCCCTCTTAGTTTATGTTTTAAGCTCTGGGAGAACTGTGACATAAATAGAAGATATTTTAATTTCATAGTACAAAAAAAAAAACAAACGTGTTGAGATCAGGTCAGAATGACAAAGCAAAACAGAAAGCCAGAGAGAAGGCAACTATGCTCTGATTGCTAACCTTTTAAATTAGTCAGCCATATTATTTCTAATTGAGAAGCACAGAGATAATTGGATGCCTGGTCACCACTCCAGCTCTATATGAGGAGGAGGAGGCAGAGTTAATTTTGCATATTTCTTTCAGCCCATGCTCTTTGGCTCTGTTCTTTCTTTGTTCTAAGTAGACATGCATGGAAGAAATTTACATTGCTCTCTCCTCAGAGCCATTACAGAAGGCCCTCTGCCCTTTCTGCGTAAAGCAGACATTCCCTATACTAAGATATCCTTTCTTCTTGCAACAGGGAGCTGTGAGTCACCAGCACCCACTCTCCCTCCTGTTAGTGACAGGCAGGCTTGCACAACAAGAGAGACCTTTTCATGATTTAGCTTCAGTTCTGGCTGGTCAGTGCAGTTAGAGATAGCTTTTTCCACAATGTCTTCACTGCACAGCACTAGCAAAATGCTACCACATACCACATGAATAAATACTGCACACAAATCAGTTAGTGTGATGATGCCATTACAGCTGCTGATGTGCTTCTGTTCTCTCTTTGTTTAAGCAAGACCACGAGTGTGCATATGCTGCCACCCCACCCGTCTGCACATAAGCAATGTGGCACCGAACAGATGCTGTGTTTGAGCAAGACAGTGTCAGCAGTAGCTCCATAGTTCAAACTCTAGAATCATAGAATCATTTAGGCTGGAAAAGACCTTGCAGATAATCAAGTCCAGGATAAGTATACCGTTAAACCATGTCCCTCTTTATACATCTCTAAAATACCTCCAGGAAGAGTGCTGAGCAGCCTCTTCTGATGCTTCCCAACCCTTTCAGTGAAGAAATTTTCCCCAATATCCAATCTAAAGTTTCCTTGCTGAAACCTGAGGACATTTTCTCTTGTTCTATTGCTTGTTACTTGGGAGAAGAGAAGGACACCCACCTCCGCTGCAACCTCCTTTCAGGTAGTTACAGAGGGTGATAAGGTCTCCCCTGAGCATAGAAATAAATAAATAAATGACATACAGTTCTGTCCACACTGTCCTAGTGGCCCTCATACAAGAGAACACCATGGCCTTGGTGAGACAGGAATTGTCCACTCTGCTGCGGGCAGTATATGCTGGCTACTCCCACATAGACTTGATTTTAATTTCTTTGTGTGGGATGTATCTGCTTGCCAGAGTGTGGGTAGGTGTGTGGTTTTCCAGGAATAAAAAGAAAGTATTGTCACTGCTGCCAGTTGTGCTTTCACATCACAGTGTATGGGGTCTGTGCTGTAGGCTGATAGGGTGGCACAGGAGCAGACAGGTCCTTGTAACTGGGTGGGAGGATGGAGAATTGACCCACGCAGATGCACCAAAACACAACCGGGGCCTTGTCAGTTCTGTAGTGGGGAATCTAAAGAGAATTAAGACCCTGGAGTTAAAAAAGGAAGCAAGCACAAAAGGGGGAGAGAGGGTAGGTGGCAATATAGGCACTGTCTTAAAGTATCTCTCGTCTAATCCTGTGTCCATATAGCTGGCACACAAGCCCAAAATGCAGCAAAATGAGATTTCCTGAATAATAATCTGCCGAGTTGGTGCATGCCTTAATCTGTCTATTTTCTGCACGTGCAACCTGTGAAAGCAAAGTACAAATAAATCTAACCTAGGCTAAATGTTCCTCTCAGACAGGCTGAACTGTATCTAAGTTACTTTTTAAAAAAATCCAACCTATCCTAAAAGAGATAGAAAGTCTGTTCCAATGCTTCACTATGCTCACCAGAAAGATTGCTCACCCAGAACTGTCTTATCTCAGTTTAATTCAATTATCCATTATTATTTGAGGAGTATTACCAAGACTGATCAGTATTCTCCCATCCCTGCAGGTGTTTAAAAGGCACATAGACGTAGCTCTGGGGAGCATGCTTTAGCACTAGACTCATTAGCATTAGATAACAGTTGAGCCTGATGATCTGAAAGGTCTTCTTCCAACTGGAAAAAAAAGAATCTTATAATTCCATATTTTCTCAGAGAAAATGGCCCAAATAAGTTGAACTATTTAAAGTAAGGCTTAACCGATGCCAAACAAAGCAGGAAGCTTTCCTTACAGGTCTTACCAGTGGTGATATCTCTGATATATCATCATACCTCTTATGTAAGATATCTTTGATTTTGTATGTGTGTGGGTTATATGGAAGTGGAGAACAAAACATTTGTTCTTACTGAATTATGGTCTACATTTTCCCCAAATATTTCTCTCAAATATTTAAATTGCTTTAAAATCTAAGCTGGAACTTTATAATGTCTGCAGTTTCTCCTGGCCTGGTGTAATCTGCTCTCTTCTCAAGCACTTAACTCGAACACTGAATATCAAATAGCCCCCCTGCAGATACCATTTAACTGGTTTTTTAGACCAACAGTGAGCCTTTAAGAGCCATACTTGCCAAGCAATCTTGCAAATGTCACTTTACAGTTTCATCTGGATCCTGTTATTTCGGTTTGCTTGGAATAACATTGTGGGAGATAGTGTCAAACGGTTTATTAATTAAGTAGCAAGATATATATAAAATATGTATATGTAATATATTATTAAATTGATGAGGGGTCTGGAGCACAAGCCCTGTGAGGAGAGGCTGAGGGTGCTGGGGTTGTTTAGCCTGGATGAGGCTCAAGAGTCACCTCAGTGCTGTCTACAACTACCTAAAGGGAGGTTGTAGCCAGGTGGGGTTGGTCTCTTCTCCCAGGCAACCAGCAACAGAACAAGGGGGACACAGTCTCAAGTTATGCCCGGGGAGTTNATTCTATTCTATTCTATTCTATTCTATTCTATTCTATTCTATTCTATTCTATTCTATTCTATTCTATTCTATTCTATTCTATTCTATTCTATTCTACTATTTACATATATCTGTTATCAGATACATTTAGTAGAATACATTTTTGCATATTTGAAACCCATGTCTGATGTTATCCTATCTTCTTATTCCATCTATAAGTAACTTTTCTGGTATCCTTGTTTAAATGAAAAATGATCTCTACCCCATCTACTCTATCCCTCTTGTTCAGATAACATCCGAGCCAACTCTTCCCTGTTCCAATTTTCTGAAACCTTGCCTGTCACCTCTGATGACTTATGTAATCATGAAGTTTATTCCTCGATTTGGAAAAAAATATATCTGGTCCTCTGGAAATACATTTTTTAATGCATTTTTAAAAATTTTATTTTAAAGCATTTCTAATACATCCCTATCACAGTGAGTTATTCATAGAATTAATTCTGAACCCTGCTTACCAGGCTGTGGCCAGTGATAACCAGACCATACACTCCATTTGCTTGCTCATCAGGTATAAGTTTTGGTTTTTTGGAAGGTTTTTCAAACTGAATGTTGATCTCATCACTGTCCAGAAAGGAGTCTGGCTTCATCTTTTTCCTTGCATTCCTTAAAAAACAAAACAAACCAACCAACCAAACAAAAAACACATTAAAAAATAGAATAACAATGAAAAGTTTGTGATGACATCTATAGCTGTTTAATCAGCTTTATGAAAAAAATATTTTTAAAAAGTGCTTTCCTTTGTTAATTTAGTTCCATTTTCCCTGTACCCCTATGACAATGTTCATAGTTTAGCTGCTGTTCTTCAGGCAGATCATCCACATGCTTCTGAAATTCTAACAAGAGTGTGCTAAATACATGGTAATTTAATGTCAAACAAATAATCCGAGCATAATGAAGGACAGTTAAAAGGAATGCCAATTTTCTGTGCACATTGTCTGGCAAACAACTTTTTCAAGAGAAAAGAACTGGAAAAATCCCCCATTTTCCACTTACACCTAAGAATGTGTGTCTGGTCAGCAGACTAGGGAGGAAGGTATATTTCCAGATAATGCTGGAAAGGGCCATGTTCAGACAAAGGACCACAATATGGATGAAAGGCAATAGTAGCAGAGCAGCAGCATAGCTCAAGCCTGGAGCCATAGATTTTGCAGCTCCAGATCACCTGTCAGATGTCTTCTGTTATTGCCTGCTTGACTCTGCTTCCTTATATATTTATATGGATTTGACCTCCTGGATCAAGAAATGTCAGTGTGGTGGTTCAGCAATTCCCCGCCCCCCTCCCCC
>VWZI01012422.1:0-10026 GCA_013396835.1 Psilopogon haemacephalus
ATCCTTGTGGTCCCTTCCAACCCTGACTTATTCTATGATTGTAAGATTGGAACAGGCTGCCCTGGAAGGTGCTGGAGTCCCCATCCCCGGAGGTCTTCAAGAAACCTGTGGCCATGGCACCTGGGGACACGTTTTAGTGGCCGCGGTCATGTTGGGTTGAAGGCTGGACTGGATGCTCTTTTGGGGTCTTTTCCAACCAAAACAATTCTATGATTACCAACATGCCAGGGTTTATCAGTTAGCTCCAAGTATATCAGACAGTTTTGGGGCCCTCACTCCAAAAAAAAAAAAAAAAAAACAACCCAAAAACCAAAACAAACCATCGAGGGGCTGGATCAGGTCCAGCAAAGGGCAAAGAAGCTGCTGAAGGTTCTGGAGAACAGGGCTGGTGAGGAGCAACTGAGGCAGCTGGGGGTGTTTAGTCTGGAGAAAAAGGGGCTGAGGGGAGACCTCATTGCTCTCTACAATTCCTGGGAGGGTTTTTCCTTGCTAGTAACCAGCAACAGAAGTAAATGGCCTCAAGTTATGCCAAAGAGCTTGGAGTGGGATGCTATCCTGCTGTCCCTTCCTGACCGTGTTGTGAACTGAAGTAAAGCACTTACCTGGCCCTGGGCCTCTGCTTCTCTTTCTGCAAAATGAGGCTTGCAGTTTGGAAATAAAAGAAGCAAAACACACAATGGGATTCATCTGCTGCCTACTCAAAACCATGGATTATTGTTCTACATTACAGCTTCGAAATTACAGGATCACAGGACCACAGAAGGATGTTAGAGGTTGGAAGTGACCTCCATAGATCATTGAGTCCAACCCCCTCCCTGCCAGAGCAGGACCAGAGAATCTAGCTCAGGTCACACAGGAGCATATCCCATGGAGACCTTGCTGGAAGACCTCACTCTTTGTGTATATAGAGATTTATAATTTGTATTTTTTTTCTTTTTGATTTTTATTTTTTAGTTTTCCTCTTTATTTCCTCTTTTTTTTTTTTTTTTTTCCCTCTTTGACAGGGGGGTTTTGCTGTTCTTCAGCCGACACAGTGAACCAGTGAAGATGTCTGGTTACTACTCCTAGCAGAAATGACAGAGGGTTGGCCACGAACAGGTTGATTTCAAAGCAAACACTACAGGCCAGATTTCATTTTTTCTTTTCTTTATCTCCTTTCTCCCCCCTCTCCCTCCTTTTTTCTCCATCTCCTATTTTCTTCAGTCTTCCTCCTTTCCTTTCCACCTCCTTTCTTTTCCCCCATCATCCTCTTTTCATCTCCATCTCCAATCTTTTCCTCTCCATCTCCCTCCTTTCACCCACCACACCTGCTCCTTTCCCAACCCCACACGGAATTTCCTCCTTTTTTCCCCCCAAACCCAGATCACCTGGACTCTGTTGGAGTCTCCTCCCACTCCAGGTGCAACCACTTTGCCCTCCCTGCCCACTCCCCTTTATAATTAGCCCCAGGAAAGGCAGAAGCTCCAAGTTTGCCCAAGTGGGCAGAGGGATCCTCCTCCTGGCATCACTGGTGAGTACCCATGGTGCACACTGGGTGAATGGGAGTGGATTCTAAAGGCCGGGGGGCCTGCTGGCCCCCCGGCTAGATAGGGATAGGCTTGATCGAGATGATGTTTTGTTTCTTCTTTTTGTTGTTGTTGTTACTGGTTTTTTGCTCACTTGTGGAGTAACTGCTGAAATTCAGACTTCTACTGCCTGAACATAGTATGTCAGAACCTAGCCCAGGAAGGGTCTTCCAGTGTCACTGGTTGTGCAAGGGCTGTTGGGCAGGACAGGCAGTGCTGGCTGCAGCAAGACTTCACAGAGTCATGGAAACAGCCAGGTTGGCAAAGCTCCTCAGGATCACCAAGTCCAATCTAGAACCCTGCTCAACAATGTTCACCTTAAACCATAGCCCTAAAGACAAGGTCCAAACGACTTTTAAACACAGCCAGGGTTGGTGACTCCACCACCTCCCTGGGCAGCTCATTCCTGACAATTCTTGCTGGGAAGAACTTTTTCTTAATGTCCAGTCTAAACCTACTCAGCCTCAGCTTGAGGCCATTCCCCCCTGTTCTGTCTCCAATTACCTGTGAGCAGAGCCCAGCAGCAGCCTCTCCACAGTGTCCCTTCAGGTAGCAGTAGACAGCAATGAGGTCTCCCTTCAGATTTCTCTTTTTCACACTAACCATCCCCAGCTCCCTCAGTCTCTTCTAATCTGATTTATTCTCCAGGCCCTTCACAGCTTCATTGCCTTCTGCTGGACCCACTCCAGCCCCTCCACATCTCTCTTGTATTGTGCTGCCCAAAACTGAACACAAGACTCGAGGTGTGGCCTCGCCAGAGCTGAGTCCAAGGGGACAATCACCTCCCTGCTCCTGCTGGACACAGCATTTCTGATCCCAGCCAGGATGCCTTTGGCTTTCTGTGCCACCTGGGCACGCTGCCGGCTCATATTCAGCTCCTCTCTATTATAACCTCCAGGTCTCCTTTTGCCAGCAGCTCTCCAGCCACACTGCTCCAAGCCTGTAGCATTGTTTGGGGTTGTTGTGGCCCAAGTGCAGGACCTTTGGCCTTAGAATCATAGAATGGTTTAGGTTGGAAGAGACCTCAAAGATCATCCAGTTCTAACCCCCCTGTGCCATAGGCAGGGACACCTCCCACTAGATCAGGTCGCTCAAGACCTCATCCAGCCTGGCCTTGAACACATCCAGGGAGGGAGCAGCCACAACCTCCCTGGGCAACCTGTTCCAGTGTCTCACCACCCTCACTGTGAAGAACTTNCCTTGTTGAAATTCATCCCATTAATGTTGGCCCATGGATCTAGCCCATCCAAGTCCCTCTGAAGAGCCTTTCTGTCCTCATTCAGATCAACACTGCCACCTGACTTGCTGTTAACTGCAAACTTGCTGCTGACACTCTCTCTGCCTGAATCATGGTCATCAATAAAGATGTTAAACAGAAGTGGTCCCAACACAGATCCCTGAGGAACACCACTAGTGCTTGGTGGATTTATTAAATCCCCTCTCAGTCTTATCTTTTCCAGACTAAGCAGCCCCAGGTCCCTCAACCTCTCCTCATCAGGCAGTGCCCCAGTCCCTTAGTCATCCTTGTAGCTCTCTTCTGGACCTTCTCCAGCAGATCCCTGTCCCTCTTAAACTGGGGAGCCCAAAACTGAAGGTAGTACTCAAGACAAGGTCTCACCAGGGCAGAGTAGAGAAGGAGGAGGAGAACCTCCCTTGATGTACTGGACTCACTCTTCCTAATACACCCCAGGCTCCCATTGGCCTTCTTGGCCACCAGGGCACATTGCTGTGCCATGGACATTCTCCACCAGTGCTTCCAGGTCCCTCTCCACAGGGCTGCTCTCCAGCAGATCCCCTCCCAACCTGTAGTGGTGCAGTTTATTATTCCTGCCCAGGTGCAGGCTCTGGGCAACCTGACCTAGTGAGAGGTGTCCCTGCCCATGGCAGGAGGGTTGGAATGGGATGAGCCTTGAGGTCCCTTCCAGTCTTGGCAATTCTATGATCCTATGATGCTATAATTGTTTGATTCTGATTCTGAGATCCCAGCAGTTCTCCCAGCTTTTATCCCAGGCAAAGATTACATTTAACTCCCAGAGGTCTTTGCTTCCTCAGATCCTTTTCAAATTGAGTCACTGTAGCACTGCAGATAGTTTTGGGTGTCCTTTCCTTTTCTTTTCTTTATATATATGTATATACATATATATATATATATTTGACAGTATTAAATATATACCCCCGTGAGCCATAAATCAGTGGTTTATCAGAGAAGAAATCATATCAGTAATAAGGGACCACTTCTTTTTAATTGGACAGTGCATTAAATGAAACAGATATACTGCTTCAAAGAATACAAAACTGTGCCAGCTAGCCTTCTTTAATGAATTTTAATTTTAAACCACCTTTTCTCTGAAAGGAAAGCTATTTCTTCCCCACCTCCACACACCCCACCCCACCACCTCCCTCCAGTAAAATGAGATTCTAGCTGGAGGATGTGCTGAGTTGGATGGGTTCTTGTATTCACACCACCTCATCTTTCATTCCTCTGGTCATGTAGCAGACTTTCCTCCAGCTTCAGGCTGGTTAATGTTGAGAAAAGGCTTTTGGCAAATGAATATTTGGCAGTGCGTGTCCATGTGCTCCACCTGAAAGGAGTTGGGGTGGGGGGGGGAGGTTGATTTCTCCTCCTTGGTATCAGGTGGTAGAAGCAGAGGAAATGGCCTGAAACTGTGCCAGGGGAGGGTTAGGTTAGGGAGTAGGAAAATTGTAATTGCTGCAGCAGTGGTCAGGGATTGAAACAGGCTGCCCAGGGAGGTGATGGAGCCACCATCCCTGGAAGGGTTCAAGAAATGCATGGCTGTGGCACTTGGGGGCATGGTTTAGTGGCTGTGGTGGTGCTGAGTTGAAGGTTGGGCTGGATGATCTTAGAGGGTTTTTCCAGCCTTAATGATTCTGTGATTCACTTTTTGAAGCAAATATGAGCTGTCACATTAGGGAACCAAGCAATGGAATGTGTGAAAGTGTCAGAGACACAGCAGAAATTACATAAAATTCTAAAGCAGAGTGCTTGCTTGCTTTTTTTTCTTATTCAAATCACAAGGTCTTTAGGGTAGCCACAGCTGATCTAGACTTGCAATTTTTGTCTTTTGGGTAAATCCTGGTATTTTGACAGTTTTGGTGTTTTCCTTTCACAGATTCATAGAATACCAGGCTGGAAGCAACTTCAGTGATCATCTAGTCCAACCTTTTCAGCAGAGCTGGTGCTTTGTCACAGAATCAAAGAATTAACCAGACTTTAGAGACCATTGAGTCCAAATGAACACCTTCTAATTAATTAAACCATGGCACTAAGTGCCTCATCCAGTCTCCTGCTAAACACCTCCAGGGATGATGATTCCACCACCTTCCTGGGCAGCCCATTCCAATGCCAATCACTCTTGTAGTGAAGAACTTTTTCCTAACATCCAGCCTGAACCTGTCCTGGCACAGCTTGAGGCTGTGTCCTCTTTTTCTGTCCCTGATTGAGTGGGAGAAGAGACCTATACCACCTGGCTACAACCTCCTTTTAGGTAGTTGTAGAGAGCAATGAGGTCTGCCCTGAGCCTCCTCTTTTCCAGCTTCATCAAATGCTTTTCATAGGAGACAGAACAAGAGGAGATGAAAAGTTCCAATCTGAAGGGCTGTGGGTTTTTTTGTGTCACCTGAAGTTAGGCATCACATATGAGACAGCCAGCTGGAAGCGTTTGTAGCTGTTGAAAGAAGTCCTTAAGGAGGTGACAGATCCCACTGCAGGAGAGAGGTGCAAGGGCTGTTGTTCTTCTGCTGTTCCATCTGTGTGGCCAGGGATGTGGAATGTCTTCCTTGCAAGTAAGGATGAGGTGCTGGTGCTTTATGGGGCTTTCAAGTCTGGTTAGGAGGGAGGGACAGGCTTACAAACAGAAGGTCTTCTCTAAAGTACCTAACACATAATTAGATGGCTCTCAGGAAAAAGAACCAAGGCAAACCCCAAGCCAAGAATAAAACCAGCAAAGATGACCCCTACCTTTTTCAATAACTAACCTTTCCCTGAAGAAATTACCTTCATGTCCATCCCAGGAGGTGGGCAGAATGGGAAGGAGGCATCTGGGCTGTATTTGTACTGTCCCCACCCTTCCCACGGCAAAGGCCACCTGGCAGCCAACGCAGAGCCACCTTCCCTCTTGCTTGGTGGCCACATTTTGTGATGGCAGTCACATGGCATCACAAAATGGGCATTTATTTCTGGTCCCTTTGGCTGCCTGCCCTCAGCTCCTCAGCTCCCCCCTCCCCCCCCCCAGCATCCTGCACCACCATCACAGCCTCACCGTTCCTTGCAGACAGGCTCTGCGATAATTCCCTTCTCAATGCACTCTGAGCAAAAAAACCTTTCTGAATTTGAATCTCTTTTTATTATTTTCAGCCCTCTGCTTTTATTTTCAATCAACACCATGGGTCTGATTTCCCTCCCCTGAGTGCCCAGCTGGGTCACTGTAGGTAATAACTGGTTATTAGCTCAGGGCAGAGGCCCATGCATTTCTAACTAGGCAGGAGGAGATATTACAGGCAGGGAAAAAAAAAAAAATCACGTTTTAAACTTCTTGTCCTTGGTGGGTTTGCAGCAGGTAGGTTTCTTTTTTTGGTTTGTTTTTTTGTTTGTTTGTTTGTTTGTTTTGCTGGTTGAATTACAAAGAGGCTAAAGGCTTATAAACACACAGAACATTCTGCTCTTTATCCTTGTCATCTTAATCTCCATCTCCATAGAATCAGTCAGGGTTGGAAGGGACCACAAGGATCATCGAATTCCAACCCCCCCTGCCATGTCCAGGGACACCCTACCCTAAATCAGGCTGCCCACAGCCTCATCCAGCCTGGCTGCAAACACCTCCAGGGATGTGGCCCCAACCACCCCCCTGGGCAACCTGTTCCAGGTCCTCACCACTCTCATGCTGAAGAACTTCCTCTTCGCATCCAATCTGAATCTCCCCACCTCCAGCTTTGCTCCATTTCCCTTAGTCCTGTCACTACCTGAGAGCCTCAAAAGTCCCTCCCCCATCTTCTCTGGCACGACTCTTTTCTTGGTGCCATCATTTGTCTCAAAATGCTTTGAGAGAGTCTCCATGACTGAAGAATGATCGCAGAGTCATAGAGTGAGCTGGGTTGGAAGAGATCTCCAAAGGTCATCTATTCCAACCCCCCTCTGTGGTAAGCAGGGGCATCCCCAACCAGATCAGGGTGCCCAGAGCCCTGTCGAGCCTCGGCTGTGTCGATACCACCCTGAGCGGTATCACAGGTGGAGGTAAAACCCAAATTCAGGAACACATGGGGGGCAGCTGCCCTCACTTCAGCAGAGAGACAGCCGCCTACTGCCAGGCTGAACTCGGATTTTAGGGTGAGCTGAGCCCCTGCTCCCCCCACTCGGCTGTGAGAGGATGGGGTCTTGCCTTGCTTACTGCCCAGCTTTGGCTATCTTCAGGCAAGTACGAGAAACCCGAGGCGAGAGAGGAGCAGCAGGCAGGGAGCGGTGTGCCATCTAGTGTGCGCTGCCGGCTGGACAAAACGCTTGTCCTCTGCAGCCTGCTCTGCCGCAACCTGCTCTGCCCGGCGGGCTTGGGCTCCAGAGCCTCCAGGGGTCACTTCCAACCCCCCTCCTCCTCTGATTCTGGGGCTCCGTTCTTCAGCGCTCAGCCGCCAACAGCAGGTCCTTCTGCTCTGCCTGCTTCGACAGGGCCCTCTCTGGATTTTTATGTAGAATTTCATCCTTGAATAACAAGCCTAGACCAGGCAGGAGGTCTGCTTGAAATCCAGAGGCTTGGCTCTGGAGCAAACCCTGAAGAAAAGCTCTTCACCCAGAGAGTCATTGCCCTTTGGTATGGGCTGCCCGGGGAGGTGGGAACTGTTGAAGACAAGACTGGATGGAGCACTTAGTGCCATTGAATAGGGCTGGGTGATAGCTTAGACTGGATGATCTTAGAAGTCTCTTCCAACCTACCCTACCCTAATTCTACCCTACCCTACCCTACCCTAATTCTACCCTACCCTACCCTACCCTAATTCTACCCTACCCTACCCTACCCTAATTCTACCCTACCCTACCCTACCCTAATTCTACCCTACCCTACCCTAATTAATTCTACCCTACCAGGACTTGGGGGTGCTGGCAAGAGAGAAGCTGGGCAGGAGCCAGCAATGGACACTTTCAGCCCAGAGGAGCAATGGCAGCCTGGGCTGCATTCAAAGCAGCGTGGCCAGAAATGGAGAGCGGATCCTGCCCCTCTGCTCTGCTGAAACCTCACCTGCAGTGCTGTGTTCAGCTATGGGGCCCACAATACAAGAAGGACCTGGACCTGTTGGAGTGGGTTCAGAGGTGACCGTGAAGATGATCAGATTGAAGCACCTCTGCTAAAAACGGCAGGTGGAGAGAGCTGGGGCTGTTCAGCCTTGAGAAAAGAAGGCTCCAGGGAGACCTTAAAGCAGCCTTCCAGGACTTGAAGGGGGCCTTCAGGAAGGCTGGAGAGAGACTGTTTAGAAGAGCCTGTGGGGACAGGACAAGGAGCAACGGTTTGAAACCGGAGCAGGGCAGATTCAGGTTGGACATCAGGAGGAAGTTCTTCACAACGACAATGGTGAAACCCTGGAAGAAGTTGCCCAGTGTGCTGGTTTGAACTAATAGGAGAACTTGAGTGAGCAATTAGACTATTGGCTGAGAGAGGAAAACACAGCATGTCACTTCACCCCAGAGCTTCACTTAGAAAGAACAAAAATATGTTTTTAAGTATTGTACCCAAAACTTTAGATACCAGACGGTTTCTGACTGCTCTGGGCTGTGGCTGCTCTTTGCATGGTCTCCTTTGTCTCTCTGTCTTGGTAGCTAATTCCCAGTAATTCTACTAACTACTTTCCTGCTACTAACCCCCCTGGCCGATCTACCTCAGTTAACTTCAGCACCAACAAGTGGTGAGATAAGATTGGGGAAGGGGGGAGAGGTGGTAGGGGTGGTTGGTTACCCCTTTTGGGGATTTTGGTCTCTGGGAGGGCTGTGGTGTTTCTGTATTACCTTTTCATTGTATATATCTGTAAATATCTGTTATATCTTGTAAATATTTGCTTGTAGATTGTGCACTGCTGTAAATACAAAGCTTCATTTATCAACTTCCAGTGTCCTGAGTCCTAGTCGGGGTTTATTTCAAAAGGTGTGGGGGGGGAGGGGGGGGCAGGTAACTGCTAAACCACTACACCCAGAGATGTGGTTGAGACTCCATCCCTGGAGACATTAAAGATCAAACTCAATGTGGCCCTGAGCACAGCCTAGTTGGAGGTGTCCCTGCTGCCGGCAGGGGGACTGGGCAAGATGACATTCAAGGATCCCTTTCAAGCCTGTGTAATCTGTGAGTCTGGAGCACATGGCCTGCAAGAAGGAACCATGCAGGCTGGTGTTGGTGGAAGCTCTGTCCTCAGTGAGCTCCTGAATGCACCAGCAACAGAGAAATCAAGGGAAACCACTGCACAACATTTGGTTTCCTCTGGCTTGGCTATGGAAAGATTCACCACAAGCTTCCCCTCTCCCCCAGGTCATACTCAGCCCTGCCCTGATCTAACTCCAACATCATCTCTAGGTCCTGGAGGGCAGGAGCTCATGGGCACACCACCTTTGGTTGCAGAGCCAAATTGGGTACTCAAGGGTGTGAGTGCACACACATTCCACCACACTTTGCATCAAATCCCACGAGAACAATGAGGCTGCCCTCACAAAGGGGAAGAGAGGGCTAGAAGACATCACCCTGAAGTCCTCAGGGAGGTGAGCAACCCCTTGATGGTTTTGACTGTCATGTCCAAGCTACCCTTGTGGAGCAGGGAGGGTGACCACCATCTGGGAAAGGCAGGAAGGGGGAAAGTTGGGATGTCTGTGAGAGCCCACCCTGGCACGTGGCCAGGAATGGCCTTTTGGTGTGATGCGCTCTTGGATTTTATTTAAATCAGTCAGCCAAGAGGACAGTTCAGAGCTCTGGATTAATTCCACTTTCTCTCTCTCTCCCTCTTTTTTTTTTTTTTTAATTAGGAAAATAAAAGAGACTTTGAAATATTAAGAGAGAGGGGGATTAGAGCCCTCTCCTGCTACCCCAGTCTTTCCTCCCCTATTAATTTCCACTTGATTAGAATTCTTTTTGAAGTATTTAAATATGGACAATAGGAAAAAGGGAGGGTGAAGTTATTGAATATCAGTTAAACTGTATTAATATAAGCTCAGTTCCAGCTTTTATATAGATACTTCATATATATGTATAGTTTCCACTACGAATAAAGTAGATCTATCCCTCCTCCCCTACCTAAAGTAATTATGATCTTTAAAAAAACTATAATGAAACTCTTAAACTTTAATAGCCCCATTTACAAATCCCCAGCTTAAAATTTAAATGCTTTAAAAAAAGTTTTAGAACTGTAGAAATTTCATATTTGATTTTTTTTTTAATTTTATCCCACACTTTTTCCTCCTTTTTTTCTTCTTTTC
>VWZI01012423.1:0-12798 GCA_013396835.1 Psilopogon haemacephalus
CCAGACCTTGTCAATAGTCCCTCCCCAGCCCTCCTGTAGGCTCCTCATGCCCTCAACCTCCCAGACCCATCTGGGTTTTTGCCAAGGCAGCTGTAAATGTTCAAATAGCCTCACTGGCTTGCATCCTACAGTGTATTTCCCTAGAGTCACACAATTGTTTGGGTTGGAAAGGCTCTCTGAGGTCATCAGGTCCAACCATTGACCCAGTGCCTCCAGGGCCATTGAGCCATGCCCTGAGGTGCCATGGCCACACGTTCTTTGAGCACCAAGATGCTGCAGCCACAGTTTCTCCAGTAGCATCTGTGAAAGAAGCCAAGTTCTCTGGTGACATTTGCCATGGGCTCTGCAGAGGCACTCCCAGGTGTTGGGTGTTCTCTCACAAAGACATTACCTCAGTTCCTAGGCACTGGCTCAGTGGCAGGTGCTAGTAGATGTGCCAGGAATGAAGGACCTCTGAGCTCTAGAATTGCATCTTCAGCTGCTGGAGAGGGTCCAGAGGAGGACCACAAATAGGATCAGAGGGCTGGAGAAAATCCGTGAAGGCAGGCTGGAAGCTGGGGTTGTTCAGCCTGGAGAAGAGAAAGCTCAGGAAGGCCTTGGAGCCTCCTGGGGCAACACACATTTTGTCTATCAAAGAGCTGATTTTACAGCTCCCAGGGTGTCAGGGGCTGGAAGAGACCCAAAGAGCTCATCCAGTCCAACCCCCCTGCCACAGCAGGACCATCCAAGCTAGCTCAGGGCACACAGCAACACATCCAGACACAGTCTGCAAAGGCTCCACACAAGGAGAATCCACAACCTCTCTGGGCAGCCTGTGCCACTGCTCTGGGACTCTTCCAATCAAGAAGTTGCCTCTGGTGTTGAGCTGCAACCTCCTGTGCTGCAGCTTCCATCCATTGCTCCTTGGCCTGTGGCAGGGAGCAGTGAGCAGAGCCTGTCCCCCCCCTCCTCACCCCCAGCCCTCACACACTTCCAAACATTGATCCAATCCCCTCTCAGCCTTCTGTTCTGCACACTAAGCAGCCCCAGGTCCCTCAGCCTCTCCTCCCCAGGCAGTGCTGCAGTCCCCTCAGCATCCTCACAGCCCTCCCTTGGAGTGTCCCCAGCAGATGCCCATGACACTGGCACAGGCTCCAAGCACATGTGCAGAGTGTGTCTGTATTTTTCAGCCATCACAACCAGTGAGTGGCATTACTGATGCCCACAGGTCCAACCAGTGTGGGATTTTTAATGGCCTGTGCCACACATGAGGTATTCAGCTCTTTGCCAGTCTCCTCCTCAGCTGTACCTGCCTGGACTGAGCAAAAGGGCCTGCAAACTGCTATCAGTCAGATGGGGATTTGCAGGTTCCCTTTTGGAACTGGCTGTCAAATGGCAAACAGCTCCAGAGATTGATAAACATTGATGTAGATCCCCTCTCAGTCTTCCCATTACTCACCTGTGCAAAAGGGAATCTCTGCTTTTGCCTTAGTGCTGCAATAGCTTCACATTTCTGTTCAGTGTGGTTGTGTTGTCTTCTGCTGGCAGAGATCTGGGACCACTTCCATGATGTGCTGCTGCAGGAATATGCTAGAGAAAGGAACGGAGTAAATGTTGTCAGTGGACCAGTGTTTGATTACAACTACGATGGGCACTTTGATACTCCTGGTGAGATCAAGCAGTAAGTATGTGCAAAAGCCAGAAGGCAAAGTCCAGGTCATCTCCTGCTGTATTTTCACACAAATGAGTTTCTGTTCCCCAAGAACAAGAAAGAAGGAGAATGGAAGACTCCTGTTACAGTGCTCACCCAACAACAAATGCTCTTGCAAGCAGGTACAGAACTGTAGGAGCTGAAGTCCCAGTAAAGAGGAAGAAGCTTGGCAGTTAGAATCACAGAACCACAGAAGTGTGGAGGTTGGAAGAGACTTTGAGACCCCCCAGGGGCAAGAGCAGAGAGAACTGGAGAAGGGTCTGGCCTTAGAACCATAGAACTCTGCAGGTTGGAAGAGAGCTCTGAGCTCACCCAGGGCAGCCACAGCCTCACCACTGCTGCTCACCACTGCCACTCAACCACCTCCCTCAGCACCACATCCATGCAGCTCTGAATCCCTGAAGGGATGGGGACTGCAGCACCTCCCTGGGCAGCCTGTGCCAGTGCCTGAGAGCCCTTGCTGGGAGGAAATTGTTCCTGATACCCAACCTGGACATCCCTAGCACAGCTTGAGGCTGTTTCCTCTTGTCCTGTCACCTTTTGCATGTGAGAAGAGCCCAACCCCCACCTGGCTCTAAGTGCCTCTCAGGTAGCTGCAGAGAGCAATGAGGTCTCCCTCAGCCTCCTCTTATCCAGCCTGAACATCCCAAACTCCCTCAGCTGCTCCTCACAGACCTGTGAGCCTTTCACCAGCTGTGTTGCCCTTCTCTGGACATACTCCAGCCCCTCAAAGCCCTTGCAGTGAGGGCCCCAAAACTGAGCCCAGGTATTTGTGGTGTGACCTCAGCAATCATGAGGAAAAGGAGACAATCCCATCCCTAGACCTTCTGGCCTGACTCTTCCTGATTCAAGCCAGGATGCTGGTGGCCTTCTTGACCACCTGGGCACACAGTGGGTGAGGCTTAGCTGCCCTCTGTGCCCTTACACACTCACAGGTCTCTCTGCACACAAGCACAAAGAGCAGCACTTCATTTCCCAAGCCTGGGCCAAGAAGTTTAAGGCTCTGAGCTGAAATGGTGGCAGGATCAGACACAGCCTAAGTGCACAGGAGATACTCAAGCACTATTTTCTCCCTTCCACTTTGCACTCACTCAGCTGTTTGTTGTTTCTCCCTCTTGTCTTTAAGTGTTTTACCCAGATTCCTGTGTCTGCCTTCACTGGACCATGTCACTGAGAATGAGATGCAGAAGTTCCTGAGTGAGAGCTTCCCCTAGCTCTGCCTTGCACAGGGCTGACAACTTCTAGGCACCTTTTAGCAGCATCTGAACGTTCATCTGCATGCAGAAACAGGAACAAGAGAAGGCTTACACTAAAAAAAAACAAACCAATCCCCAAAGCTCTAAAACAGAGGACTGGAAAAAGATGAAGCCCAAATTATGTTAGTGCACGAGGGCAAGAAAGAGGCAGAATCAGAACAGGAACAAACAAATTAGGTTTTTCCCAAATATAGGGAAACTGACAGTAAGAAGTAGTTGTGCAGCAGGGAAGTGCTGGGAAACCTGCACAGCTTACTCTGCCCCTGGAGATGTTTTATTCATGGCTAGACTTAATACCACATCTGTCAAAGATGGTTGGGAATGGGAAAATCAGCTCTGCCACCAAGTAGAGGGGGTGGAAGGGAGGAGAGGCTGCTTGGACTTCCTTCCAAGCAGAGTGCTGTCATGCCCAGCTGGCCACACCATGCCCACTGTGGTTTGGAACGAGCACCTCGGTTTCAGCAGGGTTAGTCAGTCCCAGTGCTGATGGAGCTGTGAGGGCTGCAGATGTGCAGCACATCTGGGAGGCAGGCAGCTCCTCCGGAGTCAGTGCACGGAAACGACCACGGTCCTGGAGCAGCCAGAGCAGGGAGGCAGAGCTCTTTTCACTGGGGTGTGCTGCGCTGCTCTCTGGAGCACAGCCACAGCTCTGCAGTCTCCTGTTTCTTGCCGGCATGGAACCAGGAGCTCATTTTCTCATCACTTCGCTCCAGTTCGGTTTCGTGTGGTTGAAAGCAGGGCAGAAAACATCTTCCAGATGTCCTTTGCCTTTGACAAAGTAGAGTGCTGACCACGTAAGCAATCACAGAGTCCCCTGGCTGGTGAAGCTCACGGAGTGCAAGCAGGACCTCACATCTCCCTGTACACAACTCTCACACCGTGGCCCTAAGCTCCTTGTCCAAATAGCTTTGAAGCACCTCCAGGGATGAAATCCTTTTGGTTTCCCTGGGGCTACTCCTGGCACAAGCTGTAACCCGTGAGTGCTTGGCTATTGGTGGGGCTGCCTGTCCCATCAGGTGTTCCTGCCAGCCAGGGAGAGATCCATGCTGAGCCCTCCAAACACCCTCCAAACGCCCAGCAGTGCTTCAAGGAGTGCGATGCACACAGCCCCCTGATCGGTGCTTGTCTTGCAGGCATGTGAACAACACCCAGATCCCCATCCCGACCCACTACTTTGTGGTGCTGACCAGCTGCAAGAACAAGTCCTACACTCCCCTGAACTGCTCCGGCTCCTTGGATGCTTTGTCTTTTATCATTCCCCACCGACCTGACAACTCTGAAAGCTGTGCTGTAAGTACAGCTCCGTGCTGCCGCGGGGCAGGGAGCTTTGGGAAGTCATCCAGAGACCTTCGGAAGTCTAAGTGGCAGCATTAATTCTCCATGAGCTGAGAGTGGGTTGAGAGCTAAAGTGATGACTAGGAGAGCAAGGAGGTCCAGCACAGGGAGATGGGAATGAATGAGGTGCAAGGAAGAAAAAGAATCGAGGATTTGACAGAGGGACATGGAAATGTCACCTGAGAAGGACTGAGAACAGCAGCACAACCAGCAGTGAGGAGAGAGCTTCGTGGAGGGCTGCAGGGTAAAATTCCTCCAGGTGTTCTCAGGGGACTTGGAGTGTAGCCAGAAGAATTCCTTCAGTCCTTTGTTCCAGCTTTACCAGCAGGCATTTGGATGGAGGTCACAGAAGCATAGAATGGCTCAGGCTGGAAGGGACCTCAGAGATCATCTACTCCAACCTCCCTCCCACAGACAGGGACACTTCCCACCAGCCCAGCTTGCTCACGGCCTCATCCAGCCTGGCATTGAACACCTCCAGCTTTCCTGTCTGACCTATTCTTGGGTGTGCCTGTGCACTGCTGCATTTGATCCCCATCTCCTACCCTAACTCCAAATCGTAGAATCACAGAATGGGTTAGGTTGGAAGGGAGCTCAAAACTCAGCCAGTTCCAACCCCCCTGTGCCATAGGCAGGGACACCTCCCACTAGAACAGGTCACTCAACCCCTTCCAGTGTCTCACCACCCTTGTACTGAAGAACTTCTTTCTAAGATCCAGCCTAATCCCTAAATGCAAGATGTCTTGGGAATCCTGAAAGAGGCCGAACTAACTGGAAGCCTTTAGTCTGTTAAACCAGGTCACGGAGTTGCCATAGAATCACAGAGCAGCTTGGTTTGGGAGGGACCCTCAAGATCATCCCCTTCCAACCCCCTGCCATGGGCAGGGACACCTCCCACTACAACAGCTACAAGTACAATCACAGAATCACAGAATCATAGAATCACAGAATGGTTTAGGTTGGAAGGGAGCTCAAAGCTCAGCCAGTTCCAGCCCCTCGTGCCATAGGCCCGGACACCTCCCACTAGAGCAGGTTGCCCAAAGCCTGACCCCAAAAACTTCCAAGGATGAAGCTTCCCTGGGCTAACTCTTTCCAGCATCTCAGCACCCTCACTGTAAAGATTGCTTCCTAGATGAAAAGTCTGTCACCCTTTCCTCATGGTGTGACCTGGGCATCAAGAGCACACATCTGCAGGGGTGCTGGATGTACACAGGTCCCTTCTGTCCCCTACCATTCTGTGATTCTGTAATTCTGTGACATGTGCTGAGCAAAGACATCAGTAAGAAGAGCATGTCCCAGGCCCTAAACCCTCTTACTACAGCTCCAGCTACAACTACAATTATAGAATCATAGAATGGGTTAGGTTGGAAGGGAGGTCAAAGCTCAGCCAGTTCCAACCCCCCTGTGCCATAGGCAGGGACACCTCCCACTAGAACAGGTTGTTCAAGGCCTCATCCAGCCTGGCCTCAAACACCTCCAGGGAGGCTGTGGAGCACAGAAACACAGAATGTGATCTTTGATCACATTCTGTGTTTCTGTGCTCCACAACCTCCTTGGGCATCCTGTGCCAGGCTGGTTGGCAGGGGCATCTCCCACTAGAACAGGTCACTGAAGGCCTCATCCAGCCTGGCCTTGAACACCTCCAGGGAGAGAGCATCCTAACGTCAACCCCAAATCTCCCCTGCTCCAGCTTCAAACCATTGCCTCTTGCCCTGCCACCACGGTTCTAGTTAGGAGCCTGGTGGTTGTCTACCACCACCCCCAGACAGCAGAGTACCTTCCAGGTGTGACCATGGTTCTTGTTTGACTTGGCAGGGCAATCAAACAGCTGCTGAGTGGGTCGAAGAAAGAGTCTGGGCACACTCGGCACGCGTGCGGGACGTGGAGCTGCTGACGGGGTTGGACTTCTACCAGGAAGGGCAGGAACCCATCTCAGACATCTTAAAGCTCAAGACTTTTTTGCCAGTATTGGAGACTGGGACTAACTGAGTGGCTGTTAAAAATCATGGCAGTGCCTGGATGAGAGCAAACCCAAGTGATTGGACTTTGTCCCTTGCCACCCCTGTCAGGAACAGGACTTCTGCTGCTCTCCGGGGAAAAAGGCAGAGGAGCTGACTGGGGCCTCCACCTTTGTGTCCTTTGCTCAAGTGTTCTATGCCAGCAATGGAAATCATCTGAACCAAGACACAGAGTCACAGAGTCACAGGTTGCATTGGGCTGGGAGGGACCCTCAAAGGTCATCATATCCAACCCCCTGCAGGCAGCAGGGACACCTCCACCTACATCAGGCTGCACAGGGACACCTCCACCTAGATCACTCTTCACAGGGACACCTCCACCTAGATCACGCTGCACAGGGACACCTCCACCTAGATCACTCTGCACAGGAACACCTCCACCTAGATCAGGCTGCACAGGGACACCTCCACCTAGATCACTCTGCACAGGAACACCTCCACCTAGATCAGGCTGCACAGGGACACCTCCACCTAGATCACTCTGCACAGGAACACCTCCACCTAGATCAGGCTGCACAGGGACACCTCCACCTAGATCACTCTGCACAGGAACACCTCCACCTAGATCAGGCTGCACAGGGACACCTCCACCTAGATCACTCTGCACAGGAACACCTCCACCTAGATCAGGCTGCACAGGGACACCTCCACCTAGATCACTCTGCACAGGAACACCTCCACCTAGATCAGGCTGCACAGGGACACCTCCACCTAGATCACTCTGCACAGGAACACCTCCACCTAGATCAGGCTGCACAGGGACACCTCCACCTAGATCACTCTGCACAGGAACACCTCCACCTAGATCAGGCTGCACAGGGACACCTCCACCTAGATCACTCTGCACAGGAACACCTCCACCTAGATCAGGCTGCACAGGGACACCTCCACCTAGATCACTCTGCACAGGAACACCTCCACCTAGATCAGGCTGCACAGGGACACCTCCACCTAGATCACTCTGCACAGGAACACCTCCACCTAGATCAGGCTGCACAGGGACACCTCCACCTAGATCACTCTGCACAGGAACACCTCCACCTAGATCAGGCTGCACAGGGACACCTCCACCTAGATCACTCTGCACAGGGACACCTCCACCTAGATCACGCTGCACAGGGACACCTCCACCTAGATCACGCTGCACAGGGACACCTCCACCTAGATCACGCTGCACAGGGACATCTCCACCTAGATCACTCTGCACAGGGACACCTCCACCTAGATCACGCTGCACAGGGACACCTCCACCTAGATCACGCTGCACAGGGACACCTCCACCTAGATCAGGCAGCACAGGGACACATCCAGTCTGATTTTTTATGCCTCTGGGGATGGGACATCAACCACAGGCCTGGGCAGCCTGTTCCAGTCTTTCGCCACCCTCACTGTGCAGGCTGCCCCGAGAGGCTGTGGAGTCTCCTTCTCTGGAGACTTTCCACCCCATCTGGATGTGTTCCTGTGTCCCCTACCCTGGGTGACCCTGCTCTGGCAGGGCGGTTGGGCTCAGTGATCTCCAGGGGTCCCTTCCAACCCCTACCCTTCTGTGTTTCTACTGTAACTCCAGTTATCAACCACAGTGCAAGGGGTGAGCAGCAGGCAGTAAGGAAGTAGGCAAACCTGTCCTGCCTCTGGACTTGATGCTTTGGCAAAAGCAGAGATTCAGACCTGTCCTCTTAATCAAGCAGCACTTCCCTGCCCCATCACAGTTCCCCTGGGGAAGGGGAAATGAAGACCACTGAAATGAATTTCCTTCCCATTCTCTGGAAGTAGCAGCAAATCTGAATCCTTTCCAGACCCTGGAGAAGGACTCAAAGAGCAGCAGTGTCCTCAGAAGGATAAGTGCTGGTGGAAGATGATTTGTACCAGCCAGGGTGAGGGCTGAGGATAGCTTAGGGTTTGAGATCATTGCCAGCAGAAGTGGGGAGTGTTGGGGAAGTTGCTGATGAGTTTGGATGAGGCACTTGGTGGCAGGGTTTAGTTAATTGGAAAAGTTGGGTGATAGGTTGGACTTCATGATCCTGGAGGTCCTTTCCAACTCGGTTGATTCTGATTCTGATTCAGACATGCCATGAGAGGAGTCTTTGCCAAGGCCCCAAATTGCTTGTGGAGACCTGGGCACTGCTGTGGCACCTCAGGCAGGCTGCCCACTGTCCAGAAAGCTCAGCCACAGGCACGATTCCCTCTGGTGTTGGGAATTTGGAAGGGGAACAAGAAGGGGCTGCAAGGAAGGGCAGGTCTCCAGGTCTTACTCCAGGGGGGAGAAATGTGGCTGGGGAGAAGAGCTCTCAGTGTGTCAGAAAAGAGGCAAAGTGCAGGCTTCAGTTGCTCTCTGGCTTGCCCCTTTCCAGATTGCTACCCAAGGCAGGGAACAACTCCCAAGGCAGGCCTGGGTTGGCACAGGGTTAGACAAGCTAAGAGGCAGAGAGGTCTCACCTGGGCAGAGGGTTGGCACAGCCTTTCCAGCAAAGAAGAAGATCAACTAATCTGATATTTGGCAGCAAGAAAGGCAAATTCTCTGGCTGGCTGTAGCTCAAGAACACATCCCAGGCTCCCAGGATGTCAGGGGCTGGAAGGGACTCAAAGAGCTCATCCAGTCCAACCCCCCTGCCACAGCAGGACCATCCAAGCTAGCTCAGGGCACACAGCAACACATCCAGACAGAGGCTGCAAAGGCTCCACACAAGGAGACTCTACAACCTCTCTGGGCAGCCTGTGCCACTGCTCTGGGACCCACACAGGCAAGAAGTTGCCTCTGGTGTTGAGCTGCAACCTCCTGTGCTGCAGCTTCCATCCATTGCTCCTTGGCCTATGGCAGGGAGCAGTGAGCAGAGCCTGTCCCCCCCCTCCTCACCCCCAGCCCTCACACACTTCCAAACATTGATCCAATCCCCTCTCAGTCTTCTCTTCTGCAGACTAAGCAGCCCCAGGTCCCTCAGCCTCTCCTCCCCAGGCACTGCTGCAGTCCCCTCAGCATCCTCACAGCCCTCCCCTCTCCAGCAGCTCTCTGTCCCTCTGCAACTGGGGAGCCCCAAACTGAAGGCAGTGCTCAAGAGGAGGTCTGAGCAGGGCAGAGCTGAGGGGATGGAGAACCTCCCTGGATCTGCTGGACACACTCTGCCTAATGCGCCCCAGGACCCCCTTGGCCTTCTTGGCCCCCAGGGCACATTGCTGGCAGAGGCTGTGGGCAGCCTGCTCTAGGGTAGGGTGTCCCTGGGCATAGCAGGAGGTTGGAACTGGATGATCCTTGTGGGCACTTCCAACCCTGACTGAATCTATGATTCTATGATACAGACCATAGAGCCAGCCAAGGTATCCCAATATACAAAGCAAGAATACAAAGCACACACAAGCAACAAATTGAGGTCTCAGCAGGGCAAAGAGGGGGAGGAGAACCTCCCTGGATCTGCTGGACACACTCTGCCTAATGCCCTCCAGCAGATCTCTGTCCCTCTTCAACTGGGGAGTCCCAAACTGAAGGCAGTAAAGGTTGCTCACAGTGGCAGCAGGAGATGATTCAGATCCCTCCCTCACAGAAGAGCCCTGTCTGGACCACATGGTGACTTCAGCCCACTGAGCAGCTCAGATTTGCCAACCACACCAGCTCCAGCTGTGCCTGCCAGGCAGCTGAAGGCTTTGCAGTCGTTTGCATGAGTGCTTGCAGTGCCCTGTGCCTGCAGAGGCAATGAGCTACAACAAGAAGAACTTTGGGTAACCAAAAGAACTTGGGCCCTACCAACAGCAGAGTTCTATTGCTTGAGCTCAAGTTCTTTTAGTTACCCAAAGTACTTTTATTTCCTTAAAATCAAACACACACTCCCCCCTTTGTTTTTCCTTCCCCTTAGTTCTGCAGTCAGGCTTCAGGGAGGGCACCCACAGGAACTCAGGAGGATGAGTGCCTACAACAGCCACTTGCAGTGTGAGCAGGAGGACAATCCTGCAAGAGCTGTCACTTGGGGGCTAGCCTGGATGTGCTGTGCAGCTGACTGCAAACCCGGGGGGATGTCTGCACACAGCAGAGAAGATTTTCCTCCTGTGTAAGTGCAATTTGCTGTCTCATGAAGTCCAGCAAGAGTAAGGGTAAATGTAGAGCCCTGCACCTGGGGAGGAACAGCCCCCCTGCACTAACAGGGGCTGAGCTGCTGGAGAGCAGCTCCTAGGCAAAGGATCTTGGAGTCCTGGTGGAGAAGAACTTGTCCATGGCACAGCAATGTGCCCTGGTGGCCAAGAGAGCCAATGGTCTGCTGGGGTGCATTAAGAAGAGTGTGGCCAGCAGGGCAAGAGAGGTTCTTCTGCCCAGCTACTCTGCCCTGGTGAGGCCACCTCTGGAGTATTGTGTCCAGTTCTGGGCTCCCCAGTTCAAGAGGGATAGAAAACTACTGGAGGTAGCCCAATGGAGGCTATGAGGGTGCTGAAGGGACTGGAACATCTGTGTGAGGAGGAGAGGCTGAGAGGGCATCTGAGCAAGGGTTACAAATAGTTGAAGGGTGGGGGGCAAGAAGCAGGGGCCAAGCTCTGTGCTGTGGTGTCCTGATTTGGAAAATCCTCTTTGGTGTGAGGGTGCTGGAGGCCTGGAGCTGGCTGCCCAGAGAGGCTGTGAAGTCTCCTTATCTGGATCTCAGGGGATTTGCATACAGCAGAGAAGATGTCCCTTATGTTTAAGTGCAGTTTGCTGTGTCTCAGTTTGGTGCCCACTGCCTCTTGTCCTACCACTGGGCACCACTGGAGAGATCCTGGCTCCAGAGCCTGGCTCCAGAGCCTGGCCCCTTCCTCCTTGCATCCTCCCTTCAGCTTTATGTAGACACTGATAAGATCCCCTGGGGCTGAGCAGTGCCAGCCCTCAGCCTTCCCTTGCAGAAGAGATACTCCAGTCCCTTAGCCACTCCAGCAGCCTCCATTGTACTCTCTCCAGTGTCTCTCTCTTGAACTGTGGAGCCCAGCAAGGGGCCCAGCACCAGTAAAGGGGAGGGAGAACCTCCCTTGACCTGCTGGCAGCAGCCCTCCTAATGCACCCCAGAATACCACTGACCTTTTTAGTCACCAGGGCACACTGCTGGCTCCTGCTTCATTTGGTGTCCAGCAGCACCCCCAGATCTCCTTCTAGCAGGCTGCCCCCAGCATATGCTGGCACATGCAGTTGGTTGTACCCAGGTGCAGACTTTGCCCTTCCCCTTGCTGATCCTCACGGGTTCCTGCCACCCATTCTCCAGCTTGCTGAGGTTCCTCTCAATGCCCCTTGGCATTCCCAGGGGGGTGTCTGCTGCAGGCTTGCTGAGGCTACCTCCTGCCTCTTCATCCAGGTGATGAACAAAGGTGTTGGACACTCCTGGAGCCAGTACAGCCACCAGTGACTGCTGGGAGATGGGGATGCCTGAGAGGCTTTCTCAGGAATGCTTTTGGAAGCTGTTGGATTTATTTCACAGTCACAGATTGCACTGGGTTGGAAGGAACCCTCAAAGGGCACCTTGTCCAACCCCACTGCAGACAGCAGGGACATCTCCAACAGGAGCAGGCTGCCCGGGGGACACATCAAGTCTGACCTTGAATGTCTCCAGGGCTGGGACCTCCACCACCTCTCTGGCCAGCCTGTTCCAGCCTTTGACCACCTTCACTGTGTAGAATTTACTTCTGATGTCCAACCTAACTCTGCCCTGCTCCAGTTTATGCCTTGCTGGTGGCACAACACAAGCCTGCTGATCTGTGGGCAGAATAAAAGAGTTTGCCCCAAGTCCTGCCCTTCAGGTGTGCCAGCAGCAGTGTGTGAGAAGCTCACCCCTGCTCAGCACAGATGGGGCCTGCAGCACTTCCGTAAAATAGGAAATCTCCTTCTGAGCAACCAAAAAGCCTTCTCATAGCCACCAAGGGAAGCAGCAATCTTTTTGTGCTTCTCTTGGTACCAGCAGGACATGGCACAGACTTCCCTCTGCAGCCTGAAGAGGAGCCAGCAGCCCAGGGGAAGAAAGAGGAGTGCTGAGGGGACCCAGTGTGGACAGGAAGGCTCCGCTTGCTTTGCAGGCATCTTCAGCCCATCCCTTCAGCCCTTCTGCTCTGCAGTCTTTACACTCACTGCTGTTTGTCCTGGGTAGGAAAGCTGACAGGTCTGTGTCTGCTACAGCTGTGGATATCATCTGTGTCTCCTCCAGAGCATTGGGAGGGTGCCCTCACCCCCCAGGAATGCACAGCCTGCTCCAGCAAGGAGAGCTGCTCTTCATGCCCCCAGAGGAGGACCTCCTCGGATCCAGGCAGAAGGATGAGTTTGCTGCTTCTGGGAACAGCTTCTCCTGCAGCAGCACATTCCAGAGCGATCACAGCTCTCTTTTCCAGCCTTGCCTAAGGGGTACTGTCCACCTCTTCTCTTCTCTTCTCTTCTCTTCTCTTCTCTTCTCTTCTCTTCTCTTCTCTTCTCTTCTCTTCTCTTCTCTTCTCTTCTCTTCTCTTCTCTTCTCTTCTCTTCTCTTCTCTTCTCTTCTCTTCTCTTCTCTTCTCTTCTCTTCTCTTC
>VWZI01012428.1:10582-32177 GCA_013396835.1 Psilopogon haemacephalus
AAGATGATCAGTGGGCTGGAGCACCTCTGCTATGAGGACAGGCTGAGAGAGTTGGGGCTTTTCAGCCTGGAGAAGAGAAGGCTTTGGGGAGACCTTATAGTAACCTTCCAGTATCTGAGGGGGGCCTACAGGAGGGTTGGGGAGGGACTGTTCACAAAGTCTTGTAATGACAGTACAAGGGGGAATGGGTTTAAATTGGCAGAGGGGAGATTTGAACGGGACGTTAGGAAGAAGTTCTTCACAGTGCGGGTGGTGAGGACTGGAACAGGTTGCCCAGGGAGGTTGTGTCTGCTCCCTCCCTGGATGTGTTCAAGGCCAGGCTGGATGAGGTCTTGAGCGACCTGATCTAGTGGGAGGTGTCCCTGCCTGTGGTGGGGGGTTGGAACTGGATGATCTTTGAGGTCTCTTCCAGCCTAGACCATTCTATGTTTTTACCTAATATGGTTAGTTCTGGCAAAGTGCCATTCTGGTTGGTTAATCTCAGTTGCCCATTGGAACAATTAAGACTCAGGCAATTGATAGAAGTACGCCAGAAGCTGTAAACAACTTTCCTCGCCTTGCTTTGCTTTGCTTGCTGCTTCAAAACCAGCTTCCCTGCTTAATAACAAGCTTTTTTTCTTCATAACAAGTTTTGTTTCCTGGAAATTTTGCTGTGCCTCAGTTTACCAGGAAGAAGCATGGAAGCCCACACAGTAGGCAATAGCTTTGCCAAAAGCTTCAGGAAAGGTCAAATGTTACAACAGTTTGCTAAAGACTACACTAAAAGCCATGGGGGGGTAGATCTTTGAAAAAATGGGACAAGCATTTAGCAGAAGCAACCTGGTTGGTAAATAGTAGGGGTTATGTAAACAGAGCAGGACCTGCCCAATCAGATTTGGTACAAACTGTGGATGATGACAGAGTTCCTGTTGTATGTGAAAAGAATCTGTGAGGGAAGACTGGGTATTTTCTCCTTCGGGCGAAGGGAAACCTGTCCGAGGGGTGGTTTCTGCAAAAGGTCCTGGTCATACATACGGGATAATGCAGGAGAATGGTGAAATCCAGTATATTCCACAGATAAATCTAACCTTAGCTGAAAGAGTTTGAATTCAGAGTGTTAGGAGTTTTCTGTTATAGATTTTTGCCTGGCATCCAACACAACAGAATCTACAGCACATGAGTCACCTGGGAGTCCATGGTCTCATCTCATCTGTGAGGAGATGACCTATTTTCTGAGCTTTTGAATCACCTACATCCAAGATACATGCAGAACGAAGTGAGAATTGACTTTGTAATATTCATTATTGTAAATATTTTTTAGATTAGACAGATAATTCTCAGCAAACTCTGACTGAACAAGACAGGAGTGAATTGTGATGGAATCATTTGGAGGATTTGAATGAGAAATTGGACTATAGGCTGAGAAAGGAAAACAGATGATGCTACTTCACTCATAGATTCACTGAAAAGTAATAAAACAAAATGCTTATGAGTTGTAGCCCAAATATAGGTAAGTCAGACTGCTTTAGACTGCTTTGGGCAGTGGCTGCCTTTGCATGGCTCTTTCTCCCTGCCTTTTGTAGCTGGATCTGAATAATTTCACTAACTTTCCCGCTGCTAATCCCCCTTGCCGATATACCCTAGCCTATCTGCTACATAAACAGATGGTGAGATAAGATTGGGGAAGGAGGGAAAGGTGATAGGGTTGTTCATTACCCCTCTTAGGGATTTCTGATCTCTAAAGAGTTTAAGAGTTGTAACTGAAACATAGATAGGACAGATCACTTTGTGCCATGGTTGCTGCTGCATGGATCTCTCTTTCTCCCTTCCTAGCTGGATCTGAATAACTTCTAACTACTTCCTTGCTGCTAATCCCCCTGGATGATCTACTCTTGCTTTCCTGTCACATAAGACGGATAGTGGGGTAAGACTGGGAACTGAGGGGAAGGTGGTAGGGTGGTTGAAAACCGCTTTTAGGGAATATGATCTCTGGGAGGGGTGTGGTGTTTCTGTATTACTTTTTACTATATATCTGTAAGTATCTGTTATATATATTGTAAATATTTGCTTGTATATTTTGCAAAGCTGTAAATATAAAGCTTCATTCCTTAACTTCCAGCCAGCTGAGTCTAGCCTGGGTTATTTCAAAGTTGGGGGGGGGCAGCTAACTGCTGGACCACCACACATTACAATATTAATAGATGAAGGATGAGCAACTGATTATCTTCTATCTGGACCTGAGCAAAGCTTTCAACACTGTGCTGCATGACATCCTGGTCTCTAAACTGGTAAACTATGGGTTTGATGGACAGACAATTCGGTGGATAAAGAACTGTCTTGATGGTAGCACCCAAAGAGGGAATGTCAATGGTTCCATGTCCAAGTGGAGGCCAGTGACAAGCAGCCTCAAGGATCAATACGGAGACCAGTCTTGTTTAATGTCTTTATTGATGACATGGGCAGTGGCATTGAGTGCACCCTCAGCAAGTTTGACAATGACACCAAGCTGTGTGGTGTGGCTGACACACTGGAGAGAAGGGATGCCATCCAGAGGAACCTTGACAGGCTGGACAGGTGGGCCCAAGCCCAACTTCATGAAGTTCAACAAGACCAGGTGAAAGGTCCTGCATCTGGATCAGGACAATTTCAAGCACTGATATAAGCTGGACAGTGACTGGCTTGAGAGTAGCCCTGAGAAGAAGGACCTGGAGGTGCTGGCAGGTGAAAAGGTCAACATGAGCCGTAGTGTGCACTTGCAGCCCAGAAAACCAACTTTATCCTGGGCTGCATCAAAAGAAGCATATCCAGCAGGTAGAGGGAGGTGATTCTCCCCTTCTACTCCACTCTTATGAGAACCCACCTGGAGTAATGAATCCAGTTCTGGAGGCCCTATTACAAGAAGGATATGGACATGATGGAGTGAATCCAGAGATGGGCTATGAGGATGATCAGGGAGTTGGAGCACCTGTGCTATCAAGACAGATGGAGAGAGTTGGGGCCGTTCAGTCTGGAGAGGAGAAGGCTTTGAGGAGCCCTTATTGTGCCCTTCCAGCATCTGAAAGGGGCCTACAAGAAAACTGGTGAGAGACTTTTTAGGATGTTGGGTAGTGATAGTGTGGTGGAACATCCAAATTATGCCCAAATATTATATATGATACACATACCTTGCCCCTTTCCTTTTCTCCTTTTTCCCAGGGTGGCAAGGGCAGGAAACAGGCAAAGGCACTGATGCCTGTCTGCAAAACAAATACCATGTAAGGTCTTGTTTTGCAACTTTATTGGTTTTGGGGTAAACAAGATCACCTAATTATATTAGGTAATATAATTGTGGATTGGTTCCAGAGATGTTTTCCCCTATTACTATCAGTCAAAACTGGTCACCAAAATGCTTAAAAACTGTCCTGGTATGGGCATGATTATTGCCCAGAGTTGGTTCACTTCCTGAGGTCCCCCTCCCCCTTCCATGGTAAGGTCCAGAGGTGGGTTGCAGGGGAATACACCACATGGTTCTGGAACCAGGAAGTCTTGGGCTGCACGCACAAGTCACACGCACAAGTCAGGTGATCTGTGCTGTCTCTTAGGGTGTTGGAACCCACCCCTGGCCATGAGACTTTTGAACCAATTGGCCATTCAATGGACGCTAAGTGCCTATTGGTCAATTCCACACTCCCCTAATGAGGTATTTAAGGGGGTGCAATGGCCGTTAGTTTCGGTTTTTCTTCTCTCTCCACCGCCATGAGGAACACATACCTCAGCACCCCGTCCAGCACCAACCACATGCTTTGCAGCCAGCAGCAGCAGCAGCAGCAGCATCATCATCGCAGTGCACTGCAACTGCGGCAAGGCAAAACCCTCTCTTTTCCCCTTTATTTGGGACAAGCTTTCTCTTTATTCAGGATAAACCCTCCTTTTTTCCTCTTTTCGAGAAGACTCTGTACCTAAGCACACGTTTCGTGGGTATTTTTAGGCACGGTTAGGATTGCTTTTTTTTTGTATTAGGCTCTCTGTTTTCTAAGTTCTGACTGTTTAAACTGTTTAATTCTGTGTTTTAAGTGATTTCGTGTATTTATTCTTGCCAATAGCACATCCAAAGAACCCGGGGGAACAATTAGGGACCCCCCCGCGATTATTAATAGTAATTAAAATTTAATAATCGCAACAAAAACCTTCCCAAAACTAATTGGTTATCACTTGCTAACCTTGCTACCTGCTACCTGTGTGACTGACCATGCTGTGTGTGAGTGCGGGGACTCGATCCTCGCTGCGAACGGCAGAACCTATCTTGAGCACTGAGCCAAGGCCCAAGGCAGCCTTAGTCCTCTGACACTGGTAAAGGCAGCCAACAACTTAGAAACTGCTTAGCAACGTTTAGCGACTTCTGAGATTGCCAGCCCACCACCAAGCCAGGCCCAACTCTTGCTGTGCCGCATCTGGATGGGACTGTTCCATCCCTCAAACGGACGTTCTACTCTGTCCAAAAGGCTGACCGCCTTGATGATTTCCTGAGAGCTACACAGAAGCCATCTTGTGTCCGTGGAACCTTCAGGCGGCGCGCTCAAATCTTAACCAGCAAACCCAGTATCATCATGTGACAGACCACAGCGTGGCAAGAACTATTAATCTTATGTTTATGCTTCTGCATATACCTCTCAGACTATAAATGTTAAGGCTTTAAGCAGTGGGTAAATCCTATTCTCTTTTCCAAAGTTTATAACGTTCAGGTTCAGGCAAGTTTGGTTGTAAAATTTTCTCTCAAAGTTTTAAATCTCCTAATACTTTCCTGAAATTAGTTTAGTTCAATTAAATTGTATATATGCATTCTGCCAAAAATAGTTCAAACCAATCACAGAACAGAACCAGTGTGTGTAAATTGTAAATAAGTTTGGGGGAATTTTCTTTGTATAGATATTAAATAAATATTTTATATCAGCCTCATTGCAACTTAATATTAACCCAAATTCAGTTCCTCCATAACAGATAGGACTAGGGGGCATTAAGCAAAACTAGAAATGGGTAGATTCAGATTGGATGTTAGGAAGAAGTTCTTCACCATGAGGGTGGTGGGACACTGGAACAGGTTGCCCAGGGAGGTGGTAGAAGTCCCATCCGTGGAAGATTTTAAGACCAGGCTGTATATGGCTCTGAGCAACCTGATCTAGCATGAAGTGTTCAGGCTTGTGGCAGAGTGGTTGAATCTATATAATCCTTGAGGTCCCTTCCAGCTCTGAAAATTCTATAATTTTTATTGGTTCCACAGTCTGCCCTTCAAGTGAGGACTCCCCACAGACAGAAGTATTGGGGGAAAAAAAATTCCTTCTGGATTGAGAAATTTAATGATGATACAATGTGCCATTACCTTAGCAGAAAAGCACAGCTAAAGCAGAAGAATCAACAAAATGTTTCCCACCACCTCCCGAGCACACAGAAATCAGTCCAGCTGGAAAAAAAAAATCAGTATTGGGAACCCAGAAGCTGGAAGCAACAACCAGAAACAAGAAACCTTCCATGCTGCAATCTGAACTTTAGGCTCCATGATACTTTGCTCCAGCCAGCACTTTCCTTTTGAAGCTGGCATAACATGAGCATTACTTTGAATACCAATTCACAAATTCAACTCAGCCCATGACAAATATATTAATGCCTATTGTAGGAACGCTAAATATGGATGATTTGTTGTATCAGGATACTGAGATAAGTAAGCCATGGCAACAGGATACCTAAAAGGGAACAGAATGCCTAAAAGAGGGACAAGATACCTAATAAGGATAGGATGTATCACATAAGAGTTATGAAAGGTCGAAAAGGGTAAGAGAAATGGCCTTGAGAGAAGCAGCGACTTCCATAAGAAGTAAATGGAAAATTGTTACATAAGAACAACAACACATTTATTTGCCAATAACCATAAACTGACCACCACGATTATGTAACTGCATGAACACCTGGCCCTTACCAATCAGCTACAGCCACCGGACTCGTGGACAACAGTTTTTGTCCAATCAGCATTTACCACATATGCATGATATCTTGCATGTATTAGGCTCAGAATGTATATAAGCCCACTCTAAGGCTAATAAAATTGAGAGAATTGGTTTGCATCAAACCGTCTCCCGTCTCCTGGTTCGCGGCGGCCTATGAGGTGATAATCTATTATGATGATGACTGACAGGAAAAGTCTATATAGAGGAAAAAAATCCAAACCCTTAGAGATTGCTTCTATTCCAATTATGTGCAGTATTTTACATTAAAAACAAAACAAAACAGCCCAGGAACATGAATTAATCTTCCTATGCTTTGGCAATAATATTGATTGAAAAGAAGCTACCTTGCACTTATTGGATGGAATATTCAGCACAATCATTACTAGGTATTTATTATGCCTCACTTTGAAAGTATAGAAAGCTGCTTTATTTGGTTTTCATGTTCAGTCACATAACAAGGAACTTTGCATAATTATTTGTCTGTTACAAAGATTTTTTTAAGTCTTTGTTTCAGATACAGCTAAAATTAAATATGCATTATTTCACTCAATTATACAAATTTAATGATTTTTAAATGAAAATGTCTCTGAAAAACTTTAAAAACATTGCTTCTTTAAAGCTTGCATTATAATATTTCTCTAAGAGCATGTATAATTAACACAGTGTCAAAAGCATTTAGCTTCTGAAAAAAATGTAATAGTTGTCATATGTACAAGAATTTTTCTGATATTCTCTCATTTGTATGCATCTATTCCATTACTTGCAAACAGACATGAGTGATATGATGAAGGTGGAATTTTGGTGGGTTTTGTTTTGTTTTTCTGGTTTGGGTTTTGTGGGTTTTTTATTAAAAACCACTTTACTCTTCTCGGGTGACACCTCACCTGGAGTACTGCATCCAGTTCTGGAGCCCTCATTATAGGAAGGACATGGACCTGATGGACTAAGTACAGAGGAGGGCCATGAAAATGATCAGAGGTTTGGAGCACCTCTACTATGAGGACAGGCTGAGGCAGCTGGGGTTGTTCAGCTGGAGAGAAGGAAGCTCCAGGGGGAACTAATAGCGGCCTGCAGGAGGCCTACAGGAAGGATGGAGAGAAGATGTTTACAAAGGCTTGCAGTGACAGAATGAGGGGCAATGGGTTCAAGCTTGAGAAGAGCAGATTTAGATTGGATGTTCAGAACATGTTCTTTGTTGTAAGGGTGGTGGAGCACTGGAACAGGTTGCCCAGGGAGGTGGTTGAGGCCCCTTCCCTGGAGACATTCAAGGTGAGGTGGGTGACCAGGTCTAGTGGGGATGTCCCTGCTGACTGCAGGGGCGGTGGATTAGATGACCTGTAGAGGTCCTTTCCAGCCTGGACCATTGTATGATTTTATGAAATGTAGTTTGTGCTGCAAATAATAGTAATGAGAAGCAGAGTTTATAACATTAATTTATCTTAGCTTTTGAAAAATGTAAGCATGGCAGATTTTTTGAACTGTTTTTGGGGTCATAAAGTTTGTCCATGCAGACTTATGTTCTAGATTGGGAACTATTGGGTTAAAAATCCTCTAAGGACTAGAAAATTGTTACTCAATCTCATAATTCCGCTATTTGTTTATAAATCAGCAGTGAGGCTAACTCTCTCTCCTCTCCTTTCCCTCCACCCTGCTGTGTCCGGTGGGAGCTACTTTATCAGGACAAACATGTAAGGACTGGGCCTGTTTTGGGGCCTCCAGAGGCTTTTGTTTAGGCCTTTAGGCCTTTGGATGGTAGAGGCATTGAGGTGAGAGGATTGGAGCGTTAGATTATGGATTTATTTTTGGATTGGAGGAAAATTCAAGCGGGAAAAAAAACCACTACAGTGTTTAAAAAGCACTACAACTTGTCAAAAGACACCACAGTATCTTGTATTGGCATCTGTTACAGTATCACTGTGAACAATCTTTTTTAAGGAAAAATGCTATCTTTGGCACGTATAGATCTGACTTGTTATAAAGAAATTTCCATAATTGTGTAATTACATGGGATTTTGTATACTATTTAAATCAAAATATTTTTTTCTGATTGTCTAATCATCACCAAACAGATTTTGTTTGCTAACAAATCTTATTAAATTGTAGATAGAACCTGAAAAGGAGATGTAGGGGTTTTGCCAAAAAGAGCTATAAAATTTAATCCTATTGGGTCTCTTTGTCCAGTGACTGGCTTAGACAAGATTAATTAACCATAAAACAAAAACTAACAATATAAATCCATATCCCCATGTTTAGTTTTGAAAGCTAAGCTGTTAATTAGCCAGGATGGAAGTATTCATAAATATTTTTCTCTCCTGAATATTTTTGAAGGATGCTTTTTTTTTTAAATAAATTCACAGTGAAAATGCAGTTTAATATTAGCTAATTGGCATTAACTTTCTCTTTGTGAATGTCAGCTGACCATCCACTTATCTGCATTTTTCTCAATCTTTTCTCTCTAATTAATTAAGAAAGATAGTTCTGTTTGTGGAAACGTGAGTGATCATTTTAAATTTTCTAAATAAAAGTTTACACAGAAATATTTAAGTCACCACCCTGATTCACACAGACATTCTGTTCCATAAGAGCATTTTCCGTTTTCCAGAATGTTAAATTTGTATTCATATCATAATTTCATAGTATATTAAGTTTACTCAAATGACAGGTGATTTTCCAGTGCTAACAAAATCATTTTTCTAATGATATCTCAATATTAGACAAAGATCAGCCAATAAACTTTGGCTTCAGTAAGACATAGAGGAAAGAAGTCCATAGGTTAGTAAATTACATCAGGTTCACTAAGTACACCAAGCCATTATTTCTGAACTTTTGCAAACATTCTTACCCCACATTTGCTGTTCCTTGTTATGTCAACATTGTACTTTTAGGGTAAAGAAAACAGTGTGCTATATTTTGATCTTAGAAATACAAAGGCATCCATGTAAAGAAATTACTATGAACAAATTTTGCTTGTGTAGGTTCTGTTGTGATTTTGGAAGCCCAAAAATAGCCAGAGGAACTTTGAAAGAAAACTGGAAGTTTAATGCATCCATAAGAGCAAACAAGGCATCTAGGATGGGGTGGGAGAAATGTATTTGCTTTATTAAGTTGTTTAACACTTTCTTTACATGAAAAAAAACATGCCCCAAGTTGTTATTGTAATTTTGTTGTATGTCATTGTTTGTTTGCTTTCCATTAGCACTGCTCCTTTAAATGTTCACAGGAATTGTAATAAATAATATTTTGTCATGGCTCAATTGCTTCCAGAAAGCTGAAACTCCTATCTGGAATAAAAGTCTTCAATGGCTTTGTGTATATGCATATGCTTATGTATGTATATAAAGCATAACTCTACAATTTTAAGTACAAGAAAGGTAAGGCATAAAACTGAGTCTCGTATTACATACTTTTAGGTTACGTGTAGACTCTGTTCAAATTCCAATTGAATTGGACGGTTCCACTACAATTAACTCTCTCTAAGACAAAAAACCATGATAGTTTTATAAAAAACCTCTTTCAAAAGCCACTGTGGTTAAGAACATATTGCATATTTTCTGTGTATTCTATTTTATCAGAGCTCCTCCTGTGTGCAAGCAAGATAACCTAGGGCAGGTGACACAGGAACACATCCAGGTTGTCTTAAAAATTCTCTAGAGACTCCACAAAAGGAAACAAATGAAGATAAAAGTGGAGTTACCCCAGTGAAATCTTCCGCCATTTGGACAATTAACTGCTACTTAGACATTAGGAGGTGTCCCTCCACCTCAACAGAATTATCATCGCTTTTTAATTTCTCACACACCACTCTATAAAGGAATTGGCTAGTGTGTTTCTGGGGTTATTTAGAATTTCTTGTATTTGGTTATGCTACTTTATAAAAAGCCAAAATCCTGGGACTTCTCCTACCACTCCAAAAACAAGTTTTGAAAGGTTATTACACTTTAAGCATTTAAAACTTTTGTAACCACATTCAGCACTGAAATCTTATATTTAACATATTTTGCCTTATGCAACAAATAATCTTGTAACAAACAAATGTCTAGTAACTTTCTCTGTATATTGAGTATAACACAGAATGAAACACATTTAAAGCAAATAAAATAGCAAAAAAACACTCCAAACAGTAATGTAGTTGGTATTTTTGGCAAAGATTAATTTGTAGATGCAATTTGCTTCTAAAGTTGGACACTGAAATCATGGTACTAAAAAGACAAATAACATTCAAGGTATTGTGAAATCCAAATAATTTATAATATTACATCCCAAATATTTCTAGTATTTTCTATCCTTTCCAGGAGAATACTTCACTTAGAGATATTAAGCTTTTGAAAGCATGAAATCCATCTCTTTGTAATTTGTACAGCACCTGGTTTAATAAATCTGATCATGACTAAGGCCTATAAATGTCATCAGGATGAATAACTGAGGAAATTTTAACTTCAGCACTGGTTCTGTAGATACTGTCCATGAGCTGGTAATGAAGATTAAAATTCTTTAACTGTTCTTGAATGTGAAAATCTTGGAGCTTGTATCAGAGACATATTGTGGGCGATACTGAGCACTTGAAATTTTTCACTGATCACAGTACTTCTTCCAATAAAAGTCAGAGTCAAATCCCCATTCATCTGAGGTTAATGAAGTTTTGCCACTGAGTGCTGTTATCAGAATTTGTGCCATAATATAAGTTGACACAGTAGCTGAATTCAAGGAAAAATAGTTCTAAATTGTGTGGGAAATACAGACTCATGTAATACAGCTTCACATAGCAGATCTACTGTTTTAGTTTATTCATCCTAATGATTTCCATTATCTCTTTAGTTGATAGAATCCATTTCAAAAACCAATAATCTCTTGAAATCCACTGAGCCACAAATTAGTCATTAGAGAAAATTTTCAGAGATCATTACCTTTCCCATAGATTTTAGCTTTTCATTTCCTGAATACCCACATCTAATGTTGTTCATAATAAAATGAGGGTAGATTATTTACTTACAAAACAATGATTAAAATATAATTCAAGCTAATCACTTGTTCAATATTAGAACTGCTGCATTCTTATTAAAGGTCAATTCTATTAATTTTAACCTTGGTTTATGACCTCATGTACTATTAGGTTGTACAGGGCTAACCCATCCTGGGGAGTGATCTAAACCTGATCCCAGGTAATACTGACTCCTCCCAGGGAGTGGTCTGAACCTGCCTCCAGGTGCAGTGGTTAGCCTACTCCCACTTCCTATCCTGAGCCCCTATAAAAGCAGAGGAACTTCCTGTCTCTCCTTCTGTCAGCCTACCACGCCAGCCAGCTACTTCTGCTTTGCCATGTGGCCAGCTAAACATAGAATCATAGAATGGTTAAGGTTAGAAGAGAATTAATAGACCATCCCATTCCAACCCCCTGCCATAGGCAGGGACACCTCCCACTAGATCAGGTTGCTCAAGATCTCATCCAGCCTGGCCTTGAACACCTCTAGGGAGGGAGCAGCCACAACCTCCCTGGGCAACCTGTTCCAGTGTCTTGCCACCCCTACTGTGAAGAACTTTCTCCTAACATCCTGTTCAAATCTCCCCTCTGCCAGTTTGAACCCATTTCCCCTCATCCTGTCATTACAAGACCTTGTGAATAATCCCTCCCCAGCCTTCCTGTAGGCCCCCTTCAGATACTGGAAGGTTACTATAAGGTCTCCTTGAAGTCTTCTCTTCTCCAGGCTGAAAAGCCCCAATTCCCTCAGCCTGTCCTCATAGCAGAGGTGCTCCAGGACTCTGATCATCTTTGTGGCCCTCCTCTGGACTCTCTCCAACAGTTCCATGTCCTTCCTGTGCTGGGGGCTCCAGACCTGCACACAGTACTCCAGGTGGGTTCTCAGGAGAGCAGAGTAAATGGGGAGAATCACCTCCCTTGCCCTGCTGGTAATGCTTCTCTTAAAGCAGCCCAGGACACGGTTGGCTGTCTGAGCCGTGTGTGCCCAAAGCTGGCTCATGTTGAGCTTCTCATCTACCCAGACTCCCAGGTCCTTTTCCTCAGGGTTGCTCTCTAGCCACTCGCCACCCAACTTGTATTTGTGCTTGGGATTGCAGCAACCCAGGTTCAGGACCTTACACTTGGCCTTGTTGAATTTCATGAGGTTGTCTTGCACCCAACTCTCCAGCTTGTCCGAGTCCCTCTGGATTGCATCCCTGCCCGCTAGCAAGTTGAATGTACTACAGAGCTTGGTGTCATTTGCAAACTTGCTGAGGGTGCACTCGATTCCTCTGTCCATGTCACTGACAAAGATGTTAAACAGTACTGGTCCCAGTACTGACCCCTGAGGGATGCCACTTGTCACTGGTCTCCAGGTGGACATTGTGCCATTGATCACCACTCTCTGCATGCGACCATCCAGCCAATTCCTTATTCAGCGAGTTGTCCACCCGTCAAGTCTGTGTTTTTCCAGTTTGGTGACCAGGATGCCATGTGGGACAGAGTCAAATGCCTTTCTTAGATCCAGGTAGATGACACCAGTTGCCCTTCTCTTGTCCACTGCTGCTGTGACTTCATCATAGAAAGCCACCAAATTTGTTAGGCATGATTTGCCCTTGGTAAAGCCATGCTGGTTGGCATCAGACACCTCTGCTTTGTTTTCCATCTGCTGCACAGAGGTTAGGCTGACTGGTCTGTAGTTCCCGGGGTTGTCCTTTTTTCCCTTCTTGAAGATGGGTGTTATGTTTGCCCTTTTCCAGTCAGCAGGTACTTCACCAATCTGCCATGACCTTTCAAATACAATGGACAGTGGTTTGTCAACTTCATCTGCCAGTTTCCTCAGGACCCATAGATGGATCTCATCAGGCCCCATTGACTTGTGCACATTCAGGTTCTTTAGGTGCTCTCGAACATGATCTTCAATTACAGTGGGCAGGTCTTCACTCCCCCAGACCTTACTTTTGCATTCTGGAATTTGGACATTTTGGTTGGAGCACTTGCTGCTGAATACTGAGGCAAAGAAGTCATTGAGCACCTCAGCCTTATCCATGTCCACTGTCGCCAGCTCTCCATTTCCCTTCTGAAGGGGTCCCACGTTCTCCCTAGTCCTCCTTTTCTCACTGATATACCTGAAGAAACTCTTCTTGTTCCCCTTAATGTCTCCAGCCAGATTCAACTCTAGCTGCGCTTTAGCTTTCCTAACCTGATCTCTGCTTATACAAAGAACATCTTTGTATTGATCCCAGGTTACCTGCCCTTTCTTCCACTCTCTGTAGGCTTTCTTCTGGTGTCTAAGCATATCCAGGAGCTACTCATTCATCCATGCAGGCCTCCTTGCATTCTTACCTGCCTTCCTCTTTTTTGGGATGCGTTGCTCCTGGGCCTGAAGGACATGATGCTTGAGCATTGACCAGCTACCTTGGTCCCTCCTTCCTTCCAGAGTTTTTTCCCATGGCACCCTCTTGAGCAGATTCCTGAAGAGATTGAAGTCTGCTCTTCTGAAGTCCAGAACAGTGAGTTTACAGTGTACCCTTCTTGATGCTTTGAGGATCTTAAACTCTACCATTTCATGGTCGCTGCATCCTAGGCTACCCTTCAGCTTCACTTCACTCACCAGCCCCTCTGTTGCTGAGGAGTAGGTCCAGCATGGCATCTTTTCTTTTGGGTTCTTCTACCACTTGAAAGAGGAAGTTATCATCAATACATTCCAGGAACCTCCTAGATTGCTGGTGCTGTGCTGTGTTGTCCTTCCAACAGATGTCAGGGTGGTTGAAGTCCTTAATGGGTACCAGGGCCTGTGGGCATGAAGCTTCTCCTATTTGTTTGTGAAGGGCCTCATCTGCTTCACCTTCCTGATCAGGAGGTCTGTAGCAGACTCCTACTATGATGTCCCCTTCCTGTGCCTTCCCTTTAACCTTCACTCATATGCTCTGTGTTTTGGTGTTTGATGTCCCTAGGTTGAGCTTTATGTATTCCAGTTAATCACTGATGTAAGGGCTACGCCTACTCCTCTTGTCCCCTGCCTGTCCTTCTTGAAGATTCTGCACCCATCTATCCCTATGCTCCAATCATGAGATCCATCCCACCATGTCTCAGTTATACCAATGACATCATAACCCTAGAGACTTGCAAATATTTGTAATTCCTCCTGTTTGTTCCCCATGCTCCTTGTGTTATTGTAGAGGCATTTCAGTTGTGCCTCTATTGGAGCTGACTTACTCACTGATTTTCTTTTATCCTGTTCTTTGAGTGTACTTTCCTCAGTCACTATTTGGACTTGTCTACGCTCAGACAAGTCTTCATCTACTAGCTTGTCTCTACCCCTCATGCCATTACTACCACGTGAATTACCACTTGATGTTTCCCTGTTGGCAGATAAAACCTGAAGTGGATATGGCCCATCTCTGCAGAACTCTGGATACACTATTCTGTTCCCAGGATGCTTCAGAACCATCACCAAATCCCCATTGCTCCCACACTGATCTGTCCCCCCACACCTTGCCACATAGAGGTCTGATTACTTTGTCCTCCTCCCCCTTCGCATCCCATTTAAAGCCCTGTCAACTAGCACTGCTATCTCCTCTGCAGAGACCCTCTTCCTTCTTCGAGAGAGGTGTCTCCTATTTGGTGTCAGCAACCTCAGTGTTGTAAAGGTCATATTATTATCAAAGAATCCTAATTTATGGTGGTGATACCATTCATGCAGCCAGGTATTAAAAGACTGCACTTAGCTACTTATTACAGTGTCTTCACCATCAGCTAGAATAACAAATGAGAAGATGATTTGTGCCCCGGAGTCCCACATCACCGGTCCCAAGGCTCTGAAGTCTTTTTAATTTTTTCTGGGATTTCTAGTCATTATTTCCTCTCCTCCTACTTGAAAGATCAGTAATGGATAGTAGTCTGTAGAGTGGACTAGGTTAGGAATTTTCTTAACAAAATCCGTAACCTGGGCCCCAAGTAGGCAGCACACCTCCCTATGAGAGTGATCAGCCCAACATATCGGCCCCTCTGTTCCTCTCAGAAGTGAATCCCCTACAACTATGACTCTCCTTTTTGTCTTTGTTTCACTAGTCTTAATCTTGATTACTGGGGGAGGCTGACACACCTTGGGCAACTGAGTATGTGGATTTCCCCCTCCATCCTCTTCTGCCTGATCCTCAGTTATTAGTGCCCCATATCTATTATGCAAAGGGAGCTGGTAACATGTAGTGGGAGCAACCACCTCCACTTCCATACAATCTCATTGTATATATATTTTGTGTCTTGTTTCCCTTCCCTATATTTTTGTAATTCCCCTTACCTAAAATACCTTTTATTTATTGTTAAAGTTCTGGTTTCTTTGTTCTGGTTTCTTTTAACTTCCAAATTGAGTCACAACTCCATTCTCTATATCTAATTCTTTTCTTTCCAAAGCGGGGAGAGGGGAAGGCATCCAATTATTGTATTGTTCTATTAGGCTTTTGGACTACTGGAAGCTTAAACTTGAACCAATACATAGGTCATAATAAAAATACAAATACTATCAACACCTCTTTGTGTGCCACGTTAATGAGGCATACAGTTAACATTTTCTATAGGAGGAATAGATCGTTTTTCAAAACTAGTAAAACACACACTCTCTGGTGAATGCACATATACATAGAAGAATCATTTCCAACACAGAAGGAGAAATAACTAGTGCAGTTCTATTCTCCTATTGGTCTGGTTTGGGTTAGGATATTTTTTACGAAGATATACCTTACAAGTCCAGGCCTTCTGAGTGGAAATCTGGGCTGAAACAAATTGTTTTCTGGTTTGGTTAAAAAAAAAAAAATAAAATTCAATCCACAGTAGGAAATTAGAAAATGTCAGAAATATGAAATATTTCAGAGAAACTCCCAGCAAAGCAATTTAAACAGAGACATAACTGCAATAGAAGACTTTACTCTTGATCTTGTCTTGCCAGAATAAGCAGTATTGAGAAAGCCTGTTCTGCATATATCTGAATATACTGAAATTACTTACCAAATTGTAAGAATCAGATTAATAATCCTTCAGCTCTCTTATACTTGCATCACTAAATGTTTCTTCCTTCACAGTAAACACTAAAATGTTCTGCTAATTAAGTTTCCAAAATACATTTTTCCTACAAGCAATGTAGTACTAAGTGACAGCTGTGCAACCACTTGCAATGATTTGCATGCTATGACTGCACCACTGAGTTGTTTACTGTATACTTACACTGCCAAAACTGACAATTCGTTTCTGAGGATAATTATAGAGAAACAGGTATTTGAGTGCTTGTAAGGCCACATCTTTAAACTACATAAAGAGCAAAACACTGCAATTTACTTTAAAACCTTAGTGTGGTCCCTCACTGAACCTGAAAAGCTTTGGTCAGGATAGACTTAGCCCTTGATAGATGGTATGGTTCAATCTGTAGCAAAGCTTGACAGCCTTTTGAAGAGAAGTCAGATAAACAAAAATGAGAGTTTTAGAGCTTGTGGGTAATTTGCCTAACATTCATTATCGGAATAGGACATCACGGGATCAATTTTAAATATTATAAACACATAAGAATTTTTTTTTTTTTTTTTGCTATTCTGTTTTTCCTTTCTTAACACTTTGTTTTACGGCAAAAAACGTGCCCTTTCCAGGGAAAGACATGAATATTGGTAATTAATTGAAGCTTGCAAGGAAACTGATGGAATATCTTATGTTCCTTATGAACACTATGTAGTGGCAATTAAAATCTTAGCTTAGATGGATAACTTAGACATTTAAGGAAAATATCAGAGGTACAGTCAATTTTGACAGGCTGCATAATGGGCTAACCCACCTGTCTTTCTCCAACATAGAAGTTAGAGAAACATGACACCATGGAGCAAACAAACACCCAAACCCAGAATCCAAAGCAGTAATCTTGATGAAAAGCCTCTAATGTTAAAAACAGAACTTCAAGTTCCATAATATTTTGCTCCAGCCATCTTTCATTTTGAGACTGTGTCGTGGAAGACCTGAAGGGTCAAAATAGGCCTGTACATGTGCTGGCTTGCCCAGACATGTTTTTCTGCCTTCCTTCTGTTTTGGGGAAGAAGCGACCATGGGAAAAAAGGACAAAAGATGTGGAGCCATGGAGTTGGAACACTCTGGCTTACACAACTTGTTTTTCTTCTGCTTGCATCTCCTGGTAAAGATGCATGTGCTTGCCTTATGCTAAGCCTGTGCTAGGCCTATGGTTTCTCCCTAAATGGCCATAGAAAAACTATGGCTTCACCTAAATATGGTTATAACTTGGCTTACTGTCACTCTGATTGGATAAGCTAATTTTGTCCAGAGGTCCAATCAATCTCAGGCATTGAATAGCCTTCACACAATCAGCTGCATACTACAGCCAGCGTGAGATACACACCCGTTAAGACACATCGTGAGACATCTGCCTGCATCTCCTGAAGACGAGCAAGCCTGAAGGCAGGCAGACTGTTGAAAAGCCAGGACCATTCAGAAACCGTCTGCCCCCACTTCCTTGCTCCAGCTGCCTGTTTGATCCTCGAGTGCAGCTAGCAGCAGCAACAGCCAGAAAGGCAAGAGAACCGCTGCAAATATTTCTTGCTAATAATTCTTAGTATTTCTTACTAATCCCACAGGATGGGAGAAATAATATTTGTGACTAAAAACTTAAAGCTTCCTTTATTACCTAGCTTCAGCCTTAAGCAGAAAGGGGCCCTGTGTCCATCTAGTGGCTAAGTGGCACCATTCACCACAACAAATGTCTTCCAGTGTTAATTAGCTAATTAGAGTTAAATTGGATTGATTGAATATATATTGGTACTTAATTCTAGATCTAAATATTGTTTATGTGATGTGTTTTATGGCTGGTATAAAAGAACCTGTTTATTATAAAAAACTTAGTGGTCAGTGATGGAAAAGTTTGGATACAGAAATTAATAAACAATACTATTTTCAGAAAACCATCTTGCATTAATTAATCATAACACCTTTCATCACAAACTGGCCTGACAACAGAATGGTTATGAATAACAGCAATAAATTTCAGCACAACTCATTACAGCCCCACAGCAGTATCTATTTTAAATGGCTATGCAGTAGCTAAAAAAACACTATTTGTCAGATATACAAAATTATTTTTTATGCTATAGTGTCAGAAGACTAAAATTTCAAAATATAAATTGTAATTACCAGAAATGTCCCAGGTCTATGCTTTACTTTGATTTCAACAGGTGCCCAAACCTACTGAATATCAATATCTCAATTTGGATATGCAAAGCAAGAGCTGTCCTGTGCAAAATTTGTACTGAAGAAATGTACTGAATGTGTTTTTCAGGTAAAGAAAATATAAACAAACAAAATAAACTCCTCAACCCAACAACAATAACAACAACAGCAACAGAGGGGACAATAATAATTATCCATGCAATAAAATAATTTGACTTTTAATCTACCATCATTATGATTAATGGTCTTCTGCTAAAAAAGGGAAAAAATATATCCTGAGTATCTATTTTATTTAAACATAAGCCAAATTTATTTGTACTTTTCCATTTTTCTTTCAAGTTGGTAAATAAATCCAAGTTTCAGAGTATTTCATCTCACCTTTTGAAAGTCTTTTTTCACTGAGGATATGAATGCTTGTTATCTTTGGAAATTTGCATGAATCACATTTACATGATAAGCTGTGTTCTGCTGATAAGTCAACAGCCCTTCAGAATTTTCAAGTTATATCAAAGCTATCTCAGAAGCTGATTTTCAAAACTAAATTAAAAAAGGAAAAAGAAAAGAAAGAGATTGAAAGAGGAAAAAATCCACAAGTGGCTGACATTAGTCATCTGGTGCTTATATATCATCCAAACTATTTCCTATTAGTGTACTTTATTTTAGAATAGTTTTTCTTCCTTTTTGCTTGTTTAATAGTATCAACTTGTCTCTTCATTTGACAGGGCCAAGGTATCTTTACATGCTAGTCATTCAGCAATAACCAGGAAAACTATAAAAGATTGAAATTTTACAGCTAGGTTTTGTTTGGAGAGAAAAGAAACTACTCATCAGAATAACCTGCAGCATTAATTTCAAAGCAGGGTACAATGTTTCTTTTCGAAATCTTGCCTCAGAGTTTACTGGTTTTACTAGAGGCATTTCCATCAGGTAAAAGTGTAATGACCTTCAACGCTATTACCTTGGGAGATTTGTCTTTGTCCTATTTCTTTCAAATGGACTGAGATGTGTAAATCTGTATTCACACCTGTGACATGAGACAGAGGAAAAAACATTGCACCCTATGAGGTGATACAGTGGTGAAGATTCCTATCCATCACATCTTCTGCTAAATTTGTCCAGACAACATTAGCTACTGGTGCTTATAACAAATAATTTGTCATGTTGTCATATCAGCTAATGTCAGTATTCTGTTCTCAGAATGACATACATAAAAGGAGAATAGACAAGGATAGTATTAGATAAAGCAAATGCTCCAGCCATGATATCCAAATTCCAGAGGGCAAAAGTAAGGTCTGGGGGAGTGAAGACCTGCCCACTGTAATTGAAGATCATGTTCGAGAGCACCTAAAGAACCTGAACGTGGACAAGTCCGTGGGGCCTAACGAGATCCATCAATGTGTCCTGAGGAAACTGGCAGATGAAGTTGACAAACCACTGTCCATTGTATTTGAAAGGTCATGGCAGACTGGTGAAGTACCTGCTGACTGGAAAAGGGCAAACATAACACCCATCTTCAAGAAGGGAAAAAAGGACGACCCCTGAACTACAGACCAGTCAGCCTAACCTCTGCATCTGGCAAGATCATGGAGCAGATCCTCCTCAACGCTCTGCTAAGGTAGATGGAGAACAAAGCAGAGGTGCCTGATGATAACCAGCATGACTTTACCAAGGGCAAATCGTGCCTAACAAATTTGGTGGCTTTCTATGATGAAATCACAGCAGCAGTGGACAAGAGAAGGGCAACTGATGTCATCTACCTAGACCTGAGTAAGGCCTTTGACTCTTTCCCATATGACATCCTGGTCACCAAGCCAGGGTGAACAATTTGCTGGATAAGGTCGCACTGGATTTGCTGGATGGTCACACACAGAGAGTGGTGATCAACGGCACAATGTCCACCTGGAGACCAGTGACAAGTGGCGTCCCTCAGGGGTCAGTGCTGCATTAAGAGAAGCATTACCATCAGGGCAAGGGAGGTGATTATCCCCCTTTACTCTGCTCTCCTGAGAACCCACCTGGAGTACTGTGTGCAGTTCTGGAGCACCCAGCACAGGAAGGACATGCAACTGCTGGAGAGAGTCCAGAGGAGGGCCACAAAGATGATCAGAGGGCTGGAGCACCTCTGCTATAAGGACAGGCTGAAAAAGTTGGGGCTTTTCAGCCTGGAGAAGAGGCTTCAAGGAGACCTTATAGTAACCTTCCAGTATCTGAAGGGGGCCTACAGGAGGGCTGGTGAAGGACTGTTCACATGGCCTTGTAGTGACAGGACAAGGGGGAATGGGTTCAAATTGGCAGAGGGGAGGTTTGAACGGGATGTTAGGAAGAAATTCTTCACAGTGAGGGTGGTGAGGCACTGGAACATGTTGCCCAGGGAGGTTGTGGCTGCTCCCTCCCTAGAGGTGTTCAAGGCCAGGCTGGATGAGGTCTTGAACAACCTGATCTAGTGTGAGGTGTCCCTGCCTATGGCAGGGGGTTGGAACTGGATGATCTTTAAGGTCTCTTCTAACCTAAACAATTCTATGATTCTATAATAATATGGTTTATTGACATGGTAGCTATAGGTGAATATATTTTCTCACTAAGCACTCACTAACAAGGAGCAACAAAAGTTCCCAGAAGGGTAGGTGATGAATTAGTCTCCTATATGGACAAACCAATGAAATCCATCAGCCATGGAAAGGCCATACGGTGAATGTAGAGAAGTGAAGCTAGTAGAAAAATCCAAAACCAACACCCATGTGGTTGTTATTTTTTCACTTGCAAAGATATCTCAGCAGCGTGTTATTTAATAATTGATCTAGTCCTCCTAAAATGTTAACCACTCAATAAGTGACAAATGCCATCCCTCAGGGGTCAGTACTGGGACCAGTACTGTTTAACATCTTTGTCAGTGACATGGACAGAGAAATCAAGTGCACCCTCATCAAGTTTGCAGATGACACCAAGCTATGTGACACACTTGACTTGCTAGAGGGCAGGGATGCCATCCAGGGGGACCTGGACAGGCTGCAGAGTTGGTTGCAAGACAACCTCATGAAATTCAACAAGGCCAAGTGTAAGGTCCTGCACCTGGGTTGCTGCAATTCCAAGCACAAATACAGTCTGGGTGGTGAGTGGCTGGAGAGCAGCTCTGAGGAAAAGGACCTGGGGATCTGGGTGGATGAAAAGCTCAAGATGAGCCAACAGTGTGCACACGTGGCTCAGCCAGCCAACCGTGTCCTGGGCTGCATTAAGAGAAGCATTACCATCAGGGCAAGGGAGGTGATTCTCCCCCTTTACTCTGCTCTCCTGAGAACCCACCTGGAGTACTGTGTGCAGGTCTGGAGCCCCCAGCACAGGAAGGACATGCAACTGCTGGAGAGAGTCCAGAGGAGGGCCACAAAGATGATCAGAGGGCTGGAGCACCTCTGCTATGAGGACAGGCTGAGAGAGTTGGGGCTTTTCAGCCTGGAGAAGAGAAGGCTTT
>VWZI01012430.1:5817-26373 GCA_013396835.1 Psilopogon haemacephalus
CAGTAAAGCTGTAAGGGAAGTAGCATCATCTGCTTTTCATTTCTCAGCCTATAGTCTAATTTCTCACTCAAATCCTCCAATTAGTTCAAACCATCACAGTATATCCACAAATATTAAGACTCGGACAGTGAGTAAATCCTACTCTCTTTTCTGAAGTTTTTAAGAGTTTAGGTTTTAACCTTTAAACATCAGTTTATGCTGCAAGACTCACCAATTCTTTAAGTTTCCTAAAATCTTTCTTACATTCTTTAAATCAATCTGATTGTATATAGGCATTCTGCAGTGTACAGGGTTAGAGCGGATTCCACACCCACCACCCAGTAGAATAACTCACTACGACACAGATTTTTTTAGAAAGTCAGGAAAAATGGAATAGTATTTTCTTATAGTTTAAATGAAATATAACAGTATGAAAAAAAAAAAAATAGTACTCCAAGAGAGGAAGGAGAAGAAACAATATGTATATAACCTTAAGGAGGATAGGGAAGGGGTCAAGCCAAAACAGTGGCAGGGAATGATAGCAGCAGGCACAGCAGTAAGCAGCAGAAAGACCAAACAAGCTGTACTTCTAGACATAAGGCTTTTGATGCTCCAATGAAATTATATTAACTTATCCATTGTTGCTCTTATATAGCCTATCCCTAGAATGTTCACCTCTTCACTACTTTTTCCTATGTCTGAGCTAGAAATCTAGCTCAAGCAGCCACATGCAGAATTAGTTCAACCAACTGCATAACAGAATCTGTGTTATCAGTTGTAAATAAGTTTGGAGACATTTTCTTTGTATATATTTTAAAAAATAATTACAAAATTTATATCAGCGTCATTGCAATTCACTTGTAACACAGATTCAAATCATTCTGTATCACCTTCTTGGCCACAAGAATACATTGCTGGCTCACACTCAACCTTCCATCTACTAGAACCCCCAGGTCCTTTCTCCCTTCACTGCTCTCCAATAGGTCACTCCCCAACCTATACTGATACATGGCTTTCTTCTTCCCCAGGTGCAAGACTCTGCACTTGTCCTTGCTGATAATTAAAATCTGAATACTTTCTCACTGCCACACTCAGTGGTTTACTCTTTGGGGTCCTGATCAAGTGCTGTTGTATATGCATCCTACATTTTACCTTAACAAGAAAATGTATTCAAATTAAGGTAATTTGTTGTTCCTCATTGGCATAATATATGAATATATTATATTATGAATATATTAATGTACTACTCATCTATTCAATGAACAGAATGGATTGTACATCATGTCTCACGTGTCCATAATTTCTCCCTCTGTCAACCTGCAATTTTAAGACCAGTATTCAAGACAAGCTGCATAGACTCTGCACTTGACCTTGTTGAATGCCATTAAATTTCTCCCTACCTGACTGTCCAGCATCTCTCTGTCTCTGTAAATGGCAGCACAACCTTCTGGTGTGTCAGCTGCTGCACCCAGTTTTGTGTTGACAGCAATCTTGCACACAGTGCTCTCTCTTCCCTCGTCCAGGACATTGATGAATATGTTGAACAGTACTGGCCCACTACAGAGTCCTGAGGGACTCCACTAGATACAGGCCTCCAACTAGACTCCATCCCATTGACCACACATCTCTGTCTTTTTCCTTCAACCAGTTCACAATCCACCTCACTACCTGATCTGCCATTCAATGAGACTCAGACAAGTTGGAGAGTTGGGCAGGGAGAGATTTAGTGGCATTCAACAATGACAGCTGGAGTCTCACTTATATTTCTATGCAGCTTATCTTGAATATTGGTCTTAAAATTGCAAGTTGGCACATGGAGAAGTTATGGACATGTGAGACATGGTGCATAATCCATTCTGTTCATTGAATAGATGGGTAGTACATTAATATAAATATATTCAAAAGAAAACTTATGCCAATAAGGAAAAATAAACTACCTTAATTTGGATACATTTTCTTGTTAAGGTAAAATGTAGGACCACATATATAGCAGCACCTGATCAGGACTCCCAAAAGTCAACCACTGAGTGTGGCAGTGAGAAAGTATTCAGATTTTAATTTTTCAGTTTATGATACTTTCTTTAACATGAAATATCCAGCTTACAACTAGACATGTACACAAAAACAATGAGTGAACAAGTGTTTGAATAGTTGGATGCCAGCTGTAGTTGCAGTAATTGAGGTAACAACTGGCTGGTGTCATTTCCAGTGGTGTTTCCCAGGGCCCAATTTTATGGTGAGTTGTCTTCAATGCCTTTACCAATGACCTGGACACAGGATTTTTACTTCACACTAAGTAAATTTGCTGATGGTGTTAAAGTATGGGGAACCACTGATTCCCCTGAGAGTGAAAAATCCTTGCAGAGACATTGTGACAAATTTGAATGCTGGGAATCACTAAATAACTTAGCAAGGACAAATGTTGGGTTCTGCACCTGAGATGGTGTAAACCTGCTAATGTGTGTATAAATTGAAGGTCTGGAGGCCAGAACAAAATCCTTCCCAGATCTGGAGGATTTGGTTGATTATAATCTTTATATGAGAGAAGAACCTGCCCTGGTGCCAAAAGGACTAACTGAGGTGCATTAAGCAAAGCGTAGATGATCAGTCAAACAAAAGAAGTGGTTGTCCCACTACACTCTATTGATGCAGCTTCAGCTCAAGTACTATATACAGTTTTGATCTTTTCAATGACAAAGTGGCCAAATACTGGAAGAGGTTTCCCAGGAGAGTGCTCATTGCACCAAGCTTGTTGACATTTAAGAAGCATTTGAATAATGCTCTTAGATATCTGGTTTACATTTTAAATTGCCTTATGTGTAGTCAAGAGCTGGAATCCGTGATCGTCATCATAGAATAAGTCAGGGTTGGAAGGGACCACAAGGACACATAACAACAATCATTACATCAAAACTGGGAGTTTCCCTTTCGGATTTTTTTTTCTTTATATTTTGTTTTGATTTTTTTTAAAAAAATGTTTGTTTCTTTTTTCTTGTTCTTAACACACAGAAATCATTGTTTCACTACAGTGAAACACATCAGCTGTGGACTTTTCTGGTAAAGGAATGTTTCTTATGGGCAATTAACAGCAAGCAAGGAGGATTTGTGCTGTGTGTGGTCTGAAAAAGAGAGCATCAAAGTATGAATTAACTCTACACAGCCCCCCTACAATGTTTTATGTCTATTTGAAAAGCAAGGTTATGTTATGGTTTAGAGCTAGTATTTTAGCCTGGTTGAAAACAAGAATAGGAATTTTGCAGAGATTTTGACTAGAAGGTAAATAAAGTTAAGGACTGGACATGAAACAGTAATAATTGATTTGTATAATCCCATTTCTTTACTGGATAGGTTATACGTGGTAGCGCAAACTTGCTCTTCTCTTTTTTCTTCACTTTCTTTCTGCTGCCTCTTGCCACTCCTGACCTTGCTTGCTGTTGATTTTGATTACTGATAAAAGTACAAGGAGGTGGGGGAGGTAGAGATGACAGGCCTTCTGAACCTCTTTGTGTCCAGAGATGGGGAGAGATGAAATGTTGTACAAGGGGATATTGTGTTGTTTTTGAACTGTAAGTATATGTAACTCTGCCTTGTGTATGTTTATTGCTATTTATACTTGTATATTTAGTCCTTTTTTGTAGATGTACTTCCATTTTTCTTCTAAAATTCTGAGTACTATGGTAAGTTTCTGCCAGGGGTAAATTTTCCAGTTTGGTGGGGTGCAAGTCCAAACCACAACAGGTTAGTAAATGAAAACAGTTTTAGATAAATATCAGTTAACTAACCTGTCTGGCTCCAAGAAATTGCCAGGATATAGTTGTGTTTGAAGTAGCTCATTGCATCTGCAGTGTACTCAGTCTGTTTAGTTTTTTGTTACTCAAAGATTCTGTCATATCCCAGAGATGTACTTGAGTAGTTTCATTGTATTCAGTGACACCGTGCGCATGGAGGATTTATTAAACACACTCTGATCTGTTCATTAAAAGCTTGAATGGCATCTCAGAGCCTTCTCTGCTGATTGCATTTCATACAAAGTTTTTAATTCACAGTAATAAGCACAGAGTAAAAGTTACAATGAGGACATAGAGGAAATAATATGAATTTTCCTGTGATTTAGTACTGTCCCTCCTATTATGTGACCCAAAAATGCACTAGTACTTTTAAAAAGATTGATTATATTTTTCTGTTTTTTCACTAAACTATATTTGGTATATGTATTTGTATGAAAGAAGGAGGATTTTCTGCCTCAGAATGTAGAAGGCACTCATAAATTTCAAAAACTCTGTCTTTTTTACCTCCATTTAAGGATCTGACTTTTAATCCTTTGCTTTAGAAAAAGCTTTCCCAGTAACAGTTAATTCTATTCCATTTAAAATATGTTTATTCCATTAAAGAATTGAGTCTGCAAGGTATCAGTGTCTTTTATTTACATTGTGATGCAGTTTCCTGGTGAAAGCCATAGAACTATAAGGTTGCAGTTTGATGTTATCATTGTGCTATATCTTTTTTATGTTAATATGAAGACAAAGTTGCTATGAAATTAAGTTAATCAGATGTAAGAAACCTTTTTAATAGCTATAGTGAGTATATGCATCCAGTCATTATGACTTAAAATCATCTGATCAGATGAAAACATTTAAGCTTCCATTTAATTTTTTTTTACTGCAGGAAAATTAAGTAATTCATCTGTTTATAGAATAATATAAACTGAATTGGTCTTATATTATCACACAAAAAGTCCAATAGACAATTTTATTTTTTGTTCTTTTTTTTTTAAATTTATTTTACTGGGATCAATACCTAGGAAAGATGGTGAACACAAAGAAAAATAATATTTCTCTAGTATATGCCAAGACCCATGAAGGACTTTCTGAAATAGAGATGATATCTTTGCATACATTTTTTAGTAACATGCATAATGGAGAAAAAAAATTACTGCCATGTTTTTCATAAAATGCTGGTAATGGCAGATGGTACTTGACTTACAAGGTGCCCATTTACTGCAGATTTCAACAGCACAGAAGAGCACGAAGCTCTACTCACAAGTGTTTCCAAGCATTATAGGCAGTTCTGGCTAATTCACTATTTTTCCTAGCTATCTTCTTGTTCTGGTCAGCCTGAAGCTCTCAAATTTACACGATGATCTGTTTTGTAAATTAAACATTAATTTATGAGTTCATCTAATTAAACAGAAAAGACAAACCAAACAAGAGATCAATTTTATAGTGACTGTTAAGGGGACTCATAAAAAGCCTAAGAATATTATTCAAGTGAAAGTAAGTAAATTTTGGAAATTCTCATTAATATTGACTTTCTTACACAAAGAAAATGCACTTGCATGTTTTAATCTATCCTACGTGTGAGGTGCTAGGAGTCAGTTTGGTTTAGAACCACTTTTATGTTTAATCAGTTCCTTTTATTCCTAGGATAATGTCCCATATATTTTTTACTTTAAAGGGAATTAACAAAGTAACTTTAAAGGAAATAAATCTGGTAGTACAGTAGTAGAATTACCATCGAAATAAAGAGCTTTTTATGAGCATGTAGTTCTGTACAGACTTCCGTGTGTTACACTTGAGGAAAGGAATGTTTTGGGAGAAAAACTGAAATTAATTGAAATTCCCTGTGAATATATATATATATATTATAGCTATGTATCGAAAATATTTTAGCTATGTATGTTGGGAATTTCCAAATAAGAGGAAACCAACATGCATGCAATTTTTGTGTCATATAAAACAGAAATTTCCTGTGGAATTCTAGATATAAATTCTTCCTAGCTCCTCTGATGTCAGTTTCCTTCCTCAGTTAAGGAATTAAATGAGATTTAAAGACCCTGCTTTTTCAGGATCTTTCTCTTCTAAAGAAGGAAAATCACCATGACCAGAAGTTCTTTCTCAGTTTCACTTATGCAGGAACAACAGGACGATAATTAGGGCATTTTCTTTACTTATGCAAGAATTGTGTGAGAGTGAATGAAATGGTGTAATAACTCAACTGTAGTGAAGAACTTCCACTAGGGGTCTGGACTCAATAATGTCTTCGGGTCCCTTCTGACTCCTACATCCTGCATGTGATCCTGTGTGATCCACTAATCTTCCATTCTTCTGAAGAGGCTGCTGGCCTGCTGTAGTGACTCTGCTGCTATTTTGTCCCTCTATACCTACTCTGTTATTTCAAAGTCAGAGAGCCCTGGTGTCAAATATCAGTTAGAAATCCATGGGAAATAATTATTTTTCACCTCAGTGATTCATCATATCTTCACTGATAAAACCTCTGTTACAGTAGTTCTCATCAGTTTTCTGTAACAGACAGGTACTAGAAGAAAAAAATTAGAACCTTTCACAACTCTTTATTTTTTACCTTACTTAAGAATGAAATTATATGGTTTAAGTACACTTAAATATGGCAAGCCAATGATATTCTCTTTTGTCAGGTAGGGTGTCCCTGCCCATGGCAGGGGCATTTGAATCCTTGTGGTCCCTTCCAACCCTAACTGATTCTATGGTTCTATGTTTTTGATCTATTTATAGGTAAAAAAAAAAAACAAAACCAAAAGAAACAACTTTCCTGGTGGTTGTCACCTGTTAATGCTTTGGTGAATACTTTGTCTGATCATACCACCTAAAATCCTGATACAGAGCAATGCTTACACAATAGCATACAACAACCATGTCAAAGCAGGATGGAGAAGCAGTTTACTACACTGCTTCTGTTAAATATCTGGGAGAACAGCTTGCTTATGCTCATGATCCTGATGTTGTCAATGACCTCTGAAAAAATGATAGTTCAACCCTTGCTGCTTTGTGAAGTTGTGCATTGTCACTCATATTGTCATTCTACAGCAAAAGATACTCCTCTTCCTTTAACAGGGAACATAAAATCAGGTCACAGAACTCTAAACATTGCTCCACAGGATTGAAGTCTAAGTGGAGCAGAAGGAAAGAGAGAAAAGATCAGAACCACATTTTTTTAATATAAAGGTATTTATGCCCATTTTAAAACAGAAAATGTGTCACTAAGATCTCACTTCATTATGTATGTCAATGTAAAGAGATTTTCATTTTTTTGCCTTTGTTTTCTTTGTTGAAATAGGAAGGCACGGTGATGGAAAACAAATGTTCAAAAGGAAACTATATTTGAGCATGGCATGTTGGAGACACTTCTAAAGAACAGTGGAAGCAAGCTAACAGCAATGCAGAGATGGGGTTCTACTTGATACAAGTAAGGTGTCCTTTTATTGAGTGTAAAGCACTGAGTGTAAAATCCAAGGCTTTTACATTGTGTCAAATATTAATTGGTTAGCGCAGTTGTGTACATCAAGCTATTGGCTAGTAGCAGCTTACCGAAATGCAAATGCGTATTTGAGCAAAGCTTACATTCTTTTTACTCGGTTCAGAGACAGTAGCTATCTCTAATACAAAAACATCTCCCAAGGTTCTGTTCTTACGTAATTTCAGTCCTTCACACTTATCTTTCCCTGTTCTACCAGTACTTTTCCACCAACTCAGGGGCACCCTGTACCCATGGTTTTCGCCCCACTAAACTCAAAGCATCCTTGCACCAGTCCCTCGGTATTCTGAACAAAGTCTAACAAAGGAATTCCTACAGTAAGCAGTGTTTCTGACAAAATCAGTGTCTGTGTGGATTATCTCTGGTGCAATTGGCAGCCACGTAAATATAAATTCCACAGAATATTTTATTAAAAATGGTGAATCACAGTTGTATCAAATTTTCTTAAGAAATCATACATAAATTCAGAGAGATACCATCCATGGGACCTGAAGACTTTTTAAAACCTTTTTATTTTGTTTTTTTCCAATGGTTTGAGAGATTCAGAATTTATCTTTAAGGAAACCCACAACAGGTTTAAGCACTTTGATATATAGGCTAAGAATCACTTTTCCGATTAATACATATTTTCTTAGCAAGAAGAAAAAGTAAAACATCAACATTCATTTGGTTTATCCTTTAGAGTAGGAAGAATAGTATGCTCTAATCCTGAGCACTATTTCAATGTAGGCAGTAGATGGAAACAATAGCATAAGTAGTTTGTTAAACAATATAAGATGAAGCTTCAGTGTGTGGAATCACTTCAGAAGAGAATACAACATTTATATATATTTTTCAGTACTTTCAAGATTTTATTATTCCAGAGTGGATTGACTTTGGGAATTCAGAGCACTTGAGAGGAATGAATTTTCATGCTGACTTTTATGATAAGGGATTGAATTTTTCAATTGTTTTGACTTCTGAAATTTTGAATGTTCACTCAGCGTGACATGGATAATGGTTATTTATTACTTGGAAACCATTACTTAGGCTTATAGAATTTATTCACACTTTTAATCTTTGCCTAGCATCTCTAGAGTGATTTTAATTTTAGTGGCATATGCTTTTGGAATAAAACCTACCAGCGTTCCTAATAAATAAATATACTTAAAATCACATTCTTTTGTATAGGCAGAGGCAGTGACATATATGCATACAAGAATACACTTATCATGCTGTCTCAGCCTTGCCAGAAGGAGTACATATAAAGCTTCCAACAGTAACATTATTCCTGGAACTACTGTCTTCTGGGAGTGTGGTTAGAGTTAGGGCCATAAATAACATTAGAAAGATACTACACCTAATAAAGAGAACAAAATTCCAGTCCTAAGCAGAATCAGCCTAACTCATACCAGTTAACTACATGACCCAAATCATATTATATTATCTCAGCTTAGGCAAAAGCGAAGTTTTCGTGTTTCCAGCCTGTCACCTGCTGCCAGATGTGTTTCAGTGCTCCCAATTAAACAGAGCATTCTTACTGTCCAGGTAACAGTGGCTGAAAATGACAATTTTGTGAGAAATTTGACAGCAGCATAACTAGATTTTATTATTTATTTTTCAAATAACCAAAATGTTTGTAACATAACAAATCTTACAGGGAAAACATCAAAGTTGAGCCCTGAGTCTTATAGAATCATAGAATGGTTTAGGTTGCAAGGGACCTCAAAAATCACCTAGTTCAAATCCTCCCCTATGCCATAGGCAGGGACACCTCCCACTAGAACAGGTCACCCAAGGCCTCATCCAACCTGGCCTNTGTCTCACCACCCTCACTGTCAAGAACTTGTGTCCTTTTATTTTTTTTATATATAGGATAAAAAGAACTTCTGTCCTTTTTTTTTATATATATATATAGAATGTCAAGGGCTGGAAGGACCTTGAAAGGTCATCTGGTCCAGCCTCCCTGCCAGAGCAGGATCATCTAGAGCAGATCACACAGGGATGCATCCAGGCAGTTCTTGAATATTTCCAGAGAGGAAGACTCCACAACCTCCCTGGGCAGACTGTTCCAGTGCTTTATCACCCTCACAGTGAAAAATAATTCTTCCTCAGGTTTACACAGAACCTCCAATGTCTCCAAAAAACACTGGAGATGTTGCTGTTGACTCTGCTGTTATCAGAAAGTATATTTTGCTTTAGATAGAAGTATCACAGCAGAAAGCATTATTATAGCCATGATGCCTAAGCTTCTATGCAACACACACCATAAGACTTTATCTAATTATTTATAAATCAAGTGGATGGCTCCTGGTTGTGGCAGGCTCCAGCCTGTCCAGCCATGGGATACATCTGCAGTAGTTGCATTAGGAGGCAAATTTGTAAATTATAGTCTTACAGTAATCTTTTTCCCTTTGAAACATGCAATCTGAAATGTCATATGAAACTAACCTGAAGACCTTTACAGAGGAGCCTCTCTAAATGTATAGTCAGTAAGCTAAGGAACTTGATATACTCATTTCCTGTTGATATGGATCCTTTAACTCATACTTTAAATTTCTAATTATATTTCAATTTTTTATTTTGTTAAGTTTTCCCCACCTCTCAATGCCTGTGAAGAAAGAATACCTGGAAGGAAATATTAATCAGAACATTTTACAAAAAGTCCCCAAAGGATTTAGAGTTTTGGCTCAAGGCCTTGATAGGTAAGACAGAATTGTATGTTTGAAATATTGATTAGATTGACAAATAAAATTTCAGGTCCTTGTTCTGTAACATAAATCATGTGTGACCATGGCAGATTGCTAACAATCCACTGTGTCTCAGTTCTGCTTGTGAAATATGTAGTTTGTAGTAGTTTCTTGCCTCACAGAGGGACTGTGCAGGTAAATAGATCAATAATAGTGAAACACAAAAATGTTCTGGCAACAGACGTCAGAAGGTATTGTGGTTATTTTCTCCTCAGTGTTAAACCTATTTTAACCACCAGCCCCTTAGTCTTATTTCAGATGGACTCCTTTTCCACAGGTGTCATCACCAGGTAGTCAGTATATTCTATGTGTCAATAATGCATTTCCAAAATAGTTCACTGAGTAAACACTTCTGCATGCTGAGTTTTCCCAAATACTACTCATTTGCAAATGAAAAATAGAATTCTGGGAAATCAGCAAAAACACCAAGACTACGGAATATTAAAATATTGTATTAAATTAATTATAACAATGTAGAAATCTATTTTTCATTTGACATCAGGAGATGATGCTCATTTTTATTAATCTCTTCAGAAACTCGTTCCTTAGGCAACTTCAGAATTTTAACTCTTTCAGGGTTATAACCTATTGCGCACTTAGAAAAACTATTTCTCTTTTAATTTTCCAGAATATCTTTGTTCAAGGACAAAAGACAGGGTTTTCTCTTCTCCTCAAGGACACCAGCTTTCTTGGATTCTTTTCTATCTGTTCCATCCAGATTTCTTCACAATTGTCCTGGATTAATAATAATAATATTGATGAAAATGAATATAGTAAAAAAAAAAACAAACCGAAAACTAAAGACAAGTGATAGAGAGTTCAGTTGTTCACCACTCACTGGCTGACACCCAAGCAATGATCTACTCCTTCATCCAGTTCTCCTCAGTTTACATAGAAGGTATGGAATATTTCTGTATGGCATGGAATATTCTTTCTACTACTTTGGGTCTGCTTCCCTGCCCATGCTTCCTCCCATTTTTGCATATACCTGCTCACTGACAGAGCATGGGAAACTGAAAAGTCTTTGACACAGTCTTTGACAAAGCGATAACTAAAACATCGTGGTGTCCTCAACATTCTTCTCACTTTAAATCCAAAATACAGCACCACAGCAGGTACAACACGTACTAGAAAGAAAACTAATTTTACCCCAGCAGAACCAAGACAACTGTGCTCTTCAAGAGTTACTATTCAGAACTCCAGTTTGTAATCAGGGTCTCTGCCTTCCAACTCGATTTTACCATTATATACTTGCTCTTTTCATGTGTTCCTCTTTATGTTGGTTTGAGGCAAATTGGAATATTGTAACAAGATAAATTAGATCACTAGATGCAAAAAGAAAGTGATGATGAAGTCTGTATCATTCATTGGTTTGCTGAGAGGGTGTTCCAGTGAGTACTTTGAAGGCCAGGGAATGCACTCATACATGGGTACCCCCATCCAGGTGCAGTTTCAACATTTTATTATAGCTTAAACACTAAAACCATAAGGGGAAAGGTATACTGGATACTACAATAATTAAAGCTCAGATCAACATTTTATTATCACTTAAACACTAAAACCATACGGAGAAAGGTATACTGGAAAACACAATACTGAAAGTTCAGATTCTAAAATCATAGAAAGAAAGGTGTATGACAAGGAATGCTGAGTAACTGTTGATCAAAGAGCAGGTTATACTCACTCTATCCAACTGGCCAGGAAAACTCCTGAGCTGTGTAGGTGGCAGGGCTGGCTGGCACCCATCCTCTCAAGTCAGGCGCTCCCACTGAGAACTGCACCATCATGGTGGTCCTAACTGGTGCCACTCCAGCCCAGTCACCTAGGCATTTGGCATATGGGTTCAGAGTTCTGTGACATATATGCAGAACATCCCAGAAGCCCAAGAACAGAGCCCCTACTTTATTCTGGAATCTGTCACAAATCATCTCTGTCCACTGCTCATGTACATACCTGCAAGCCTCTGCTTCCCCCGTATTTTATCTCTCAGAAACCTAGTGATTATTGGCCTGTTGCAACTTCTGGTCAAAAGAACAACAAATCTTCACTCTTACAGAGGGATAAAAAGCCAAAATGTCAACAATTTTGTCCCGCCCTGGTCTGGGATGCCGAAACTCTTCACCTTCTCCCTACTCCATTCTAACCTTGGCTAACAGAAAACAATGTAAGCTTTGCTGGCTGTTTTGTTTGTCTGTCTGGGAAAGTAGAGGAAGAAAGAGGGGGCAGGAAAATTTCCTAACCTACCACACTCAGCTTTCTTCTTACTGCATCATCAGTTATAGGTTCTTTTTATTCTGGACTATCAGAAACATATTTCCTTCTATATTTAATCAGAAATGTATTTCCTTCTATAGTTCATAATTCCTTCTATTATAAAGAAAATCAGTATCTTGCATAGTCTTTATTTTGTCCACCTCAATTTTTTTTGCAGGTAGCTTGACTTTAGGCCAGAAGTTAGAAGACACTGGCCTAAGAATGGGCTACAATGGGATAGCACAGGCCTAGTAGAACTTCAGATAAACATCTCTTTGCAGGTTTTCCCTTTTCTTATCCTTTACTCAAATTTCTAAATTAAGTCACTTCTACACAGAAAAGTTTTACAGATGACACCTGTATTATCCACTCTTTTCCATGGAGTCTTTATTTTTCTAACACCTTCAAGCATGTGCAAAGGGTATTCCAGAGATGCTGGCCACAGGATGTAATGAGACCTAATTTCCTTATTTTAAATTATTAATTTCTCATTGGAGGAATGTAAATTATTTCTTATTGAAGAGGTGTAATTTGATACTCAGACAAGTGACTAAAATTCATTTTGAATAGGTAAAAGTTTAAACATGTATTTTATCCCTAAGTGTCTCAACTAGGATTCACTCTTAGTGATGAATTCTCTGATCAGAATGAAGCAGAATTATGCCTGTGTGATGTTGTGCCTGTCAATTGGTAACCAGATGTTATTACAGACTTTCCTAATTATCAAAGTTGCTTTTTAGTAGCATACTTGCTTACTACATGCAAAGGAAGCCAAAGGTATAACCAACTCATATGGTCTGCAAATGTACCTGGGATCCAAAAATGTATTCACTGGCTGCGTGAATTGAGCTGTATTCAGTATCTTGCACTGAACATTGCCAGGTTTAGTTTTTCTATTTCTACTCCTATTAAAGTGAACTGAAACTGGAGTAATACTACTGAACTCAGAGAAACTGATTTGTGATCTTTCAATATATATTTGACTATTATGAGAAAACAACACATCTCTCATTCATCTACATTATTCATTCTAAATTAAGGTCTAGTTATAGTTTTAAGAAAAAAATCTATCTTTTTGACTATGAACACGAATATATAACCCTGTGAGGTAGTTTGGTCCTGGCTGGGGGCCAGGTGCACACCAAAGAAGCTCTTCTCATGGATGGACAGGGGAGAGAGAATGTATAACCAAAGGCCCACATATTATGACTTAACAAGATGAGAAGCAAATGCAAAGACTGTTTGTGGATGCAAGAGTAAACAAACACATTATTCTTCACTTTCTACCTGCAAATGATCTGTAGTCACTTCCTGGAAAGCAAGGCTTCAATATGTGTAGTGGTTTCTCCAGAAGGCAGATGCCATCAACAAACATACCCATGATCAGAGTGCTGGAGCACTTCTCTTATTAGGAGAGACCGAAAGAGTTGAGGCTGTTGAGTCTGGAGAAGAGGAGGCTACCAGCTGACCTTATTGTGGCCTTCCAGTATCTGAAGGGGACCTACAAAAAAACTGGGGAGGGACTTTTTAGGCTATCAGGTAGTGACAGGACTAGGGGGAATGGAGCAAAACTGGACGTAGGAAGATGCAGATTGGACGTGAGGAGGAAGTGGTGAGAGAGACCGAAATGCGTGGTCCGGGGGGGTGATTGGGGCCACATCCCTGGAGATGTTTGCAGCCAGGCTGGATGAGGCTGTGGGCAGCCTGATCTAGGGTAGGGTGTCCCTGGGCATGGCAGGGGTATTGGAACTACATGATCTTTGTGTTCCCTTCCAACCCTGACTGATTCTATCTTTCACTGAACTTTTATATCTGAGCTGATGTCATATGTCATGAAATACTCCATTGGTCGATGTGGTTCAGCTGGCCTAGCTGTGACCCCTACCAAGGTCTTGTCCATCCCTATTAGTGGTGGTGGAAATGCTCAAAAAACACAGCCTTGCAGACAAAACTGTGGTGTGCTACAAACACCCAGCTACATCACAGCAAAACACAGCACTAGAAGGATGCTCTGGGGAGAAGTAACACCAGCTCAGCCAACCCAAATACGCTCTGTAAGCTTATAGGCTAATTATTCACAGTCACACTTATAATTAACAATGATGGAAAGGCTTTACTTAATATTATCATACTTCAATGAAAGACTGATGGCAAAAGTAATTAAGAGATGTTTGAATAAGAAAGAGTCATTGGTGGTCAACGTGAGATCAAAAAGACTTGATTTTACATATTATAGATATGATACAATATATTTTTACATATTACAGAAGAAAGAGGATGTGGAAAAGTTGTGAAGGCACTTAAATTTATATTACGTAGAACGACTGAGTAGCTAAAATATATCAGAACTATTCAGAAATGAAAAGTCACAGGAAATATTTGAGAAATGATAGGGAAAGACAAATAAAATCACATGACTAGACACGAAGTTTGTTAATTAAATGTGAGTAACTATATACCACTCCTCAATAGTGGTGTACTACACTTGAACTATATTTAAATGACTTTACTTCAAGCACAGCTTATAACTAATATGCAAGCGGATACATTACAAATTACTGTCATGTCTAAGAAAGAGGAAGGTCTATACAATCCTACAGAATAAATTCCTAATAGGATCATGGCATCCCCTAATACTCATAAAGTCACAACAGCTGTTAAAACTGGCAGAAAATTACATAGGTGATAACGACCATATCTGTACACATACATATGTTTAGTTATCGGATGTCATGGAAATTCAGCAACACCAGGGTAATATATGTAGTCCTCAAAAATACATCACCACCTAGCGTCATTAATAGGGTTGTGTAGGGGCATCATATCTGTAACTTTGAAATAGGACTGAAAATAAATTATTTAAGCTTTTGTGACTATTATAAGTAGATTGAATCTAAAAAGAATGAAAGATTTTCTACCAGAGGGAGCAATGAAGAATAGTTCTCAATATAAATACGTGTCTGTGATGGACCATGGGATTCCCTGTGGGAGGAAGACCAACTTTAATAATTTAATAATTCTGAAATGTCTTTTCAACTGGTATTCAGTAATGTGTAAACCATACCAGAAAAATCAATGGTAGTCTTGCAATGAAGTCACTGGAATGTACTTCTACTTTGAAAAGTTGTGATCTCACTATGAGTTTTTTTTACTAGTTAAAACATCCATTTAATTTAGTTCCAAATTCAAGCCTCATTCCTTCAACAAGCTTTTATTCATATTTTAGTCCCAGAGCTGTCTACAGTCAAAAACACTTAAAGTTTAGTTGGGTTTTTTGTTCTGTTTCTGTTTTTTTTTTTTTTGATGTTTGTTGTTGTGCTTTGGGTTTTTTGACTGCAAGCTTTTTAATACTTTGTTCTTTGTCTTAACCTTCCTGCTGAGAAATCTGATTCTGAACAGGCTCTTGGCTGCTATAAGTATCTTGAACTAACATGATAAATATACTATACAATTTCCAGAGGAACAAAAATTTTAGCAAATTATTATACACTCACTGTCAAAAGGAGGCATTAATTTGTACCTGTAGGAAGAACATAGTAACCTGTCTTTCATATCTTCCATTATGTTGCTTTTTTAATCACTCTTGTCAAGGCTTTAATCTCTTGAATGTATATAAATGAACACAGTCTAAACACTTATGAGTGGTGCTCAAAACGAGCACTGCTTGTTACCTATTGCTCTCTTCTAATCCTTGAATATTTCCTGTGCCAGCAAATTGTTGCCTTTGGTAAATTACAAATATTTGACTGTCATTGTAAAAAACAGAAATCATATTCTCCTAAAAGATTCAGAGAAGCCTATGTAAGATGTAATGCTATCTTTGAAATAGCTGGTAATTGATGGAGTGAATATCATGCAAAAATAACAATTTGAGAGCTGTGAGCATGTAGCATGTCACACTAATATGACTCACTTGCAGTTTTGCAACTAAACACCTTGAAATGACTTCACAGATGGCTGTAGAAGCAGCTTATCAAAAGCTCTGAAAACCAGTTGTGAATAGAAATGTATAGTGTAAAGACATCCAAGTATGTTTAGCTGATCCTGGGAAGAACACCAAACAAAAACAACACAAAATATGTAATTTTATGTAATTAAAATTGTTTACATGGAAAAATTGAAATCTAAATATTTTGAGAAACATACTGTTCTTGAAAAAATAATTTGCCTACAGTAATAAGCAGCTCAATATTACCAAAACATATCAGTCTTACCTTTTATTGAACAGAATATTTTTATCATTCAAGCCAAAAATATTTTTGAGAGAAAGCATGTTAGTTTATTTTATAAACCAAGGCTAAAAAAGAGGCATAAAGATGACTCATCTGAATTGCATGAAAGGGTTGTACTTCAGTGACCTTATGTTATAGTGGGCCTGAATAGGCCAAAACAGGATTGAACGTGTCTTTGCTTGCCCAAACATGTTCCCCTGCTTCCTCTACTTCTGTGCTGGAGGAAGAAACCATGGCAAAGGAAAACCAAAGCCCTGGTTTCACCTAATATGGTCAAGCTTGGCAAAGTGCCATTCTGATTGGCTAATCTATGTCCAAAGGCCCATTAGACTCGGGGTGCATGGATAAAAGGGAGGAGCAGGTAACAGAAGGGGCTGCTACTGCCATTGTTGCTTCTGCCTTAGTCTGCTCTCTGTGCTACTGCCTCATTGCATCCTGTCTGCCCCTCAGCAAGTTTCCAGCTATCAGGAGTCAAGAGGAACCAGATTCTGAAAAAAAGACTTCCTGAAAAAAGACTATTGGAAAACTTCAAAGCCTCTAACAGATTTGAAACCACTGACAGCAACTCCTCCATGTGCTTTGGGCACTGTCTGATACTATAATGCAGCCCTGGAAATCTGGAGAGACTACTCTGTGAGTAAACACTCAAAAGCCTCTTAGCAAATCTTTAGCAAAATTCTGTAAATTCTTATGTGAATCCAAATACCTTCTACCTTAGCAGCAGAAAAGAGCCTCTTGGATCTCCTGGTGGGCAAGAGGTACAAAGAAACTAAGGATTTCTTTCCAGTTTTAAGTTTAATATTTGTCATATTTTTGCTAGTTATGTTTCTTAAGTATTCCAGATTCCCTGTTTATCTCCGCCCGTATAAAGTTTTCATGACTGTGAGAGGAACCAATTATTATTAAAATTAGTGGCTGGGGTAGCAAGAGTTTGAAATACTGAAAATTAATNGGCCAATCAAAATGCTGGAGAGAACAAAAAATGGAGAGCAAAGAACAAAAATCACTACATCTGAATTTCACAACTGAATTTCCATAATTATTACTTTTTAGACCATTACTGTATTGTATATTTTTTTTTTAAACTTGCACTTAGAATTGCAATTTTATTTTATTATTTAGGTGGAATTAAAGTTATTTCCTTCCACCTAACTTCAAGTGTAATAATAAGGAATGGAAAAAGATCTTGAAGCAAATCTTCTAGTGTTTTGGATAGAAATATGATCCTAGTTTTATTCCTTTGTTCCAAAAGAATTATGAAGTACTCGCAAATCAGTTATTTTCTCTGTGCTTCATTTCCTATCATATAAAATAAGGATGAAGCACTGTCCTGTTACTAGAAAAGTCATACTGGCATTAAGTGTTATGGCCACTCATATAAAAGGTACCATATTAAAGAGCACACATGATACAAATTAAAGCAAATTGTGTGATGTGATGTAATCTTGAGCATTTTAGTACATGAAGTGCAATTTTTAGACTCAAATTGCTGGTGGCTGTTGAAGCATCATATACATTACCATTAATAGCAGATGTAATGTATGTCACAGTCACTTCTTACTGCTATCTACAGAGTCTGAATGATGATGATTTTGTAAGAATGAAGACATGTATGTAATCTTCTTAACAGTGAAGGCTGAAAAGCTGTTACCTTTAAATTAGGATTAATTTGAGTAAAATGGAATGGATTTAATGTTGAATTTTATACGTGTTGTTTTAATCAATTTGAAAATGAATGAAAATTGCAGTTGGACTCAATCCTGAGATTGCTATATTGATAGATTCCAGCTGAGAGGTATTTTTACAAGGTTTTTATTATTTGGCTTTCATTTTAATTATTTTTGTAATCACAGAATCACAGAATGTTAGTGGTTGGTAGAGTCCTCTAGAGATTACAGAGTTCAACCCCCATGTCAAAGCAGGATCAATTTGAGCAGCTACACAGGAACACATATAGGTGGGTTTTGAAGGTCTCTAAAGAAGAAGACTCCATGACCTCTCTGGGCAGTCCTTTGCAGTGCTCTGTCACCCTATACATAAAGAAGTTTCTCTTTGTGCTGACATGGAACCTTCTGTGTTCCATCTTTTACTTTCTGTTCCTTGTCCCATCACTGGGCATCACTGAAAAGGGACTATCACTTTTGTCTTGACACCCACTCCTCAGATGTTTATAAGACATTAGTAAGACCCCCTCTCAGCCTTAACTTCTCAAGATTAAGCAGCCCAAGTTTTATCAGTCTTTCTTCAAAGGAGAGATCTTCAAGTCCTCAAATCATCCTGTACCTCTCCATTGGACTGTCTCCAGTAGATCCTTGTCACTCTTGAATTGGGGAATCTAAAAGAATCTAAAACTGGACAGGTGTAGTCTCATCAGGGCAGAACAGAATGGGAGGAAAACCTACATAGACCTACTGGACACACTTCTCTTGATGCACCCCAATGTACCATTGGCCCTCTTGGCCAGAAGGACACATTGCTGTTCCGCATATAACTTGCTGTCCAGTAGGACTTCAAGGTCTTTTTCCATGGAGGTGTATTCCAGAAAGACAACTCCTAGTCTGTACTGGTGCCTTGTGTTATTCCTCCCCAGATGCAGAACTCTACATTTGTCCTTATTGAACTTCATTAGGTTCACCTTTCCCAGCTCTCCAGCCTGTCCAGATGACATTGAATGGCAGCACAGCCTTCCAGTGTGTCAGCCAGATCTCCCCCCACATCCCTTTTAGTTTTGTGTCATGAGCAAACTTACTCAGGGTACATTCAATCCCTTTATCTAGATCATTGATAAAGACATTGAACAAAACTGGACTAACAATCAAAATTAAATTAATTAACACAGATACTAAACACAGAAGCTATAATTAGTGTGATTAAAACCTGTCTTCTGTGACTTTTATTTTACAGTCCAGAAACAGTGATTAATGGAGTTTGGATAGGGTGAAAAAGCTGAAATCATTGCAGAATCCACAAAGCAGTTAATTTAGAGCTTATTAGTACTATATAACCTGTCAAGTACTGTTATTCTTAACAAAGGCTGTATTGAATATTACTATATAGTGTGAATCCACTGGCTATAGACTTCTTCACCTGTACTTTTTCTTCTCAAACACTTGTAGCCAAATTCTTGCTCTCTTTTGCATCCAGAAATTAGTGCTTTGCTTAAGATATCTCCTTAAAAGAGACAATCAAATACTGTATTAAGGATCATTTTGTCCCTGCTACCGTAACTACACATGATTTGATGCTTCTTACTATCATCTTTCTAACAGCCTAGCATCTTCTGTGCTATTTTCCAGATCTTCTATATCTTAATATGCTTGTCTACAGTCTTTGAGTTTGTTTCAGCATAAGGGTGGGATGGGTCAGTTGTCTTTTGAACAATTATTGTATATCCCTTCACTCTGCTGAGAACTCTGTATGTTACTGCACATATCTACTGGACTTCACAGGGTAAGGAGAAAAGAATTCAATGGTATCTTGGTGTACTGTTTGAGGCTAATTGGAATATTTTAAGGACAGAAATTAAATAGAAAATAATGATGAAGCCTGTATCATTCATTGGTTTGCTGAGAGTGATAAAAAGTGGCAATGTGAACGATTTGTCCCACTCTCTGTCCTGGGATGTTTCCCTGTTTGTTTCCTGTTCACTTTGCTCTAATATCTCTCCACTAACAAATAACAAGTAAACTTTGGTGACTGGTTGTTTTGCTTTCTGGCTGGGAAGCAAAATAGAGAGGGAGAAATTGAGGGTAGCTTTGAGCCTCTTCGAAGCAGTTTACTCTGTCCAGGAGAGGGTCTCCGTTTCTGTATTATTTTACATTTGTATATAATCATAAATAATTGTAAATACATAGTGTATATATGCTTGTAAATTTTGCCTAGCTTCATCTTATTTTCAAGCTGCCTGAGCAGTAAATTCCAGTAGTGTGTGTACATAGCGGGTGAAATTCCTAACCCACTGTGTTGGTTTGAGCTAATTGGAGAATTTGAGTGAGAAATTAGACTATTGCCTGAAAGAGAGTTAAACAACACAGTGTCACTTCACCAAGTTTCACTGAGACAGAGAAAAAAAT
>VWZI01012430.1:26721-51626 GCA_013396835.1 Psilopogon haemacephalus
ATCCCATTTCCTATAAATTTATGTTAAAAAAAGGATAAAGATATTCATGACAGTGTTTCAGTCATGTGAGCTACCTCACCAGGTCTCTGTAGTTGCAATGATATCACATCCCTGTGATCTCACACATATTTCCTGTTCTTTCTGTCTATTCCTCACACTGTGTGCATTAGTATATCAGCATTTCAGGAAAGGGAGCTGAGAGTGTAGTTTTCAAGCTTGAGGGGTGTAGCCTCAAGCCTCCTGTTTCTCGAAAATATGAGCACAGTGCCCTATGAGTTCTGAGCTACAACATTCAGGCATGTCTCTGGCGAACCAAGTTACATCCCTAACCCACTTCAAATTTAGTTGAAAGCTCTCTCAGTGAGCCCTGCTAACTCTTGTCCTAACCCTCTTTTTGCTCTGTGTGCCAATCTTTTCCTATATGTTACCAGCAGGTCTGGTATATTGGAAATAAATACATGGTCAGAGAACCCACAGTCCTGTTGGTAGCACCAGGCTTGGAGCCAGGCATTGACCTTACAGATCTTCCTGTTTACCACCTCATTATTTCCCACAACTGGAAGGACAGAAGAGGATACAACTTGTGCTCCTGATTCTTGACCAGTCATCCCAAGGCCCTGAAATCTTTTTTCATTGTCCTTTCACTTCTTCTCACCACTTCATCACAGCCTTTCTGAAAGAACAAAAGTACAACACAAGGCAACAGAACTCTCTAAGTTTTTATAGTTCTACTCTTAATGATCACATTTATATGCATTATTAAAGTATGGATATATTACCAGCTGGCATTATCCAACTATTAGTGCAAGTAATTAATTTTAAAATTATTTAAAAAAAAAAAAGGTTTCTATTTTTCTTGTGAGTTTGTGCTGTAAACAAAAACTTTCTCTCAAATTGTTGTTCTCACTTGCAGTACAATCAGAAAATAAATTCTGGCATCAAAACTTTTGTTCAACGTGTGCATTGAACACAGATGTGAGATGCAAACAAATTTAAGAAGATTGACAAATAACCCAAGTGGACAAACATTGCTGCTTTAGAAATGTCATGTTCATGGGCATCCAGGATCTATGGGCAAACCAGCAGGCCTGAAACTGCAGTTTTCTCATGCGAGGAGCAAACTGAGGTTTGTTATTTCTTGGAAGCATGGACTAGAAGGCTGTGTCTATGTAGTACTACAGAATGTAACTTGGTAGCTTCATCTGGAGCATACTATCCTTGTTCTGTAGGATGTAAATGCAATGAGGTCTTATCCTTTCTGTCATAGTGTGTAAGTACTTACCTCCATGTAAAAATCCCTGTAATTCACACATCCTGAAAGGCTATCAACGGTTTCTTTATCAAGAGCTCATGGAATAGTGTTACTTGAAATGTCCACACCTCTGCCTAGCCAGGAGAACTCTGAGCACAGGAAGGGAAAGCACGAAGTGAGTCAGCATCTTCCCTGGAGTCCAGGGTGCTATCAAGCATCTGCCAAGGAAATGCACTGAAGCAGTATGTATCACAGGCAGATTTTTCTGAGGCCTTTTCCACACAGAAAGTTAGAGGATTTATTTTTAACAGAATCTGTCCCCTCACGCCAGAAAATAAAATAAAATAATCCAGAGGACTTGCCTGAGGAATAGGAAGCTCCTCAACCCATTCACACCACTCTTTTATACCTGATGGGTAGTGGGTAGTTGTGTCAAGGGCAGGATGCAGCCCTTTACTGTCGCTTTGGAACAAAGATTTATGCTTGTTCCTGATAAAAGCTGTTTCCATTTAAACTGAGGGATTTTGAGCTTTAATCCATTTTTCCACTGTGTTGAAAAGTGTAAGTCACAAAACCATGCAGAATGATCAAATACAATCTGGACCAAATTAAGTGTGGAGAATTTATCTTCTTTTTATTAAAGAAGAAACCTGATTCTTTAAAACCGTCAGGATTCTCTCCTCCCCCTAAATAAATAATGGTAAGCTATAATAAAAACTGTGTCATTTAAAACATAGCACTCTTACAGATGTGCATAATAAATTATTTCTGACAGCACAAGATCCCCAGATTATTCAAAACACATGCCTGTGCTGAATCTAATATTTTCTTTGCAGTGGACACAAGTCTTACTGACAGCCATGGTTGAAAAGTACATGCTTGATACATAATTGTCATATTTTGCAAGTAACATACCAAGTATTTAAAAACAGGAACTTATAGCTCTGGCTGTAAGACATTTACAAAATACTTCATTGAAAATGCATCATCAGTCCCCTTCTTGCCTTCTCTCTCTTTCTTACATCATTGTTGTGGAATTGTTAACTGCTTAGCAAATCAAAACTTTAAATGTCTCACAGTTATTTCCTGTACAAAAAGCTATAGTTTTCATGTTGGGATGGTTTAAATGCTGTAGCATTAACTTTCATTACAGCATTGGTGGCACAAAAATTAATATGATAGAGAATTTGCCTAAAACTAATTTTGAAAGATAGTGAATGATACCTGGAAGAACTGGGGCCCAAAAAAATAAAGGTGCTCAGCACTTTTAGTGACTGCTCTTTTATATAGGCCAAATAAAAATTTAACATGAAGATCACTGATGTGCTTAATTTTCATGGTTTTCTGGTGTGCTCCATCTCAGCTATGACAATCTATTTGTGTTTCACTTATAGAATAGAAAAGAATAGAATCAGCCAAATTGGAAGAGACCTCCAAGCTCATCCAGTCCAACCCAGCACCCAGCCCTAGCCAATCAACTACACCATGGCACTAAGTGCTCCATCCAGTCTTTTCTTGGACACCTTCAGGGACAATGACTCCACCACCTCCCTGGGCAGCCTGTTCCAATGACAATCACTCTCTCCGGGAAGAACTTCTTTCTAATATCCAGCCTATACCTCCCCTGGCACAGCTTGAGGCTGTGTCTCCTCTTTCTATTGCTGGTTGCCTGAAAGAAGAGACCAACCCCACCAGGCTACAACCTCCCTTCAGGTAGTTGTAGACAGCAGTGAGGTCATCCCTGAGCCTTCTCTTCTCCAGGCTCAACAACTCCAGCTCCCTCAGCCTCTCCTCACAGGCCCCTCACCAGCTTCATCGCCCTTCTCTGGACATGTTCCTGTACTTCAATATCTCTCTTGAATTGAGGGGCCCAGAACTGGACATAGTACTCAAGATGTGGTCAGTGCCAAGTACAGGGGAAGGATAACCTCCCTTGTCCTGCTGGCCACACTGTTCTTGATCCAGGCCAGGGTTCCATTGGCTTTCCTGCCCACCTGGGCACACTGTTGGCTCATGTTCAGCCTACTATGTACCATCACCCCCAAGTTCCTTGCTGCCTGGCTGCTCTCCAGCTGCTCTATCCCCAGCCTGTACTGCTGCCTGGGATTGTTGTGGCCAAAGTGTAGAACCCTACACTTAGCCTTGTTAAATCTCATCCCATTGGCCTCTGCCCACCCATCCAGCCTATCCAGGTCCCTCTACAGGGCCCTCCTACCCTCCAACAAATCCACACCTGCTCCTAACTCGGGGTCATCTGCAAAGTTACTGATGATGGACTCAATACCCTCACCCAGATTATCAATAAAGATATTGAACAGGACTGTGCCCAGCACTGATCCCTGGGGCACACCACTAGTGACTGGTCACCAACTGAATGTGGCACCATTCACCACCACTCCCTGGGCCTCATCATCCAGCCATACATATGTATAATGTACAAATAAAGAGGTTGCATTTACTTTCTAAGATACTGTTTATTTCCCAATATAATTCTGTCTCTTTATCTTGAAATGTGTTTTAGTAAAACTAGTTTCTTTACTTGAAACTCTTTCTTCTCTGAGGATTTATTCAGATGGACAAAGGTTCATCCAAATAAAGGTTCATTTAAGCATTTTGGATTCCTTGGCACCAATGCATTTGATGAGCCAACTTAAAAAGAATCACGTCAATGTGGCTTTCTACCAGTATATTCTAAGATACTTTATTTCATAGCATTATTGTCTATGAAAATCTATTTTACTAACTAAAATACCATGTTATTACACTCTTCTATGTAACAACACCCATCCTCAGGTGGGTTCTAGCTCACGTGGTCTGTAGAGGAGCCACAAGAGGCTCACTACATGTTTTTTAAAACAACAACAACAAAAAGTTACTTTTATGTGTTATAATTTATTCAGTTCTTTGTGTTTTATATCTTGGAGCAGTTTCAAACATGAGCATTTTCTGAGTTCTGCAAACTTTTTTTTAGTGTAGTCTTTAGTGGCTCTTTTATTTTGATACTAAGAGAAAGATATTTTTGCAGTACAAACATAAAAATAATTTTAAAACACTTGCTAGTCTACTAATTTTGTTTTTAAACTTGTTTAGCTTGTATTCTGCTTAGTGGATACTCTATGAACAAAGATTTTGACTGAATTGCTAAACTTTACTAAATTTCCTCCTCAGAAATAAAGAAAACTGCAAATACATGTATTTTAGTTCTAAGATCTTGCTGAAGATATTTTAGGCCACATTGTACCACAGAAATATTTCAGAAGTTTTTGAATTCTCCAGAGAAAAATCCTACTATATAAATGTTTCAAGAGTATTTCAGATGTTTTAGCATTTTCTGAAGAATCCTTAATGTTGATACACTGAACTTCAGTTTTAAGGTGTAGCCACTTCCTAGATGAGTAATAGTTTTCCTTTTTTTTTTTTTTTAAACACATAATTTTAAAAATTAACACTTGTAGAATTTATTTATGGAAGAACATTAATTTTTGGAAAATATTTTACTCAACACCATTCCAGAAAAGCCTTTCCCAGGTTGCATAACAACATGTCCTTAATTCCTCTGTAAGTAAATCTTACGAACCTTTTTTTTTCACTCTTTAAAAAACTAGTTGTTACACATATAAATGTTTTTGCTTTTTCATTGTGTCTCTCTGTGAATATCATATAAATATCATTAAAATATCATAAAGAGCGTCTCTGTCTGACTTTGTCTGAGAAAGAAGAATAACAAGAATATCCCAAGGCAAGAAAAAGAGCAACCAAAATGACTCTATGAACAAGATTATAGATTTTTACTAAGAGGCAAGCCTTTACGTTTTCAGATTTAAGGATCTAGGTATCACAATGAGATGAACAGAAACTAAATTAACAGAAATGTATATTAATCACAGAATTAACCAGGTAGGAAAAGACCTTAGAGATCATCCAATCGACCCTATCACCTACTACCTTCTAATTAACTGAACCATGGCACTGAGTGCCTCATGCAGTCTCCTTTTAAACACCTCCAGGGATGGTGACACCGCCACCTCCCTGGACAGACCATTCCAATGGCCAATTAGTATTTCTGTGAAGAACTTCTTTCTAACATCTTTCCTTGCCCTGGCACATTCTGAGACTGTGTCCTCTTATTCTGTCACTGATTGCCTGAGAGAAGAGACTGACCCCCACCTGACTACAATCTCCCTTCAGGTATTTGTAAGGAGCAATAAGGTCTGCTATGAGTCTTCTCTTTTCCAGGCTGAACAAGCCCAGCTCTCTCAGCCTCCCCTCCTAGGGCTTGTGCTCCTTCCCCTCTAACCCCACCCCCACCTTCAGCCTTGTTGCCCTTCTCTGGACACGCTCAAGCACCTCAATATGTTTATTAAATTGAGGGGTCTGCTGGTCACACTATTTCTGGTACAGGCCGGGATGCCAGGCACCTGGGCACACTGCTGGTTCATGTACAGTCAGCTGTCATGTTCAGAACCTAGACTATGTGCTGGTTCATGTTCAGTACCCCCAGGTCCCTCTCTGCCTGGCCAGTCTCTGGCCATTCTGTCCCCAGCATATAGTGCAGCATGGGACTGTTGTAGCCAAAGTGCAGAACCCAGCACTTGGACTTGTTAAAACTCATGGCGTTGGATTGTGCCCATCTCTCTAGCTGCAGGAGAAAATTCGTGGTCCACGCTTCAGATCCAGTGAGAAGTTTATGTAGGTTAGTTTGACAAGTGTTTAACTGTTTAACAAATGTCATTAATTATTATAAGATTGTTAATGTAGAGTTCATTCAGATTGTTCTGTGGTGTTCTGTAGAGTTAGCTGAATTTGAATTTGTTGCTGAAATCAATGTAGTTAGAGTAAGCCAGAGTTGCTCCTGTCCGTGCTTCTTTCCCTTATGCCACCTTTGTCCTTTGTGCCGCCATGGATCCCATCAACAGGACAGCAATAGTGAGGCAGGAGGTGAACACAAGAGACTGTTTTCCTGCTTTGACATCACTGGAACACAAAACCTCTAATGGGCATCACCACCATGGCAACATCATTATGGACTATAAGACCAGAAGCCTCCCGTTCTTCCAAGACGCTTGACCTGATACAACACCTGTGTTCCTCAGGTAGAACACATCCTACTGTCCCAGAAGACAAATCAGGGCTTACCCAGTGTCTTAGCTAAGTAGTCACTTCTGTATCTGAAGCTCTTTCCCCTCAAGGGTGATATGTCCCAGATGGTTGTTCTTATCTTGATTGCAGTGTAGGTTGTTCATGGCATCTGGTAGAGTCCTTTCCACTTCTCACCAAGGATACCTGTAAAATTCTTAACAAAATTTAGCTCTCAGGGCTAAAGAGGTGAACAAGATGGTCCAAGAGCCTTTTATGCCATACTTCCTTTTTAGGGTAGATAACATGTAGAAATGACCTTGTCTTTGTTACACATTCTGGTGCCTTGCAGGGGTCTGGCACCAGCAGTGGGCTTTCGCCAACCCACCTCTCACTTCAATATACATCCTTGGAGATTCAAGCAAACCACCTGAGCAAAGGGGATTTTTATCTTTGTTGATTTACATGTACAAAAGAGACAAGAGTCAGTCTCTTACAGAATACCATTTAGCTTTCTTGGATTCCAACTCATACTCGAGTTCCAGTATGTCTGGTACAGCTGTGCCGGCCAGAGATGTGAATTCGTTTAAATCATGGTAATCTACAGCAAGTCTCCATTCTCTATCAAGCTTCCACATAGGCCATATTAGACTGTTGAAGGGTGTTGCAATTATTAATTTTAATTACTATTAATAATTGCAGGGGTTCCAGGAATAATTCCCCCGGGGTTCTTTGGATGTTCAATTGGCAAGAATAAATACACGAAGTCATTTAAAACACAGAATTAAACAGTACAAAGAGTCAGAACTCAGGAAAGAGAGAGCCTAATACAAAAGCAATCCTAACCATGCCTGGAAATACCCACAAAATGCGTGCTTAGGTACAGAGTCTTCCCAAGAAAGAGGAAAGAAGGAGGATTTGTCCCGAATAAAGAGAAAAGAGAGGGTTTTGCCTTGCTGTGGTTGCAATACGCTGTGATGCCGCTGCTGCTGCTGCTCACTGCAAAGCACGTGGCAGCTGCTGGACGGGGTGCTGAGGTGTGTGTTCCTCACGGTGGTGAAGAGAGAAAGAATCGAAACTAACTGCCGTTGCACCCCCTTAAATACCCCATTAGGGGAGTGTAGAACTGACCAATAGGCACTTAGCATCCATTTTCTGGCCAATTGGTTCAGAAGTCCCATGCCCAGGGGTGGGTTCTAACACCCTAAGAGACATCACAGATCACCTGACTCGTGCACATGACTTGTGCGTGCAGCCCAAGAATTCCTGGTTCCAGAACCACGTGGTGTGCCACCCTAGAACCCGCCTCTGGACCTTATAACGGAAGGGGGAGGGGAACCTCAGGAAGTGAACCAACTCTGGGCAATAATCATGCCCATACCAGGACAAAGGGTGAGGGAGTCTTGTGGATGATATTCTAATTCTCTAGTTTTTGAATCAGTAGATGAATGGGAAGCAAAGTCTCTCTATTGGTTTGGTATGGCTTGTTATGCGCTGAATAAGAAGCAATAGGCAGTTTCAGATCTTGTGTCTTATTCAGGATGACTACAGAAGGGACATCAGAAAGGTTAGGTCTAGTGAACAGCTGATCTTTGCCTTAAGTATCCACAGCTGCTCTCCCAAAAGCCCACTTATATTCTCTTTTGAGTCCTTAAAGTATCCCTTCCACAGAAAGTCAATTTCCGGAACACAAGGTGCATCTGGACCAGTTACTATAGTGTGCTTAGTCCAGTCATTCCCAGTCAGGCTTATCTCAACCTGCAACATAATCTACTCTTGGGAATCCTCTGTAACTCCTGATATGATTATGGTTGTTACCCATCTATAATTCAAAGGTATCATGGTAGATTGCCCTCTTGTGTCAACCAGAGTTTTGTATTGTACATCTAAAGTGCCAGGTTATCTAACAAATACATTCCAGTATATTCTAGCATCATTATACCTCTCTTGCTGGAGACAGGGCCCCTTTAATGCTGAGTGTGGCATCTGCAGGTAGCACATAGACTTGAGTTACTGCCAGACCCATCTCTTGTATTTACATTAGTCTCTAAAGACCATCTGCACGGTCGAATGGAATTTCCTTTGGAAACTAAGGCAGCCTCTCTCTGAGAGGTATTACCTCTATTGTTGCCACCTTGCAGTTCCTGTACTTTTACCTGGAGGACAGAGATGAATTGACCATGCCACCTGTCTGTATTCTCACCACAGACACATAAGATTCTCCACCCTGACTCTTGTGATTGCCTCTGTCTAATTTGGTCTGGTCTCCTTGGAGGATGTCTGTTTTTAATGGCTGAGACATGGATGCACTCAAAAGGTAGGTATCATTCCCCTTCTCCAACCTGGGTCATGTCTGCAGCCAGACCTTCTGCAGCTGAGATCAAGACAAAGTGTGTGAAACTGTCTTCAAGTTGCCTTAATTGATTGACAAAGCCACTGAGCATGGGAGGGTTTTTCCCATTGTCTCTTCCCAGAATCCTGCCTCCTAATGTCTGCGCATTCTTCTCAGGAGAAAGCCAAGTAAGATTCTTTAAGAGAGACCTCCACATAAGGACCTCATCAGGGTTCGAATTCAGGAGATGATCTCCATAAATTATTTCTCTGGTTGCCATCTCTCCCAGATACTTAATGCCTTGTTCTATAGTGTTCCACCTTGGAAGGTGCCAGATCGTATCATCTCTGTATGGGTACCATAGTCCCACAGCAAATAGGAGACGTACACAGAGGGAATGTACACCATCAATCCTTCCTATAGTCTTAAACATATGTGTTGGTTTGAGCTAACTGGAGAATTTGAGTGAGAAATTAGACTACTGGCTGAGAGAGAGTTAAACAACACAGTGTCACTTCACCAAGTTTCACTGAGACAAAGAAAAAAATTGTTTTAAGAAATGTTCTCAAAACATTGAGATAGCCAGTGTGCTTGCGGGTCCAGTCTGGCTTGGGTCTTTGCTGGCTCCGGCAGCTTTTTTCCTTTGTCTCTTGGTCTTGCTGGCTGAATTCAGAGAAAAATCACTAAACCTACTACCCTTTCTCCTATCATTAATCTCTCTGATCTTCAGCTTATCTGCAGCATCAAGAGGTGGTGAGATAAAGCTGGGAAAGGGGGGAAAGGTAGTAGGGGGGTTTGGTTACCCTTTTCTGGGGATTTTGGTCTCCAGGAGGGGTGTGGTGTGTTTATTACCTTTTTTACTGTATATTTCTGTAAATATCTGTTATATCTTGTAAATATTTGCTTGTATATTTGCATTGCTGTAAATATAAAGCTTCATTTATTAACTTCCAGTGTGTTTTTCTGAGTTTTAGCTGGGGTTTAAAAAGGTGGGGGGGGGCAGGTCACTGCAAACCCACTACACCATGCCTCCATCTCTTGACATGGAACCAAGCAGCCTTGATTCTCTGGTACCTAGGTCTATGTTTTCTGCTTCTCCCTCCAGCATCTGAATAGCCAGGTCATTGACGATTCACCATCCACCGTGCGAAGTCTTCCTTCACATGCTTCAACTCCTTCCTAAGCATAGGCATTGCTGCAGCTCTGCCTGCATCACCACCACCACCAGGCAGTTGCTGAGAAGTGCCTTCTCTTGCATCATCCTCACTACCTGAGTCATCTTTAACTAGGATTCATAGATTTATCAATTCATAGAAGGGTTTAGGTTGGAAAGGGCTCAAAGATCCTCTAGTTCCAAACCACTGCCATGGGCAGGAATGTCTACTAGACCAAGTTGCTCAAGGCTGTGAACACCTCCAGGGAGGGGGCATCCACAACTTCCCCAACAACCTGTTCCAGTGAGTCACCACCTTCACTGTAAAAAATTACTTCCCAATCTTCAGTTTAAATATGGCTTCCTCGAGCTTCTTTTCAAGTGTGAAACACTTCCAAAGACATGATGCAGTGAAGATTAGAATGATGAGGCATACAGTGAGAGTCAAATAGCCACAATTTGGGTTCATATTTCTGGAAATATGCAAGTACATCTAATTGAAAACACAAAATAGCACAATTTAAGAGCACTTACGGCCTGGACTGGTAAAAGAATATAATTTTAGACTTTTTAAAACTGAAAAAAAAAATTTGTAGGCAATTTGTGTATTTATTCTGCTGTAAGAAAGCACCCATCTGAAATTCTCACTGAAAGTAGAATAGAGTAGTAGGGTAATATAGAAATTGTAGAGTTGCAAATCACCTCTGGATCTGGAATGACACACTTCTGAAGAAATCTCTGCCAGCACAAAGAAAATAACCTATTTGTCAGTGAAAGAATCCTTTCTGCTGCACTCTCAATGGCTGTCAGTCTAAGTCATCCTTACTCACCTACCATGACCACATGACCTGCAAAGGTGTACTCTGCACAAAGCAGGGTAAATTCTGGAATTAAGGAGTTTTTCTTTCTGTCAAATACACTAGAAAGCTGAATGAGTAACCTGATAACAACTGCTGAAGTAACACGCTGTGAAAGTGGCATTTTCTAGTGAAAACCAGAAACAAACCATTTGACCTTTTAAAGGTCAAATTTAATGTCAGTAAGAAATCAGTTGGAAGCCATGAAGGAGAGGTGTTATACCTCCCTACAAAAGCACCTCAAAGTAGACAGGTAGTCATGTTTTTTTTCACTAATGTATGGCTACCGAAGAGGTACAACTTTTCCTCAAATACATAGGAAATAATGGAGAAATCCAAATTTAAAAAGGAAAGTGGTTGTAAAACCAATGTGTTTCACAGTTTTAGATATTAAGTAGCTGATGAAAGTAATTGAAAAAATCTGTTTACAAATGAAAGAAGTTCAAAACATTTCTACACAGTACAAAATATTCTTGATTAGGAATCTCATAATTTAAATGAGTGCACACTAGTAAAGTCTTTTGTATTTCTTTTTCTTGCTTCCTCTGCTTCTTAGAAACCCAAGAGGAGAACACTTGCAGATGCAGCCATCTGCCTCTCTAAAGCTATCAGCTTTGCACACCAATTTTTCATTGTTTTTCATCAAATTCCATTTCGAAGACTAAGCTCCAATTTGACAACTCTGTCTTTTCTATTATTTCAAAGATCGAGTTGCGGAGTAGAAGAGGATAGTTTGCCCTCTTGCCAAATATAAAAACATGTGAAGTCACTTGTTTTCCTTTCTGCTTCATTTAAAGATCCTTGAGATTTGTATCTTTGTAAGAGCAATGGGAAAACAATACCAAAGATATAGAAGCCCATGTTCTAACATCAGATGTCAATGGTAATATCAGAGAATAATTTTTGTTTTTATTTTTTCCCATATTTCTAGGCTGTCCTTATTCCTTGTTCATGCTAATTTCCTTTTTCTAGAATCAGACATGGAAACCTACTAATTTTGATAATTAATCAACCTAAGAGATTTTTTTTTAATCTCCCTGATAAACTCTTCTCATACAATCAGAAGACACAGACTGTTGACTTCTTTCATAATGTAATTCTCAGCTTTGTTTAGTTACACGTCTTTATTGTATATTGCTATTATCTTTTCCTTATTTTGTTTTTAATGCCTTGCCAGTTTAGAGCCATTTTCACCTTCAGAGAATAAAATTTGCATTTTTCTACAGTGTAGTGTAGGATCAAGTACATATTTGACATTTAATATTTCTTCCCAGACAGAAAAGTATTATGTTGGGATGTGCTATGTCTTCTTGTATTAACCTGTAAACTTGTGTTTGTACACTGTGAAAGCAGGACATGCATGACTTATTTCTAAGTTAAAATACAAGTATTTTTCTTTCTTTCACATATAGCCTCTCTGAAGTTCTGACACAAAGGGAGTACACTGTAATTAATCTGTGTTCAAGAATTCTTTTTTTCTGTGTGTGCTCTGGCAGTTTTGGTCTTACTAATGTTCTTCATTCTCAGGAAACAGTAAACATATGATTAAAAATCTAGTAATCAATCTGTAATTCCACAGGCTACTGCTTTAAAATGACAGTGCATCTTTAAGAATTAAACATTCAGTTACAGCAAGTAGCAGTAAACACACTGAAGCTTAATATCTTCTGAGAGACTTTTCAAAGGTGGAGTTTATCTGAAGTCAAGTAATGACACTTAGCTGGGTATTTTTTAAACTGGTTTCAGTCAGCTGAAATAATTACTAATGTGGAGGACAACTGGAGTTGAATTAGATAATGCTAATAGAGCACAGTGCAATGATTGCAGCTCCTGCGTTTGCTAATCTTCTGGATCTGATTACTTGTAAAAGCCTATTTAAAATATATATTTACTAAAATATATTCAGGGTAGTGTGGCCTTCATTGATTTCTTGCAGTTGACTGTAAAACACATTTTCCAGACCTTAGAAAAGCTCAACCTAAGTGAGTATCATCAAAGGGCAAGTTGTGGATTTCATAGAGAATTGAAACACAGAAGTTTGTCTGAGTGGCTCACATTAAAATTCAGGAAGGAAATGCAAAGGCCACTGTTAGTTTAAAATCATTTAAAAATGCTGTTGTCAGCATAATTTGCTGCTAATTGTACCTGCTCTCCTCAGTGTCTGGAATCATTCCCCTACAACCTACTCTAGGCAATCCTACTCTGGCAGTGAGGTTGGACTAGATGATCTTTCTTGTTCCCTTCCAACCTCTAATATTCTGAGATCCTGTGTGATTCCATGATCTCCTTTATCTAAATGCTATCCTCAACTATTTTCCATCACATTTACTAATGGTTGTGTTTTCATAACAGCCACTCTGCCTGGAGGTGAGATGGGAGAACATTAGGCACCATTGTCCTAGTGCTGGTTCTTCAACAAGTGACAGGTGGATTGTTTCTTTCCCTGAGGGGCAGGGTAGTTTATCTCACCAATGAGTTGGCCTCTGGCAGCCTGAAACTAAGGGCCTTGAATGTTATTTCATATTGTGCTGGGGATGCCTAACAAGACTATTTCTGGAACCAGCACAATGACCAGGAAGATATCCAGCCTGCAGAACCTGTTACCTACAGGTGTGACTAGAATAAACCACATTTATGCTCAAAGCATACAAATTTTATGACATGACATTTTACCATGCCCTAAATAATTCTAATTGTGCAATCTGTTAGCATGACATTTGCTAGAAATATAATGTAAGATGCGTATCAGGAATCTAAAAGTAGTTATAATATTAAACTTATTAATATTCAAAAGTTTATCAAAGTCTGTAGCAATTTTACAAATACGGACATCTCATGGAAGACCTTGTATGCTTTGGATTTAGAAACAACTGTTACTCAGATCTGTGATAATGCTTTGCAGTACACATACAGTCATGATTTTTACTGTTTGTAAGTTTGGATGAGACTAATTGGCATATTTGTGTATGATTAATTTCCATGTTTTTGTTAGAAATAGGATATCACTACTTTACAGAAGGTTGTCTGAATGTTACCATATTATTACCCAAGTTGAAGCCAGAAGGAAAAGTTACTTAAATATTGCTAACTAGTATTAAGACTTTCTTCTGGATAACTAAAATAATAATGACTTTTTGTTTTTGGATTAGTTTTTTTTTTTCAGTCTGTTGCAAAAAATAATCACATTCTGCACTTCTTTATTTTCTGACAGTAAGTCACCAGAGGGTGGGAATCATCCTCCTGAGTCTCAGTGTCTGTACACCCTGCAGAAGAGTATGTGGTCTTTTCTCAGTGCCACTACAATTCATATTATGGAAAGACCTTTGATAGTTACCATAGTTTAATTAAGGATTAAGGGGGATGTAAAAAGGGGGTTGTTTTGTGTTGCCTTCCCTCCTGTCTGTGTGTGGGGCAAGCAGGCTTGTGAAAGCAGATTGTGTTAACCCAGAACAGTCCATATTTACATTCCAGCATGTGGCTTGAAAACTGGACCCTCTTAACTAAGAAAGTGTGTTTCGGCAGGAGTTTAAAGTGTTGATATTGAGAAGTGATATAAGAAGATTAAATTAAAGCTGAGGCTTCGTAAGGGAGTTTTATATGTCTTTTTTTTTTTCCTCTATTAGTATGTATTTACTTTCCAGGTGTGGCTTGGGCCAATGTACTAGACTCCTGTATGTGCTGTCTGTGGTGATTTGCTTTGATATATTCACCATGACAAGGTGGTTAAGGTGTTTTCTTTTCTGGCTATATTACATAAGGTCTTATGCATTTGTATTCCCTATGGTGTCCACTGTGGGGCTAGCATGTTGTGATTTGATTATCCCATTGCTTTCTCAATGAAGTCATGTGAAGTGCTTTTTCACCTTTTAAGGATTTCTTGAGACACCAACGCCACCTTGCTTCTGTTGTCATGTGTTCTAAATGTGTGCTTGGTCTTGACCAAAGTAATACAAAATTTTCTCAAGAATATCACTTGGAGATCTGCCTCAAGGCTAGATCGTTATGAGTGGCAGCATGTGTAGGAGAGTGTGTGCAATTGCCTCAGTCAGTGGTCTCCTCTGGTAGTTAGGAAATTCACCCCTGATCTAGTGCAAAATCCTGACAAGCTGGTGAAATATTGTCCCTATACATAAAAAGAAAAATACAGGAAACATCCTCATCTAACAAAGGATGATGATGAATGAAGGTCATCACAGGAACAGGAGAAAGAGCAGGGCTGGTCCCTTGGTCTTTATTTCTGGCTTTGGAAGATGGTCAGGGACAGAGATGATATGATGCAGAATTACCTTAGCCTGTTTGCAGAAAAGCACAGCAAAATGCAGAAGCAGCAGCAGAAGGCAGTGACCATTCCTCCACTCTCTGACTCCCAATCGCTCCAGTGGAAAAGACTAACATGAAAAACCTGGAAACCATAAGCAACAACCAGAACCAGAAGCCTCTCATGTTACAGTCTGAACTTCAAGCCTGACAGTTCTTTGCTCCAGATGGCACTTTCATTTTGAAACAGGCATGATGGCAGCATGATCAGCAGATTCAAATCAACCTGTGACATCAGGAAAGTAAGAGACCAACACTAGCAGCTGGAAGCTGGAATAAAGCCTCAGGAAGCAGAAACTGTTACAGGCTATAGTCTGGACTCCAAGCCCCATGATCCTTTGCTCCAGCCAGTACTTTAATTATAAAGCTGACAAGAATTCAGCCTTCNACACAAAAGGTATTTATAAACACAGGATTAAATAATTTAAACAGTCAGAACTTGGAAAATAGGAACCTGGTAACAGGGAAAATTCTAACTATGCCTATGGAGTCTTAGCCTGTACTCACTGATGCAATAGATACGAAGTTTCCCAGTAGAGGAGGAGGAAAGAGTTGCCTTGCTGCTAGGCTGCTAACAGAAGCTGCAGAACACACTGCAAACATGTGGCTGCCATGGAAGAGCCACGAATAGACCTCCCATCCAGATGGAAGGTCGCAAGAAAAAGGGAACAACGGCTCTAAATCACTCCCTTAAATACACTATTTTGAAAGTGAAACGGGCCAATAGGCACTAGCACCCATTGTTTTGACCAATGAATTCAAAGTCCTGTGCCTAGGTGTCCACCTCAGCACTTGAGGGGCAGCACAATACTCCTGGCTTGGATAGGTGCTAAGCACCTAGCCCTCGGGGCTTTGTTGGGGCCAAGCCCTTCATTGTTCTGCTCAAGTCCATCAACTTCCATACCTGCAACAGGAGTTTGGAGAGCAGGGGTTTGAGCTAATCTGGCAGGATTTATGCCCTAACAGGACACTGATTCAACAGACTGACTAAAACTAGGACAAATATTGTTAAGAATATTGTTCAGACACTCCTTGAACTCTTACAGGCCTGGTGCCTAGACCTCTTCCCTGAGAAATCCATTCCATCGTCTGAAGAACCTTTTCTCAACATCCAATTTGACATAGTTTCTATTTACTCATCTTCTGTCACTGATCACCAGAAAGGGGAGATCAGCATGTGCCCTTTTCACTTCCCTTGAGGAAGTAGTAGCTGATGATGAGGCCAGCCCTCATCTTTTTCATCTACAAGATGAACAAATTGGATGACTTCAGCTGCTCCTTGTAAGTCTTGTCCTTGAGACCTCTCACCATATTACTAACCCTTGTCTGAATATATTCTCATAGCATGATGTTCTCATGCTGTTACATTGTTAGAGTATTTATGCTTTTTCTTGGACAAGTTCAAAACAGGAGTATAACGAAAACAAACCCAAAAGGAAATTTCACGCTAAAACAGTGTAAGAGATATTTTTCCTCAGCTCACTATGTATCAAAAGAATGAACTGACTAAACTGATTACCACTCAACTATTGCCCAGTTCATAGAAGTGTAGTACTACTGGAGGCACTAAATAATATACTTCTTAGCAATTTATTTACTCAGAATATGAGAAGCAGAAGGAAGAATAAGGTCTGGCCTTGTTTGAGTGGAAGAAGATATTGAAGAGATCATGGTCTGCGCTACATTTGCCATCTGGATCACTGACGTATTACACTACTGTGAGCTTTGTAAGCTCCTGTTTCTTTTAAACAGAACTTCACCCAGCTCTATCTAATAAGAAAAGTTAGTAAAGAGGGACAAGATACGGCCTCTTTCCTGTGTCATATATATTAATGGAAAAAACTTCATGGAGAAAATTGTTGCCCAGTTGTTGTCCATCTCAGATGGACAATTTGAACACACAAAATTGGAGGTCAAACTTTTAGTTCAATGTGAACTATCTTAGACCTGCAGATCTAGCTAAGCCTTTCACTATCCTGAGTTTCTTTCACTACAGGAACCTTATTTTCACTGCGTACATACTATAGAGAATTTTCTTTTACCCACAATACCAGTATTGAGTGATGACATTACAGAACTGCTATGAGAGTTAGCATTATAGTCTACTTAACTAAAAAGTCAGGTTTCAGGTCTTTTATACATTTTTAGGCTTCAATTCTCTATTTTATAATTTCATTCACAGAGTTAAATTAAGGGCTATGAACACTTTTAAGATTGTCCTACCTTGAACCATTTCTTATTATCTTTTTCACTTATTAACAAAATTGAATGGTTATTTTTCTTATGAGTACGCTCTAGCAATGCAAAAGGACTACTCGTTGTCCAGAGGCACTTTGGTGGATAAAGAATATCAGAGCAGTTACCAATGACATTGAAGTATAATTTCAGTTCAGGTGTGTAAAGATAGACCAAATAATTTCAATCCAACTATATAATTTTATAGCAATTAAGAAGTCCTTCTATTGTAATTTTTCTGCAAGAAATTAAATGTATGTGGGCAGAGACATTACAGTGTTTAAATTATTATGGCAGTATTAACATGGGGACTTGTGGTTTGTGGTATTTTGGATTAATGACCATAAGGAGAAATGCTTTCCTGAAGATTGTGCAGTATATGTATTTCATTAGATTTAGTCTTTGAATGGAAATATTAACATTTTCATTTCATTGCTTTTATATTTTAAATTTATAACAGCTTCTGTATTAGTATTAGATGTTTATTTTAGTAACATTTCTATGAAAGAGAAGGTAGAAATGGATAAGAATATTATTGTCAAAAGGCTGAAAGTAAAAATTCTTCTTGCAGTTGATATTGTAAGGACTATCTGCTGTAATACTGCTAATGCAGGAGCATTAGGGAGTGTGATTTAGTTGGGTTGGGGGAAGATTTAGGGGGGTTTTCATGTCTGTATATGTATTAGGTGTTAAGGATTCATATGCTCTGTAATTTTATGTATCTTTTTGAAATATAATTCTGTATTTTTGTCCAATTTGAGTGTTTTATTTTACTCTTATAGGGGAGTAAAATTATACCTGTCCACTCTTAAAACCATGACAGGTGCCTTCCAACCCAAATCATTCTATGATTCTGTGATTAATTATATGATTTTCTGTGCTGGCTTGAACTAATTGGAGGATTTGAATGAGAAATTAGACTACAGACTGAGAAAGGAAAACACTGATGCTGCTACTTCACACATAGCTTTACTGAGCAAGAAAAAAAAATGTTTTAAGAGTTGTAACCCAAATATAGATAAGTCAGACCACTTTGGGCTGTGGCTGCTTTTGCATGGCTGTTTCTCTCTGCCTTTCATAGCTGAATCTGAATAATTTCACTAACTTCTTTCCTGCTGCTAATCTCCCTCGCTGATCTCCCTCCACTTATCTGCTGCATAAAACAGATGACGAGATAAGATTTGGAAAGGGGGAAGGTGGTAGGAGCTGGTTAGAAACCCCTCTTAGGGATTTTGATCTCTGAGAGGGGTGTGGTGTTTCTTCATTACCTTTTTTAGTGCATATATCTGTAAATATCTGTTATACGTTATAAGTATCTGCTTGTACATTGTGCAAAGCTGTAAATATAAAGCTTCGCTTATTAACTTCCAGCTGACTCAGTCCTAGCCTGGGTTATTTCAAAGTGTGGGAGGGAGGGTAACTGCCAAACCACCACATTTTGTTATTCTGTGATTGATCCTACAATTCTGTGAATGATTTTATGATTCTTCTCCCAGGCAACCAGCAACAGAAGGAGGTGACACAGTCTCAGGCTGTGCTGGGGGAGGTATAGACTTGATATCAGGAGGAAGTTCTTCACAGAGAGAGTGATTTGCCATTGGCATAGGCTGCCCAGGGAGGTGGTGGAGTCACCCGCCCGGAGGTCTTCAAGAAAAGACTGGATGGGGCACTTAGTTCTATGGTCTAGTTGATTGGACAGGGCTGGGTGATAGGTTGGACTGGATGATCTTGGCTGTCTCTTCCAACCTGGCTGATTCTATGATTCTATGGTTCTCTAAACTACATCACATGATGGACAGAGATTAGAATCAGATGGGATACCTTTAGACCACAGCAGAAGATGAGTTGCCTGACTGTCAGAACTTGTGCCATTGGCACTGGCTGAAGCACAAAGGGATTCTTCATTTATCAGCTGTAACTGTTTTGTGGGTATCTTAAGTATTCCAAAGAATGCAAAATAAAGATAAATCTGCAATCATATTTCAGAATGTAAATTACAGAAAATCTGTGCATGTGTAGGGTGGAATATTTTGATTTGATTTGATTTTGTTTGATTTTCCTATAGAAATTATAAACTAAGCCTCTGGTCTATCCAGTGCAGTACACTTTCTCCAAAAATCACAAGATGGTTATGGAAAAGGAACCATGTAGCAACTGGGGAGATCAGCCGCAATGCATTTTCTCATTTGAAGCTATTCTGCCCTCCAAGTTTTCTTTTCTTGTTAAGTGCAGAACTTCTAAAGATTAATTCCATAACCTGTGAAATGTTTATCTACTCATGCTGATGGAAACTTGTATTTAGTTGAGGTAGTGTGCTGGTTTGAACTAACTGGAGGATTTGAATGAGAAATTAGACTATATGCTGAGAAAGGAAAATATCGATGATTCTGATTCACTCATAGGTTTACTGAAAAATGTATAAAAGTTAGAACCCAAACAAAGATAAGACAGAGAGGTCTGAGCCATTTTGGCTGCTGCCATCTCTCTTTCCCTTCTTAGATGATCTGTGTAACTTCACTAACCAGTTTCCTGGTACTAACCCCATGGCTGATCTACCTCTGCTTATCTGGCATGTAAGACAGATAGTGGGATAAGATTGGGTAGTGGGGGGAAGGTGGTAGGGTGGTTGGGAACCCCTCTTAGGGACCCTGATCTCTGGGAGTGCTGTGGTGTTTCTGTATTACCTTCTCACTATATATATCTGTAAATATCTGCAATATATTGTAAATACTTGCTTGTATATTGTGCAAAGCTGTAAATATGAAGATTCATTCCTTAACTTCCATCTGACTGAGTTCTAGCCTGGGTTATTTCAAAGCTGGAGGGAGGGGGGGAGGAGGGACAGATAACTGCTGAACCACGACAGCTAGCTATCATAATTTTGGCATTAAGCCTTATAAATCATTGCAGCATGTCAGACTGTGTTTCTAAAGTAAGGACATGGAAATTTTTGTCTTTAGCAACCTATGAATCAGTATGTTGCCTGTGCAAGATCTTGTTACTTGCAATTTGTACAACAAATTCTTCATTAAGCAAAGCTTATTTCTATGCACTTAAAGACCTTTTTTTTTTCTTCCAAAAAATAGTTTCATTGCTTTTTTCCTATGTTTCATTTTATTTCCCCCTGAACAGAGGTGTTTTGTCACTTCTGATTTTTTTTTCTCCTGAAAGCTGAAATTTAGCAGACAGCTTTCTACAAAGTATATACCCTGCTTCTGAACTTGCTGTGGGCTTCCTTTATGTAGCCACAGTGATTGAATTCAAGAGATTCTTTCCTCCTTTAGATTCTGTTTTCCAACATAATCAGATTGTGACTAATGATTGTTGCATTAGTTCAAGTTGTATTAAAACATAACAAGTATTCAAAATGAGTCAAATCAAGGTGTGTGTCCCTTCCAATCATGCTCAGCTACTTCTGTGGACAATAACAGTTTCATTCTTTTTAGCTGGTATAATAATGTTATGTTTGTAACATTGAGGGAATCATGGTTCAGTAAAGATGATGCATGGAGGAATTTTGTAGACTTTTCTTCCCTACTTAGAAAATTTCTTCAGCAGAAGCATAAATCTGCCTTCATTCTTTGCTTGGCATCAATGCCATTTATGTTAGTCACAGACATGACACTAGATCATAAGAGATATCCACTATCAGTAATATACTGTGGACAGGTGGCCTTTGAAAAGGCATGCATCAGGGAATTTAAATGCTGTCTTCGAGGACTGTGGGTACAGTTGAGAGCAAACAATGCAGCAGTCATGAAAATCAGCATTTCTAATCTGGGAACACTCAATAGTTGAGTGGCTTAAAGTGTAGGAATCAAACAAAATCTGAAGAAAGCCAATAAAGCAACTTGAAGTATTACTGTAATACCACCTGCAAAAATAAGCAGAATAATTGTGTTTCCCTGTATATGAAGGTGTTGTTTACTAAAAGGAGAGTGTTTTGAAGACTGTGATGTTCCTGTGCTCTTCAAGGAAGATTCTTTTAAAGAGGGCTGGCATAACTTGAAACTGCTTGTTTCCATCCTTGGTAGGCTTTTGGTTGTAGTGATAATAAAGCCCTTGAGGTAGCTAAGTGATTGATGATTGGAATTATTTCTTTTGGAAGGGTCTTTAGGAAGGACCCAGCAGAGAGCAATCTTAGACTGCTAATGGGTGTCACTTAAAGTGAATCCTGTGGGTCACTCTGTTATACTCTTTACGATTCATCATTGCAGTGAATATTATCTTCTGCAGTTAGCCTTGGCATGATCAAGACTTTCAGAAAGCTAAGGAAGGACTGAGCCCACAAGAAGGAGGTGTCTGGAACTCTCTCTTCTGACAGTCATTCATATGCTCCCATCTTTTAGTCAGCCCCTGAACTCTGGGTGTCACTCAGGAAAATTGCTCTGGTGTGTTAAAGATGGTCTGAAAATAAGTAAGTATGTTTTGTGTTTATTATTTACTCATGAAAACTTATTTAGAGACCAGAAAATTCAAGCATTATCATCTGTAGTTCAATTACCAGAACCAGGAGCTCAGCTCCTCAAAATGAAGACATTTCTCTAAAAGCTTTAAGTATCAGTAAAGCTATCTAGCATCAACTCAAATTTTGCCTTTTCCTTTTAATTGCTTTTTATTTTGTTGTAAATGGATGTTTCAAAATGCCAGCTCACATTCACATTATGCACTTCACTATATCAACACATCATCTGAAGCAGGGATTGTTTCAAATTGCCTTTCAATTTTCTTCTTCATAGTTAGTGAGATTGCATGCTATTTCAGAAATTAACAACAGCTTCTAACCTGCTGATTCATTTGCAAGGGCAAAAGGTGAATGTTCAATGATTTCCATCATAGTTAACAAAACCATTTATCCGTTCAACTGCAAATATCTCTGTGTGCCACAACATAGCCACAGATTTATCATTCCTGCCTCATCTTGGACCTCAATCCTGATTAAAAAGTCCAACCCAATATCTGCTTTTATCTTCCTTCTCCAATTTTCACTTTGCAGCACTTTACTAGAACTGTACATGTGCCCCTCTGCTGCTTTCACACTTTGTGACATTTATTGGCTGAGTTTTCCTCTCAGTGTGGCACTAAGGTCTCACTTCGTAATGTGACTTCCATATGGAATGGTAAGCCACATCTTCCTCTTCGCTTTGCTGTACTAGGTATGATATCTGTAGTGTTGTGGATATAATAGGGAAAAGAGCTATCACAGAAGTCCACATGACTTTCAAGTTGCCTCAGAGGACTAATAAAATTCACTGAATGTGTCTTCTGTCTGCTGCGAACTGGACTCCACATCATAAATTCATGAAAGAAGCTGAAGGTTTAGTGTGATGGTGTCATCTGGATGTACAGTTTATTAGAATTATTGCTGTTAGTCATTCCTTAATATCAGACTGCTTAAAATCACATAGGGTATAGCACCAGAATAAAAGTATTTTTAAAAAATCCCAAACTTCTTGAAAGTAGAGACTTATCGAACTCACATAAGACTTGGAAAATATAAGAAAATAAGCAGAATCTTCAACTATGAAATACTGCTTGAAATGCATGCCCTTTCAAATAGAACAGATTTTAGTCTCCTTATCCATACAAAATTTATAAGGAAAAGGCATTTCCATGTCTAAGTACTTAAGGCATTTATTTAAAAATCATTACATGACAATATTTATTTTAGAGTTTTGCATATTTTATCTCATTTAATTTCATCTATTTTAAAATTGCTACAAAAATTCCTTTGTATACTAATACCTGTCTTCATTTTTTAAGAGTTTTGTATGATGATAATGACATAGAAATTTCCAAGGCCAATAGAAATGCCTTTGCTAAAGCAAAGTTAGCTCTGTGAAATCTGATACAATGAAAATATAGAATAATTTTTAAAACTATTTATATTCACATATGACATGGATAGAGAACTGGAATTTGACCTATTTGTTAGAGATATTTTAAAAAACAGTCAACATTGACCTTTCAAGTTTGTATAAATCATGGTTTTAACATTCTAAAAATGGTATCAAGGTCAGGTCACCTATGAATGATTTTGAAAGTCAAGGTACTTTCAATTTGAAAATCCTTGTAAATCCAACATAGTTACTTTTTTTTTTTTTCCTTGATCAACGTGTGTAACAGCTAAACAAACAAACAAAAAAAGTTGTTAATCAAAGAGGGTATATTTCATTATTCACAGCACAAATTAACAAACAGACTAAGATGCCACTTTATTGCAATACACACTCAGTTTGAACTGATAATCCTGGACAATATAAACTCGTATTTATCATATGTATTTTAATATTAGAAAACATTTTTTTTGTCTTGAACTTATAATAAGATCTTACTAAAATAAAAAAACCCTGATATAATTTGTTTTGTTTTTCATATTCTTGCTAGCCGAAGAGATGATATGTGATGTGAAGTCTCTAGCTTAGTAAGCTCTAATGAGTGGAAATTTAAATCAGCTAATAACGTAAGAGAAATTAATTTTGCTGGAGCAGACAACAAATGAACAATCCAACAGTTAGAGTTTTAAATCATGAGTATATTTATTTCTTAATTATATGCAGTAATTTAACAGCACACAATGATGAAGTCTTTACATTTTGAATGTGAGCCAATGAATCTGTAATGATATTATGAGCATAAGGAGCCAATGTGGTTTTTACTAAACATATCTAGCTGTAGCAATTCAGTTGTAGTAAAGTGTTTTTGCTGTGACAGCAAACATTTATTTAAGATTTATTCTTTATAGGGGTGAGAGATTCTTAGGTAACATAGATTAGTAGAGAATGCAGCACTCTCAGTTTATGCCTCTAGAGAGAAAAACACTCTCTTCTTGGTCTTATGTAGCAGACGAGGTGTAAGAAGAGGCATTGAAGCAGTAATAGGAAAATGGCTGTGGAGGCTGAAGAATTGTCAAGCCCTTTNTCTCTGCTTTCCATGACATATCTTGCTTAGTCACAACATAACTGAAAATAAGGAACATTTCTGTCTGCTAAACAAATACTTATTTTTTCTTAAAAATGTCAGTGTCCTGAAGCAATTTTTTTTCTTTATGACCTTTTACAACATTTGCTTTGGCATGTACTAGTGTTTCACATCCAAGACAACATTACTTCTTCCTCTTCCTTTCTATTCACTGGAAAAATTAAAAAAACAAACACACTAAACCCAAGCACACACACACACACAAACAAACAAACAGAGCCAAACCGCAAAACAGTTTAAGGGAAAGGAACTGAGTAATGGAAGAGGAAAACAGGAAAACCAATTTATGTGAGTCCACCCAACTAGTCAGGGAACAATGGATCCTTTATGATACTTCCTAACATAAATGTGCATCAGTATTTTAAATATTCATACTACATCATATAATTTTCCAAACATACCAAGGCTAGAAGAGGGATTTATCTTGTAGTACATTTATCCTTAACTAAATACAAGTAACTACTTATAAAAACTTAGGCCAAAAGCACAACATTTATGCAGAATATACACTTCAAAGAAGCCAAATCTTAGAATCCAATATATGCTTGAAGGCTAAAAAAAAACCCCATAGTTAGAAGGACATGAAAGTAGCTAAAATGTATACTTATGAAGATGTTACTTTATGTTTGATTTGGAATAAATTTTATGAAAAATTAGTAATTTTTATTTTTCCCTTTAATATTTTTGACAATAAGTCTATGC
>VWZI01012432.1:7411-23140 GCA_013396835.1 Psilopogon haemacephalus
CCGGGGCTGAGGGGTTGCGCTCAGGATCCTTTGGGGCTGACGGGAGGAAACCTTTGGCTGGGATCGAGATCCGCTGAGGGGGAGGGGATGTGGGGGCCCGGCTGGGGATCCTGTGGGGTTGGGTGGTGCTTCGGGGGGCTGTAGCGCTGGGGGTCGGTGGGGCTGGGCTGGCCCTGCCCTGCCGCAGCCTCCTGCGGTGCTGCTGTGGGCGCAGGCCCTGCTGGGCGCCCCCAGCCAGGCCTTGGGGAGCAGGCGGCAGGGGCCGGGCAGGCCCCAGGCAAGCTCCCGGAGCCTCGCAGGGCTTTGGCTGCTGGCCCAGCACGGGCAGCTGAAGGCACCGGGAGGCTGTGGTAGGGAGTTCAACCCCCGAGTACCCCAAACGGCCTCCCCAGACTCCCCTGGGCAGCGCAGGCTGGGCCCGGCAGTGAGCAGAAGGAGAAAGGGCCCAGCCCAAATTGCCTCCCGGGTCTGAGGATGTTTTCCCCAGGACCCCAAAGTAAGACCCCAGGACCCTGAGCTGGCCCCCAAGGAACCCAGACAGCAACCTGGGACCCCCAGCTGCCTCCCTGGTACTCCAAATGCCTGCCAGGGACGCTCCGTTCTTCCCCTGGCAGCCCAGAGCCATCCCAAAGGAACTGCCAGTGGCCTCCAAGCCATAGGTGGACAGAAAGGATCCCCCCAGAGGCCCAAAGGCACCCAGGGCTGGGGGCTCTGGAGGGGTCCTGAGCAGCAGGGCCCTGGCAGCACCGTTCGGGACCCTTCCTGCCCAGGGGTTAAGAGCACAGGCAGGGCAGCAGCATTTTGGGGCCCTCCTGTTCTTCTGTCCCTGCACTTGAGGGTCCCAGGCTGCTGCTGTGGCTTTGCTGGGGGCAGTTTGGGCTTTGTCTTTGGCTCCTCCTGCTTGTGGCAGGATCCAGTGTGGGCTGCCTGTGGGCAGCACAGGGGGGTCAGGGGAGGCTGTTTGGGGGTTCAGGGCTTTAGCCCCTCCCACAGTGGCAGTGCCTGCAGCTGCCTGTGCTGGGCCAGCAGCCGGGGGAGCTCCTGCCTCAGCCTCTGGGCCTAACTCCAGCAGTGGCAGTTTGGAGCTGGTGCTGCTGCTGAGGAGCTTTGGCTCAGGGCAGTGGCTGAGAGCTCTGTGGCTGGGCTGGGCTGAGCTGAGGGAGAGACCTTGACTGCTCCCAGCCCTTTGATTAATGAGGGTTGGGCACAGTTGGGTTATTTTCAGGCCTTCTAAGTGATCTTTCCAGAGAGACTTTTGTAAGCTTTGGGTCAGCTTTGAAGGAGGTTTAAGAGTAGTGAAGAGCTGTTGGTGGCTGCCAGGGCAGCTCCAAGCCCTTGCTGAGTGTGTCTGAGGAGTGCTAAAGAGATCAATAATCCTGGAGAGTCACTGAAACCTCTTGAGCATTAGGTTTGGTCACTTGCTGAGAGTTGTGTGAGAGATTTACATCAGAGTGCAAGGATTTGGGAGCAGCTCTGAAGGGATTTGTTGACTCTGGAAGCTGTTTGGAGGAGCCTTGAGGCTGTTTGGAGGAGTCAGTGGGAGCTGGGAACACAGGGAGCTGTATTGGGACACTGGAACTATAAATGGAGCCAACTGGGGGCCAAACTGGGAGCACTGGGAGCTGTACTGGGGTACTGGGAGTCAGCTGGGAGTACTGGGGCCCAAACTGGGAGCACTGAGAAGTAAGTGGGGTCCAAACTGGGAGCCATAGTGGGACACTAAGAAGTAAGTGGTGGCTGCACTGGAAGCCATACTGGGAGCTATACTGGGACACTGAGAGGTAAGTGGGACCCACACTGGCAGCACTGGGGCCATACTGGGAACTCTGGGTGCCAGGGTGGGGCCCCTGGTGCTGCTGTGGCTGTGAGCTGGGTGGGAAGCTGCCTGCACACAGGCACTGATTCAGCCATGTAACAGGTCACTGTTAGGTCTTCCCAGAGCCTTCTCTTTTCCAAGCTGAACACCCCCAGCTCCCTCAACCTGTCTTCATAGCAGAGCTGCTCCAAACCTTTTAAGCATTTTCATGTTCGTCCTCTGGACCCTCTCCATCAGGTCCATATCCTTCCCGTACTGAGGGCTCCAGAGCTGGACGCAGCACTGCAGGTGAGGTCTCAGCAGAGCAGAGCACAGTGGCAGAATCTCCTCTCTCCATCTGCTCGGGACGCAGCACTGCAGGTGAGGTCTCAGCAGAGCAGAGCACAGTGGCAGAATCTCCTCTCTCCATCTGCTCGGGATGCAGCCCAGGCCACTATTGGCCTTGTGAGCTGCAGGCTGACATTGCCTGTGCATCTCCAGTTTCTTATCCATCTGCACTCCCAAGTCCTTTTCCTCAGAGCTGCTTTCTATCAGCTCCTCCCCCAGCCTGTACTGATTGTGAGGCTTGTTCTAGCCCAGGTGCAGGAGGTTCACTTGGGCCCCCTCTGCAGCTTGTCCCCTGGAGCTACTCGTTGTCATGGAGAGGTGTCTGTTGGAACATCCTAGGTGTGTAGATCAGCCCTGGGACCTTGGTGGGGCCCTGGGTCTGCTCAGAGTGCAGATGGATGAATAGATGGGCAGATGGAGGGTGAAGGCTGTAGGGGTTGAGAGGACTTAGTTCAGCAGCTGTGTGGCTCTGGCTGGCTCCTACCTACAATGGTGGTGGCAGCAGCTGAGCCTGGAAGCACAAACAGCCAAACCCTGCCTGGCTCAGGACAGTTCCCTGACACCTGATATCCAACACTGCCCAAGCAGGCACTTGGGCTGTCTACCTACACACCCCACCCCATGCCCCATGGTAGGAGTCATCTGAGCTCTCACTTTCACTCTGTCCCCTACAATTCCTGCATGAGGAGGCTGCAGGGTTTCTTCTCACCCCTTATCTGTAACCCTGCCCTTGGCTTGTTGCTGGTTCTTTCAGTCCTCCAGCTCATCCTGGCCTTTATTCTCAGGGACCTTCCATTCTCCTGCTTCCAGCCCAGTTCTTTAGGTGCTTCCTCAGCCACAACATTTTCCACTCCATTCTTCGGACTGCAGTGGCAGTGGGGGGTGGGGGACACAGTGCCCTGGGACAGCAAAGGCTCGGGGTGTTCATGGTCTGGGAATGAGGGAAGGGTCTGGGAATGGTCAGGCAGCAATTAACAGGTGCAGGCAGCAGAGCCCTGGCCAGGGAGTAGGAGGAACTTGCAGCCAAGGCCTGGGAGAGGCTGCCTGGAGGCAGCTCTCATGTGCTGGGTTTCCTGCAGATGTCTGCTGGAGGTTGAGGCACGGATCAGGACCTAACAGCCAACAACCACCAGGCCAAGGTTTGGCTTTGTTACGGTGCCGGATGTGAAGGGGTCACCCTCCAAATTCACAGCACCTGACAGTGGTCCCAAGGTGCTTTATACACTGATTGCTTACAGAGAGTCATTAAATGCCTGGGAAATAGTTGCCATTTGCATGGAGTCATTCAAAGAGAGAAACTCCTTTTGCTTCTTGCTGATGTCAGATTCTGAGTGTGTGAATCTTTATTTTGGCCCTGTTGGAGTTTTTGGTTGCTGTCATGGCCTGAGGAGGTCTGTTGGAGAATGCTGTCCCAGGCAGACTTTGGCCTGGTGTATTTCAGCTGCTGTTGTAGCATTTTGTGCAGTTCCTTATCACAGTTCCCTTTGCACTGCCAATCCTCTCCAGCCTGGTGTGGAGAGTTGAACTGCTTGGAGAGGGATTGAGGAGCCTCTGTCTGCTCTTCAAGACAGAAATAGACATGTCAAAGGGTTTAGCTTTCCTCCAACTGCTGGAACAGGAATCCATAGCAATAAAAACTGTTCAGGTCCCCTGGACTGCAGGTCTAGGAATTGGTTTTTTTGCTGTCTGAACCATCAGGGTTGTGGAGCTTGCTGCTGCTGTTGGAGTTGATAGACTCACAGAATAGTTTGGGTTGGAAAAAGCTTTTAAGCTCCACGAGTGCAGCTGCTGGGTTGGGCACTGCGAGGTGAGCACTGAGCCGTGGCCCTCAGCATCACAGCTGCAGAGCTCTGCAACACCTCCAGGGTTAGGGCCTCCAGCACTGCCCTGGACAGGCTCTTGATGGGCTTGATCCTGCAGTCTGTGTGGGGTGCAAGACTTGCAGAGATTGCATCATGTTGGAAGGGACCCTCAGAAGTCATCTTGTGCACCCCCTGGCAGTGAGCAGGGACAGCTCCAGCTAAAACAGGATGCCCAGGAGCACATCAGCTGTGGTGTGGAATGTCTGCAGGGATGGAGCTTTCAGCACCTCCCTGGGCAACCTGTGGCAGTGTCTCAGCAGCCTACTTGTGCAGAACTTCCTCCTGATGTCCAACCTAACCCTACCCTGCTCCAATTTGATGCTACTGGCCCATGTCCTACCCCACAGGCCCTTCTGCACAGTCCCTACCCAGCCTGCCTGTAGGTGCCCTTAAGAAGCTGAAATGCAGCTCTAGGGTCTCCCTGGAGCCTTTGCTGCAAGCTGAGCAGCCCCAGGTCTCTCAGCCTGTCTTTGAAGGAGAGATGCTGGTGGTGAGTCAGAGCCAGAGCCCCTCCTGTGCTGGGCTTTGTTTCACCTGGCTGTGCCAGCCTGGGAATGTTGTTGGTGTGCTCCAGACTGCCTCAGGTGTGCAGGCAGAGCTCCTTGAGTGCTTTCTGAGCAGGCTGAGCTCTTGCCCACAGCTGACATGTCCAAAGATGTCTGCAGTGGCTCTGCTGGCTCTGCTGAAATGGCTTTCTCCTGAACTTTGCAGCGCTGAGCAGCTCTCTTCCAGGTCTCCCTGGGTGCAGTTGGGAGCTGGGGCAGTTTAATGCAGGCAGGAGGGATGGTCCTGGAGATTGGAACAACAAAGAGCTGCTGAGAGCTGCTGAGGGGCCTCAGATGCTCCCTTCTGCTCTAATGGTGACCACTGGTGTTGGACAGAGCTTTGTCATTGGAGTCTGCTCTGGTTGTGTGCATCATTGCTGGGCTGGGTTCTGTCCAAAGGGAGATGCCAAATCCTTGTCCACCTGAGCCCTGTTTTTCTGGGTCTTGTGTGTCCTGTGTTTGATCCTGGAATCATGGAATGGTTTGGCTTGGAGGGGACCTTAGGGATCCTCTAGTTCTGGTCAGGGACAGCTTCCACTAGAGCAAGTTGCTCTAAGTTGTTTCCAGAAGCTTCTCCTCTCCAGGCTGAACACCCCCAACTCTCTCAGCCTGCCCTTGTAGGAGAGCTCCTTCAGCCTTCTGCTCAGGATCTGTCTGAACAGGCACACCTCAGCCATATGCTTTGCAGATCCAGGCTGCTGCTGCTGCTGTTGTATTCCAGGGATGTGTTTTAGCTTCCCCTGTCTGCAGGGTGCAGTTCCTGCACAGCTCAGGTGTATTTTCTCCAGATGTTTCTTGTCAAGTTCATGTCTGTCAAATCTTGTGTCCTGGTGAGACTGCTGAGCCAACAGGAGTGGAGCACTTGGTGCTCTGTGGTGCCTTCAGTCAGGTGTGTGTGGGGACAGCTGTGGCTGTCTGCATCTGTCTTTAGGGCAGGGCCTGCTTGGCTGTCTAGAAGCAGGCAATGCAGACAAAGCTTGGAGTGAGCCTCCTGACCCAAAATGTTGTTCCCCTGCCAATGAACCTCCTTTGCCAGTCTTTGCGTTTGGGTTCCTGTGGATGAAGGCCTTGAAGCTGAACCCTGTGGCTTGTGTGTGCCCCACTTGGGGTCAGAAGGCAGAAGTTTGCTGCTGTGTTCAGGAATTGTTGTCATGGTGTCCAAAGTTGCATTTTGAGAATGTTACTGTAAGTTGACAACTAAGCCAAACCTTACAGACTTGCCTGGGTTCAGCTGTAGGCCCCTCGCTACAAGAAGGACAATGAGGTACAAGAGCATGTCCAGAGCAGAGCAGCTCAGCTGGTGCCTCAGGTTGGAAGAGGCCCTGGAAATGATCAGCTGCAACCATTCAGCTTGCACTGTGAGGAGCATCTGAGGCACCTGGTGTTGGTCAGTGTGGAGAAGAGAAGGTTGAGGGAGACCTCATTGCCTTCTCCAGCTCCTTCTGAAGCCAGGTGAGGGTCACCCTGTTCTGGCATGTCACAAGGGAGAGGACAAGAGGAAAGGGCTTCAAGTTGTGCCAGGGGAGCTTCAGGCTGGCTCTTGGGTTTGTCAGGCCTTGGCTCAGGCTGCCCAGAGAGATGGTGTAGTCAGCATCCCTGGAGGCATTTGAAGGAGGCCTGGATGTGGTGCTGGGGGCCATGGCTCAGTGGCAGTGGTCTAGCAACAGTGGTGTGGTCGTGAGCTGCAGCAGAGCTGGATGCTGTGGGAGGTCTGTGGCAGCAGCAGCAGCTCTGTGGTTCTGTGCTCCAGGCCATGCAGTTGAGCTCAGCAATGCCTCACCTGAGCCTTGGAATGGAGTGGGAATGGCTGTGATTGGAGGGGCCCTCTGGGCTCATCCAGTCCAAGCATCAACCCAGCACCACCATGGCCACCAAGTGATGTTCCCAAGTGCCATGGCCACACATTTCTGGAGCCTCTGCAGGGACACAGTATCCTGGAGCCTTAACCTTGTCAAGGCAAAGCAGCTGAGAGTTGTGAATGGCCAGGGCCATGCTGCCATAGCCTAGGCAAGCCTAAGGTGTTATAGAAACCTCAAAGTGAAGGAGTTTCCTGCTCTTCAAATAGCTTCAAATAATAAAACAGCCTAAACCAGCTTGGGTTAGGCCTTCTTTATGCAATTTTCCTTGTGAGACAGGAGATGATGTGCTTGAAAAGTCTTTGCTCAGTGGAAGTCCTTTCAGGTAGTTATGGCACAGCTGCTGAGAGCTACTCCCCAGGAAGGGAATGTTTGAGTGAGTCCTGGTTTGGTTGGGGTTTCAAGGCAGAAAAGTGCCTCCCAGAAGCTGTTGGGTGTGAATGCTGTGCATGGAGCATCCTGCCTGAGACTAGATTGTGGCTTTGACAGGCAGCCGTGGAACTGCCTGCAGTTGTTTGTTCCTTCCCAGTCAGTGTGGTGCTGGAGTCTGACCCTGCACTGCTGACAGGCAGCCCTGGATCTGTCTGCAGTTGTTTGTTCCTTCCCAGTCAGTGTGGTGCTGGAGTCTGACCCTGCACTGCCTGATTCTTTTGGGTTCCTTTCCTCAGCCAGCTGCTCTGCTCTGGGTTTCAATGCCAAGATCAAATATTCCACCACTGCACCCTCCCCAGAACCCCAAACCAAGCACCCCTCTGATCTCCTGCTGATTTTGGTGAGAGGGGAAGATGTCAAGCAGGAATGGCTGCATGTGGAAGCTGTCAGGATTGCAGCACACCAGGAATGGACTGAATAGATTCCTGCAATGGTCTGGTTTTGAAGGGACCTTAAAGCTCCTCCAGTTCCAACCTCCTTCCATGGGCAGGGACATCTCCCACCAGCCCAGGTTCCTCAAGGTCTCATCCAACCTGGCCTTGGACACCTCCATGGAGGGGGTATTCACATCCTCCTTGGGCAACCTGTTCCAGTTTCTCCCCACCCTTACTGAAGAATTTATTCCTAGCAGCATGTCTGAATGTACTCTGCTCTGGTTTAAAACCATATCCCCAGTTTCAACCTCCCCTCCTCAAGCTCAAGTCCATTCCCCCTTATCCCCTCAGGTAATTAATGTTCTTTTCTGTGGTGCTGTGTCACTCTTGTTCCATGATGCTCTGATGTTCTCAGTCACTGACACAAGTGATGAAGCAGTCATGTCCCTGGGGTTAGAGGAAGCTCTCTACTTCTCTACTCTTTGAGTTTGTTTCAGGAAGGGAAGCTTTAGAGCTGCATGAGTTAGCTAAAAATTCTAATTAGCTTCTCCCTCACTAGGGCTTATGTGTGAAGCTCTACTTGCCTGGATGGGGAAAGAAACAGCCCTGGAGCTGAGGTGTGCTACAGTCAGATGTGTCACTGCAGTGGCCTGCAAGGAAGTTGGTTGGAAACCATGAGCTGGACATTCAAATCCTGGCCATGGTTTAACAGCTCTAGTGGGGTTGGGGTTGCAAGTTGGACTCAGTGATCACAGAGGTAAGTTCCAGCCCAATTCTATGGGTCTGTGAGGAAGCTGCCACACAGGAAATGCATCTTAGGGACTGGAGATACCAGAAAGACTGGAAACTGGGACAGAGTCCAGTCTAGAGTGTAAATATTTGTTTTTTCCTGCTGGGATTATCGTCTTCCCTTGAAATTCCCTGGTGTTATTCCAAGCAGCCCTGTCCAGTGGAGCCTTTTTGGTTTGGTTTGCTCTGTCCTCAGCCTTTTCTAATCCATGCTGAACATCACCAGCTCCCTCAGCCTGTCCTCATAGCAGAAGTGCTCCAACCCACTGACCTTTTTTAAGGCACTCCTCTGGATCTGCTCCATCACCTGATGGAGCAACTCCAACACCTTCCTATGTTGAGGACTCTTGACTTGGATGTGGTATTCCAGGTGAGGTCTCAGCAGAGCAGAGCAAAGTGGCAGATCCCCTCTCCATCTTCTGGCAATGGTGCTTTGGATGCAGCCCAGGCTGCCATTGACTTTCTGGGCTACAGGCTCACACTGTCTGCTTCTGACCAGCTTCTCATCCATCAGCACCTCCAAGTCTTTGTGAGGTTCACCTGGGCCACCTCTGCAGCTTGTGCACTTGAGCTCCTCCAACTTGTTCACCAGAGTGTTCTCCTCCATGCTCTCTTCCAGGGCCTTCTGGTGGGCTGTGCTGGGTATGTAGATCATCTCTGGGACCTTGGTGGCTCCCTGGGGACTCTCAGAGAGCACAAAGTGAATGCAGATATAGCAATGGATGGACAGATGGAGGGCAAAGGCAGAAAGGGGTGGAAGGGCTTAGTTCAGCAGCTCTATAGCTGCCTGGCTCCTGCCTTCAGTGCTGGTGGCAGCAGCTGAGCCCAGAAGCACAAACAGCCAAACCTGCCTGGGTCAGTACAGTCCCTTGACACCTACTGACATCCATCAATGCCCAAGTAGGTCCTTGGGGTCCTACCCACACATCCCATCCTGTAGCCCATGGCAGTAGTCACCTGAAATCTAACTCCCTAACTGTCCCACTTTGTCAGTGCCTGCATGAGGAGGCTGCAGGGCCCCTCACCATCTCATCTGTAACCTTCCCCCTTTGCTGTGTTGCTGGTTCTTGCAGCCCTCCAGTTGAGATGGTGGAGTCAGCATCCCTGGAGGCATTTGAAGGAGGCCTGGATGTGGTGCTGGGGGCCATGGCTCAGTGGCAGTGGTCTAGCAACAGTGGTGTGGTCGTGAGCTGCAGCAGAGCTGGATGCTGTGGGAGGTCTGTGGCAGCAGCAGCAGCTCTGTGGTTCTGTGCTCCAGGCCATGCAGTTGAGCTCAGCAATGCCTCACCTGAGCCTTGGAATGGAGTGGGAATGGCTGTGATTGGAGGGGCCCTCTGGGCTCATCCAGTCCAAGCATCAACCCAGCACCACCATGGCCACCAAGTGATGTTCCCAAGTGCCATGGCCACACATTTCTGGAGCCTCTGCAGGGACACAGTATCCTGGAGCCTTAACCTTGTCAAGGCAAAGCAGCTGAGAGTTGTGAGTGGCCAGGGCCATGCTGCCATAGCCTAGGCAAGCCTAAGGTGTTATAGAAACCTCAAAGTGAAGGAGTTTCCTGCTCTTCAAATAGCTTCAAATAATAAAACAGCCTAAACCAGCTTGGGTTAGGCCTTCTTTATGCAATTTTCCTTGTGAGACAGGAGATGATGTGCTTGAAAAGTCTTTGCTCAGTGGAAGTCCTTTCAGGTAGTTATGGCACAGCTGCTGAGAGCTACTCCCCAGGAAGGGAATGTTTGAGTGAGTCCTGGTTTGGTTGGGGTTTCAAGGCAGAAAAGTGCCTCCCAGAAGCTGTTGGGTGTGAATGCTGTGCATGGAGCATCCTGCCTGAGACTAGATTGTGGCTTTGACAGGCAGCCGTGGAACTGTCTGCAGTTGTTTGTTCCTTCCCAGTCAGTGTGGTGCTGGAGTCTGACCCTGCACTGCCTGATTCTTTTGGGTTCCTTTCCTCAGCCAGCTGCTCTGCTCTGGGTTTCAATGCCAAGAAGATCAAATATTCCACCACTGCACCCTCCCCAGAACCCCAAACCAAGCACCCCTCTGATTTCCTGCTGATTTTGGTGAGAGGGGAAGATGTCAAGCAGGAATGGCTGCATGTGGAAGCTGTCAGGATTGCAGCACACCAGGAACGGACTGAATAGATTCCTGCAATGGTCTGGTTTTGAAGGGACCTTAAAGCTCCTCCAGTTCCAACCTCCTTCCATGGGCAGGGACATCTCCCACCAGCCCAGGTTCCTCAAGGTCTCATCCAACCTGGCCTTGGACACCTCCATGGAGGGGGCATCCACATCCTCCCTGGGCAGCCTGTGCCAGAGTTTCCTCACCCTCACTGTCATCTCTTTCTGATAATGATCTCTGGTGTTTATGGTTGGGTAGTGTCTTGGCCCTGACAGTCAGCCACAGGTGAACTGACTTCTGGCAGGAGGCTCCTAATTCAGATGGCAACTGTTGGCAGGAGGAATATTACCGTGTCTGAAGTAGACCCTTTGAACTGTAGGTGAGGGTTCAGAGCTGCCTTAGGAGGAGACTTGACCCCCCATGATGTGTACTAATGGCAGTTCTGTTGTAAGCCTGTGAGTGCCTGCTGCTTTGCCACAGGATTTCTCATAGCTTTCTGCTGTGATTTGGCAAGGAAGTGAGTGGGACAAATCTCTGCTCCTCAGCATTCATCAGGTCCAGCTGGTTGCTATGGTCACTGCAGAACAGAATCCTAGGGGCTGGGAAGGAGCTATGGAGATGAAGTTCAATCCCCCTGCCATAGCAAGATCACCTGGGGCAGGGCACACAGGAACACATCCATATGAGTCTTGAAGCTCTCTGGCAAAGGCACTGCAGAGCCTCTCAGTGTGGGCAGCCTGCTGCAGGGCTCCATCACCCTCACAGCAAAGAAGTTTCTGCTCCTCTTGAGATGGAACTTGCTGTGTTCCAGCTTGCATCCATTGCCCCTTCTGCTGTCACAGGAAACAGTTAAAAAGAGTCTGGCACCTCCTTGACAGCCTCCTTGATGGCCTAAGGGAGTGAGAGTCACAGAATGCCTATGGTTGGAGAAGACCTTTCAGGTCCAGGTCAGCCATCATCTGCCTGTGGCGTTGTGCCAGAGCTGAATGGCTACCAAGCTCTGCTGCAGCTTTGAGTGCTTGTTGCTTAAACTGGAAGCACAACCCTCTAGAAACTGACTGCAGAGATAGAGCTGTGCTTATGCAGATCCTCAGCCCAGGAGACTTAAGCCGCGAAGGCTCAGCTGTGAGCTGTGTTCATGCAGTTTGTACAACCACTTCTAGAGAGCCTGCAGAGCTGAGCAATTCCTGCAGCTATCTGCCTGTGAGCTGCTGCTGGCTGCCCTTGGGGGATTTGCTGTTCAGGTGCTGTGTGGCTTTGACAGTGAAGATGAAGCTCTCCATGGATGATTGTTGGAGTTATCTTCAAGGTGGCAGCAGCACGGCACCATGATGAGGATGCTGCCAATGGTGGCCGAATGTGTGTCCTTGAAACCATCACATCCAGGTTGTCTTTCTGACTTCTAGGAACCAATCAGTTCTTGTGGCATCTTGGGGACAGTCCTGTGTGGGATCCTTTGTGGTGCCTTGGTCAGTCAGTAGGAATTGTGTCATGTAAAGCTTTTGGGTTTATTCCATGGCTCTGTGTGTAGGAAATGCTCTCTGGGTGGCTGTTTTCTACAGAAGGTTGCTGCAACCTGCCCACTCTGCTGCTGCAGAGAAGGGAAATGCCAGAATCGTAGAATGGTTTGGGGTGGAAAGACCTTAAAGATCACCCAGGGAAGTGATGGTGCTCCTGTACTGGGTACTGGTGAGGCTGCACCTCAAATTCTGGGGTCAGGTTTGGGCCCCTCACTCCCACAAGGACGTTGAGGGGCTGGAGTGTGTCCAGAGAAGGCAACCAAGCTGAGGATGGGTCTGCAAAACAGGGCGGGTGAGGAGCAGCTGAGGGACCTGGATTGTTCAGTGTGGTGAAGAGGAGGCTGAAGGGAGACCTCATTGTCCTCTACAACTCTTTGAGAGGAGGCTGCAGTGGTCTCTTCTCCCCAGTGTCAGGTGGTGGAAGGAGAGGAAATGGCCTGGAACTGTGCCAGGGGAGGGTTAGGATGGAGATGAGGAAGAATTTCTGTGGTGCAAGAGTGGTCAGGGACTGGCACAGGCTCCCCAGGGAGGTGGTGGAGTCCCCATGCCTGGAGGTGTCCAAGAAAGGTGTGGCCATGGGGCTGTGGTTTGCTGACTGTGGTGGGGTTAGGGTTGCCAGTTGGACTCAATGATTACAGAGGTATGTTCCACCCCAAAGAATTCTATGGGTCTGTGAGGAAGCTGCCCCACAGGAAATGCAGCTTAGGGTCTGGAGGTGCTGGAAAGAATGGAGACTGGGACAGAGTCCTGCCTAGAGGGTAAAGGTTTGAGTTTTCCCTCTGGGATTGTAGTCTTCCCTTGGAATTCCCTGGTGTTATTTCAAGCAGCCCTGCCCAAGGGAGCCTTTTTGGTTTCGTTTGCTCTGTCCTCAGAGAGGCAAAAGGAGGTGAGACTTGTAAAGAGCAGTGCCGAGAAGGAAGCTTCAAGGTTTGTGGTTTGAAAAGCTTTCTGGATGTGGGTCAGAGCTGTGGACTGGAGGAGACCCTTCAGGGTGTTGTTGTGGTGATGGATGCCTGGAATGAGTAACTCCTGCTGCTGGGAAAGGGTTTCAAGGAGGTTGAAACTTAGCTCCTCTGTATGAGTTTGTGGGGAAGTGTTTGGCTTCTTGTGGCCACCTCAACATTTCCTTCTGACACAGCAGAGTCTGACAGCCTGGGATGTTAAATCCCTGAGGCACTGGACCCCTTCTGTGCTGGTTTTATTCCCTGGAGCTTTCCATCACATCTCCAAGTCTGATGTTCCTCAAAACTGCTCCTGGTTGTTTTCTGAAGGCCTGGGATCAGTCTCTTGACTCAGGTTGGTCCTTTCTCTTTTACCTGAAATTTGGGAAGCTGAGCATGCATTGAAGCATTTGATCAAATGGTTTTTCTCCTGTGACCCCACCTGCAGTGCTGTGTCCAGCTCTGGTGCCTCCAAAGTGGGTAGGAGGTTGAAGCTGTTGGAGTGGGTCTGGAGGAGACCATGGGGATGGTGGGAGGGCTGGGGCAGCTCCCCTGTGGGGGTGGGTTGGAAGAGTTGGGGCTGTTGAGGCTATAGAGGCTAGTTGGGGCTGTTGAGGCTCTGGGGATAGCTTAGAGCAACCTTGTGGTACCTGATGGGGGCTGTGGGAGAGCTGTGGAGGGACTTTTGTGATGGGAGGAGAGGGAATGGATTGAAGTTTGAGGAGGGCAGATTGGGACTGGAGATTGGGAGGAATTTGCTTCTATTAGTTATGATGAGACACTGGAGCGTGTTGCCCATGGGAGGCCATGAATGTGTCTCTGGAGGTGTTGAAGGGCAGGTTGGATGAGGCCTTGAGCAGCCTAGTGTGGTGGAAGGTGTCCCTGGCCATGGCAGGGGGTTGGAGCTGGCTGAGCTTTGGAGTCCCTCTAGAAGAAAAGGTTTCTCCTTCACAGTCTGACACTGGAATGAGCTGCCAAGGGCAGTGGTGGATTCCCCTACACTGGGCAGGTTCAATTCTCAGCTTGGCAGGGGCTGGGCCAGCTCATGTCAACTGCACTGTCAACTGGAGAGGTTGGAGCAGCTAATTCTTGAGGTCCCTTCCAGCCTGGCGCTCTCTGGGCACAGAGCTGTGCTGGGGATTGTCAGGGCAGTTGAAAACCTTTTGACACCTTTTTGCAGAGTGCCAAACACATCACTGAGCCTAGAAACTCACTGAAGAGTTAACTGCTAAGAGCTTTGAAGATATTTCAATGGATCTGTCAGAGTTTTTGATCAGTTTTGAAGAAATTTTGGTGGTGTTTTTTTTATCAGGCAGTTTAAAATCTTTTAAAATGTTCTTCTTGTTCTCCTCCTCCTTGTCCTTTTCATCCTCCTTCTTGTTTCATCTTTTTCCTACTGTTCCTCTCCCTGGAGGCTGCACTCAGAATGATAGAATCAGACTGGTTTGGGTTGGAAGGGACCTCTAAAGGTGATCCGGTCCAACCCCCTGCACCCAGCAGGGACATCTTGCACTAGATCAGGCTGCCCAGGACTTTGTTGAGCCTCACCTTAAATATCTCCAGGGGTGGGACCTCAACTCCATCCCTGGGCAACCTGCTGCAGTGTTCCAGCAGCCTCCTGGTGCAAAACTTGTTCCTCACCTCCAGTCTCAATCTGCTTTGCTCTGATTTGCAGCCGTTGCCCTCAACCTGTCCCTGCAGGCCTTTGGGAATAGTCTCTCTGCAGCCTGCTTGTAGCCCCCTTCAGGCACTGGCAGGCTGCTCTAAGGTGCCCCCAGAGCCTTCTCTTCTCCAGGCTGAAGACCCCCCAGCTCCCTCAACCTTTCCTCACAGCATCTCCCTGATCAATCTCATGCCCTCCTCTGGACCCTCTCCATCAGGTTCATATTCTTCCTGTGTTGAGGGCCTCAGAACTGGATGCAGCACTGCAGGTGAGATCTCAGCAGAGCAGAGCACAGTGGCAGAATCTCCTCTGTCCATCTGCTTCTGGTGCAGCCCAGGCTGCCATTGACCTTGTGTGCTGCAGACTTACACTGCCTGCTCATGGCCAGCTTCTTGTCCACCAGCACCACCATGTCCTTTTCTTCAGGGTTGCTTTCTGTCATCTCCTCCCCCAGCCTGTATTGATTGTGAGGCTTGTTCCAGGCTCCAGGATGGTCTGGGAATGAGGGAAGGGTCTGGGAATGCTCAGGAAGGAATTAGGCCTTTTTTTGCCCCCAAAAAGGGCACAGGATCAGGGGCCAAGGTGAAAAATGTATGTGCAGGAAATGACAGAATCTGGCAGCATTTCAGGAGATAAGAGGAGTGAACTCTCCTGCAGCTCGATGTCACTAAGGAGCAAAGAATCACTACGAATGACCAATGTGGTTGGAGTATTGTTCAGCTTTATTGTAAAATCAGCACAAGTTATATAGCCCAAGTCTCTCCCAGTTCAGGCTATTTTATTTCTCATTGGTAATTCTTATCTGTCCATGTGCCCTGCTGCCATGTATCTGCTGCTTTTCTTCCTCAGCCAGTTCCCTCTTGTCAGTTGGTACTGCAGAAACAGTGCAACCAAGGCCTGCTTTACTCACAATGAGAGGCCCACTGAAGGAAATCTTTTAAAAAGTGGATCATTCATAGCATTCATGGCTCTGCAGCCATCCCACAAATCCCCCTATTTGTTTGTGAGCGATCCACACATGATTAGTCATCTTTGAGCAGCTCTCATCATACATTGCCATGCACAGGCCAACAACAAGCAACCTTCTAATAATACTCTCACCTATGATTCATGTTGTCTTTAATCTGCTGCAACTGTTTTTGAATACTTTAAGAATGATCAAAGAGATTAAGACAACACGTACCCTCAAACTCCTGGCATCCATGACCTTGTACCGATAAGAAATCAATAGCAGCTCTATTTTGCAACATAGCATGGCTAACACTATTCATCTAACAATAATCCTTAGCCTTAACCTTGCTTATAGCATTAGTTTGTTTAGGAAGCCAAAAGCCAAGCTTATCTGAGAGTGCTGACACTTTTCCAGCCACTGCCCCTGGTAGAAAAAAGGCTGCAGGGAATCTTTGGAGTAAGGCATCTCCTAGATGGCATCTCCTAGAGGCTTCTCCTCTATTATTCCAGCTGATGGAGGAGACACCGGAATAAG
>VWZI01012434.1:1867-13595 GCA_013396835.1 Psilopogon haemacephalus
TTTTTTTTTTTTTTTTTTTTTTGGTAGCTGAGATGTGTTTTAGAAAAGGTGATGTTAATATTGACATTAATTAACGTCAATCTTAATGTACTATTACATTAATAGGCTGGCATATCATTCAGCCTAAGGCGATGCACTGTGCTGCTTGAGCTATTTATAACAAAAAGTCTTTTAACCAGCTTTGCCCCACCCCCTAAAAAAAAACCCCCAAAACCTTAAAAAATATCAATTTATACTAAATGTTGGTGCAGAATCAGATTCATCACGCCAGGGAATTAAGAAAGAAACGAAAGACCAATTTGATGACAGGATTTAGTTCATTATTTATCTTCCAGCATGTAAATTATAGATTGCCATGAATTTTTCATCCTTTTGGTGCCCACTACCTAATTCATGCGAAAAACATAAGTCTGTGTTACAAAGAGCGAGCTCCCTGGCTCTGTGTACGAGAAACATCTCCTCTGCCTTTTGACAGACGATAATCTGTCAAAATGAAAAATTAATGGAGGCTCCCTTAATTCATCATCTTCTGCCTCTCTTCTATTAATGGCTTTTTAATTTTTTTTTTTTTTTTACTCTTCTAAAACTCCCANTAACTCCGCTCACACTGAATAGAGGTGGTGGATGTGGGTGGGTGTGTGTTTGTGGGGGGTGGGGGGGGTGGTGAAGATAAACAGGTCAGCTGACTGCTTCAGCTTATGCAGTGCACTATAATTCACCTGATAGATGGATGACACGAGTTATTTATTAAAGGCATTGAGGAATCCTGTGGCTTCCAACACAGTCTGTAAGCATGCTGAGATAAAGCTCATACCACACATCTCACAGCTCTCAGCCTGGCCACAAAGAAGATTACTTTGTACGAACGATCTTGCAGAAGTCGCATGGGCTAAGTGTGTTTTTCTACGCACAACTCAACGCATCCATGTGGCAAGCAACAGAAAGAGTAATTATGATGCAGTTTGATTGTAAAATGGAATCTAAACCCGAATCATTCCCTCCCTCAAATTTACTTTTGCTGAAAGAAAACCAACCCCACAAGTCCTAGAACACAAAAAAGCGTTTAGCGAGTGCAGAAAGATGCCATTACAAATATACTTTATAACTTCCTTAATCGCTAAAATCTAAAAATGCAAAGCTGCGCCAAAGGTTTTCTGCTTCTACAACTTGTCTACTTTTGTATGTCTGATGCCTCAGCAGGGTTGTGGCAAGGTAAAGCCCAAGAAAACCGTGCCCCATCACAAACTGGGGATTCTGACAATTGCAGGGTGTGATTGTTAAGGACAGAGGAGCTTTATGGAAATGAATCAGCCTACAAGTCAAACAAATATTTGCTAGAAATAGCAGAGGGGATTGTAACAACAGAAAAGTGCTTCCTTTTATAAAGTGCATGCAGTGCACATTCATACAGGCTTTGAAAGAATAATTTTCTGCTATGGAAATCTCTACTCAAACATCCATTTTTTAACACTACAGTAATATTGTGGGCTAACTCCAGAGCCATTCCACAGAAAGAAATGTATCCTGACTCTGTGTCAAGCTGAGCAGTATTTGGAATTAACTTCTGAACCAGTAACTCCCAACTCCAGAAGGAATTGACAACCTCTTACATTCTAATTTTACCCTGCCATCAAATAGGAATATTTTCATTGAGAACTTGCTGTCCCTTGCATAACAGTATGAATACTGCAAAGAAATTAATTTATTACAATGGCAAGAATATGATTCTGAAATCAAAGCCTTGTCAACATCTCAATAAAAAGATTTTCACTGAGTTTGTGAGCAAACCTTGACCCACATTTTGCAATTTGACCAAACAAGAGACTGCTTCATTTAGGTAGAGCCAGCCTGAAACCAGGGAATCTCGTCCTGCAATGTCTGAGGCCACACTGAGAGCTCCTGTTAGTGAACCATGTTTACTATAGCTCCTGTCTACATGTTGCAGGCATTTAAAAACTTACTATTGCCTTCTCCTGTGATGGGGAGAGCAAAAATGACAGTTGACCAGTTTCTCAAAAGGATTATTTTGTTTTTAAAATGCTGTGGTTAAATGCATTAACTGTTGGACACCCTCCCCAATCCCCAAATTAAAATCATAAAAACCTGACAAATATCGAAAGAATTCTGATCATCCCTCATGACAGCAGGAGTAAATTCTCTGTACTAAACAACTTTATGTGTGAATTGATTGACTCTGCACTTTCAGAAAAGGCTGCAAAGTCATCGCTGGAAAGTCATAAAGCATCTTGACAAGAGTGGTTGGTCAATGGATCTCATACAAGAGATCTCTAGGACCAAAACTCATTAAGATCTGAAAGGGGTTGTGTAGCCTTCGTGCAGTGAACTGGTCACCATTTACCTACTTTGTCTGCATTACAGAAATCACTATTTAAAAAATCACCACTGCTCCACTTTTATTTCTGAGTCTTGAAAAACATCCAACAGCTTTCAAGCCTGGAATACTGTAACTTGCTAAGAGAGCACTCTCTGACCGAGAGCAAGGAGATGAAATTTTTATTGCTGCTCTCCATGCTGTACTTGGCCTGGAAACCAAACAACTTTCTCCAAAATAGCTTAGCTGCTCTTCATCTAAACTGGTTATTATTTCTTAATAAAGCATTATCATACAGATAAGATTGCACCCATGCAGCACACCTATTTGCCTTTAAAAGCCTGGTGATGGAGAATAATGCAAGGGGGAGCAAAAGAATCCTATTCCTACCTGCCATGGGTCATAAAAGGAGCCCCCAACAGCTTCTCTCATGATCAAGTATTAAATCCTTCAGATACCTAAAAATTATTATGCTGATATGGCTGTTAAGGTCAAGGTTTAAAGTATAATGTGGATCTTAGAAGAAATTCTAGTGATTGATGTAACACATCAGACACTTACCTTGAAAAAGGTATTATTCAGCTGCCTCCACCAGAAGATTAAAAGTGGGGGGAAAGAGAAGTTGCAGAACTGGTTAAATGACGGGTGGTTGTTCTCTGTGGTCAATGTTGCAATGAAATTACTGTAAAAAATAGCTACTTAGATTGAAACTTGCCCGCAACATCTTCTGATCTCTCTAATACATGTCCTCCAGGCAGCAGTTCTCTCCTCACCTCAGTAACCTTGTTACATCGGCTGGTTTCAGATATTAGCAATTCTCACAATCACGTCTGAGAGATGCCTTCTATATGCTCTGCATGGGAAATTCCTGAAACTTCTCTGGCAGTGAAAAGGGCTTTCTTTGCATTTGCTTGGAGCTCAAGACATTTCCACACAAATTGCTCATTTATTTATTCCCCTCCCCCTCCTCAAAGTTGTGTCTCACTGTTTACAATGGCTGCAAGGGTTTGGGTCTACCTAGCTTTTAACCGCCGTGGAGAAGTGAGTAGCATTTTGAAGAAGACACAAACTACAGAAATATGGCATCAACCATGCCTCATTGAAATCTTTGCTCAGCACCTGTGACAATCTGGGTTTTTTCCCTAGCCAGAGCTTAGCAACGTACAGCAATTTATATCAAAGCTTCAGTGTTTTATGAATAGCCTATCCTCTACTTGTGACAACAATATTATATATGTTCTACAAGCAGCTTCATCATCAAACCTTTGAAAGAACACTGACATTAAATAGATGAGTTGCCTAAATTCTAGGGAGCTACAGCTCAGGACATGACCAATTCCACTGCAGGGCAAGAAAGAATAGACCAGAAATTGTTACAGCATCTCCACACTGGGAGCAGCTCTGGTGTAACCCTGAACTCAGGGTGGCAATAGGAGATCCTGATCACCTCTTTCAGCACCTTCCCTCTCACAATCACTCCTACAAAAGCTAGGAAGACAGCAGAAACATCTGCTCTTTGTCAGAAAACCAACCAGATGCTGGGCTGCATAAGAAGGAGTGTGGCCAACAGGGCCAGGGAGGTGATTCTCCTCCTCTACTCTGCTCTGCTGAGACCCCACATGGAGTACTGTGTCCACTTTTGGAGCCCCTATTACAAAAGAGATGTGGACATGCTGGAGCATGTCCAAAGAAGAGCCACGATGATGCTCAGAGGGCTGCAGCACCTCTGCTGTGAGGACAGACTGAAAGAGTTGGGGCTGTTCAGTCCGGAGAAGAGGAGGCTCCCAGAGGACCTTCTTGTGGCCTTCCAGGATCTGAAGGGGGCCTACAGAAAAGCTGGGGATGGACTTTTGAGGCTATCAGGGACTGCTAGGACTAGGGGGAATGGAGCAAAGCTGGAGGTGGGGAAATTCAGACTGGACGTGAGGGGGAAGTTCTTCAGCATGAGAGTGGTAGGGGCCTGGAATGGGTTGCCCGGTGGGGTGTTTGGGGCCACATCCCTGGAGGTGTTTGCAGCCAGGCTGGCAGAGGCTGTGGGCAGCCTGATCTAGGGTAGGGTGTCCCTGGGCATGGCAGGGGGGTTGGAACTAGATGATCCTTGTGGTCCCTTCCAACCCTGACTGATTCTAGGATTCTACATCAAGGCACTAAAACAGGAAAGGGCAACGTAAAGAATGTAAACAGGAAAAGGTTTTCTATTCATACTGCTGGAAAAACTCAGATCCATTTGCACAAAATACAGGGGACAGAGGCTTGAAGGAACTGACATCATGCCCTAGGTGATGTGCTTTCCAGCAGAAAACTCACCTTTTTGAGATACTGGGTAAACATTTAAAGAATGAACTTGAAGAGGGAGAGGCTGGGGAAAGTGAGAGCTTCCACAGAAAACCTGATTCAAGGTTGCATCAGCTCAGGTTTTTACCACTCGAAGACCATAATGTTGCTGAAGTCGTTTCGTATTCAATATTAAAGTCCTCACACCACTTTTGCCAGAGTGTGACATAAAAGAGGCTCTTTGAGCAACCTGAGGACTGTTTCATACAGGTTATATTTGTTCATACCCTCAGATGGCATCAGTGGAGTTATTCCTGATTTACAGTCGCAGGATCAGGCCTTCTCCAGAATCAGTGCATATCCACATGGTGTCTACAAGGATGTATTTATGACTGAGACTGGCTTCATTAAAACACAAACTCAGGCAACTGAAAATATGAGGCACCTGATTTTAGAATAAATTACCTTCATGAAATTATGGTCTCCTTTTCTTCACACTGCAATATTCACAGGAAATTAATGAGGTTGTCAGATGAATTCTATGAAGATTTATGTGCTGATTAGGTGACATGTCTTAAAACAAAATAAAATAATAAAGAACCTCTTCCATTAAAAAAAAAAAAAAAAAAAAAAAACCCCTTCCATTAAAAAAAAAAAAAAAAAAAAAAAGAGCAGCACACTTAATTTGAATTCATTCTATTATCAGATTACTTCTGTTTAGTGGCAAATAGTTGCTTTGTTTAAAAACCCCTCACAAAGGCAAAGCCTCAGGAAAACATTTTGTAGAAGTATTCTGAAAGTCAAAGTCATTTTGACAGAAATCAAACCAGAAATAATTTCTCCCTGAAGGAATCCTGCTTTATTTTAATGATGTCTGGATTGTTTCCATTTAAATAGCATAATGGGAATTTTTAAACAAATTTTGATCCAAACTCTCCGTTTTAACACTGATCTTTCTTGTAAGCTTAGTCAGTCATTTGTCATATACATTTTGTTCGAGTGGAGAAAACAAATATTAAAGGAAAACAATTTGACTAAAAACATCTTCCCTTCATTAAGGAGCTTTATGTTCTAATGTCTGAAAGTGAAAGTCTGCTTTAATGGCTGCTGGGAGCTGGGGATCTCTGTCAGACACTTACTGAGGCATTCTTTCTGGGTAATAGAGGCTATTTATGGGGCTTTTCATGACCTTTCTTCTTGGTAGTACCAACAGAGGAATACTGGAGGCATCTCTTTTGCATCCACATATCTGCTTGCTCACGGATTATTGTCTCTATTGTTTTCTTCATTTTGAAGAAAAATGTTGCATGTAATTAAAACAAGATAACAGCACAGTACTGTGTGTTCTATCACACAACTACCCAGTCCCTGCAGTCATTACACATACTAACGTACATTACACTGTGGAGACAGATACATTGGAATAAAGCTCCTTGCTTTATCACCTGGTGCATTTCCAGAGCCTGTCCCACATTCTGGAAGATACTACTTTAGCAACAAAAGTACTTTTTGGTCTTCAATAGTATAAGGCAGATCTTCTTTTAAAAGAAGGTGAAAAGCACACTCTGTAATTGCTTACCCAAATCCCACAGCCTTCCCAAACTAAATTGGAAGCTTATTTACTTAAAGTAATCCATTTAATTTTGCACTGTGAGAACAAGACATACTTGCTTTGAATCCAAGCTTGGTTTTAGAAAAAGCCTTCTGCATAAAAGCCCTCCTCGTTCTGAAAACATCTCCCACTTTAACTCTAAACAGAATCACTTTGTGTGCAATGGAAGGGCCAAAAAAATTGCTTGTTTCAAGTATTTCTGCCTGCCAGCAGTAGTGAAGAGCCATATCCTTTCCCTGTACAGATGGATACTGCAGCAATAGCTATCAGACTCCCAAAGAGTCTCAGATTCCTGCAAGTAAAACCACCAGTACCTGCCTGCCCACCTTTTAAATGGCACTTTCATCAGATTTTCCTTGTAAAAAAGAAGGATTTGTACAGTGACTTAGAAAATAATTGCTTTTGCTTTACTGTGAGGGTGGTGGAACACTGGAACAGGTTGCCCAGTGAGGTGGTGGAGGCTCCATCCCTGGAGGCACTGAAGGTCAGGCTTGATGTGTCTCAGAGCAAGCCGGTCTAGTTGGGGATGTCCCTGCTCACTAGAGAGGGGTTGGACTAGATGACCTCTAGAGGTCCCTTCCAAGCCAGTGCATGCTGTGATTTTCAAGTTTAAGAAGAAAATGTCTATACTATGTTGTACTCCAAATGCATTGCTGTCACGCTAAACAGAAAAAAAACTTATACATTGCTCTCTGTCAGAATTGCTGCTAATTAACAGCCTTTTCTCTAATGACAATAAATCTGGATCCAAGTAATGAATGTCTCAACTGGACCAGATGCCTGCAGCCATGCAATTCCATGCTAGGGAACTACAAATGAGGCAAGAGTTTGCTGTGAGTCAGCAACCAGCAGTTCGATTGAAGGCAGGTATTTTTTGCATATCAGGGCAACCAAAGATTGGAAAAAGAAGCTTCTGGAGCAGAAGTCAGTCAGTCCAGTTTCCAGTAGAGCAAAAACTGGTTAGCTGAGCTATCAGGTAGCTGAGCAACACCGGGGATAATTGCTGCTGTGTCTTACTGGCCAAGTTTCCCCTATGGTTCCAATTTGGTATCGATGCTGAGAACTGTATGAGATTCTGAAAAAATAAATAATTCAGAAGGTTATTAAGGTTGCACAGTCCAGCATGAAAAAGTTTGGAGACACCAGGTAGCTGGTTCCTTTTCAAGCATGAGTGAGGCTGTTTGTGTTTATATCCATAATGGGAAAACAGGCCTAAATTTCATGAGAAAGACTCTGCAAGCCGGAGTCTCAGAGACCTGGATACATAGCACAGACTTCTGCCACTGGCTGTGATGAGACGTCTGGCAACAAGCAGCAGACTGTTACCATCACAAGGGATCAAGTGCTTGAAGCAGGGAGGGTTTCACTGTCTCTCTCTTCTCTGGTTCAGTGCTTAACTCCGTAACCATGTCTGCATTTGCTTCCTCCAGCTGCCAGGGTAAGTCCTGCACAGTCCCTACAGTCTGGTGATGCAGCATGCTCAACACAGACAATTTCTGGACTGAATCCAGAGAGCTTTTATTTTATTTTCAAGTAAACATTAGAACAACCAGATGAGCACAGTTAGGCTTAACACTGCTGTATGTACTTGCCCACATCCCCGCTCTGTCCTCGCCAGACACTTCTGCAAGTTAGTGCCAACAGACTTCATCCCAACAAAAGCTGTCTCTGCTGAGTGCTTGCTGATTGCTGGTCAGGTGGGTCAGAGATGTAAAAGCCAAATGTAAAGTTTCTGAAGCAACCTTTTTTTCTTTTTTTTTCTTTTCTTTTTTTTTTTTTTTCCCCCCATGTGTATAAATATATATCAGCTGCTGATTTATAAGGTGCAACTCACTGCTTGGTTGGAGAGCCAACCCAAACCCTAGCGATCACACACAGATGGGGGCCACTCAGTACCCAGCAATGCCACCATCTCACCCCTCTGAGAAATGCTGAATGAACCCCAGTGCCCATTCCCAACAGGGTATCTGTGGGCTAGAATGGAGATCAATCAGTCCTGGCCCTATGGATATCTACTAGACAACCAGAAAGCGCATGTGGATTCTGATGATTGCCTTGGGCTGGTCTTGCAAATGGAGCAGGTTTGTTAGATTGCCACAACCTTACTCAGTCCCTCAAAGGCCAAGAGAAGAAGGTACCTGGAGAACTCAGTGACTCCATTCCAATGCACAGTCACTAAGCAGGGTCAGATTGAGCATTTACAAAACTTTTCTTGGGCTTTCAAAGAGCTGAAGAAGACAGATCTCTGTTGTTAGATCAAATCTCCCTGCCAGTTTTTAAACAAAGAGTGAACAAACCTTTTAAATTAAAACATTTAAATATTTTGTTTATCGTGAGGAAAAGCTAATCTCCTTTCCTCAGATTTCTGTACTCTTGGATGCAGTTGAACTGTTTTTCCTGAATGTTCTCTAGAACATTTAGCCTGAAGCAAATATTTGCATAAAAAGTTTTAGTTTGAATAATTAAAACCTGGCAAGTGAAAATGCCAATTGCTGGACTACCGTAAGAGTAAACAGTGTTACCAACTCCATCTGCAGCAGACACTTGCATAACATTTTATGAAACCCTTTAGGAGAGAAAAAGCTTGCACTTTCTCTGCTGACATACTAGTAATTTGTATACCAGAGCATCGCAAGTCTAAGTCAGACACACCACTGATAGAAAGCAAACAAGGAGCAGGAAAGATCACAGCTCCACTTCCTAAACATCACAATACAACTGCTGCACAAAATCTGTCTGTGAAATGCCTCTGAGAACACTGGAAGTGCAGTCTGTTCTTCAGACAGCAGCCTACAAAAGAGGTATTTTTTGCTTTTATTAAAAAAAAAAAAATCATAAAAACCAAGTTTGAAAGGCCTTACCTTAAGATATTTTTTATTTGAGCACTTATTCTATTAAATGTGGATGTGAGTCTGTTTCTAAGCGAACACTCAGACTGTACATGTATAAGATGTATCAGTATGGTATAGATATATACAACTCTTAATGCATCAGTGGAAGTTACTATAGATTGCCTCAGCTTATTAATTAACACTCTAAACCATCAATCTTTTGTTAAGAGATACCTGAATAACTTATTTATAGGCGATGCAGAAACATATTCTTTCTACTGCCTGCAATCAAATATTTGGTGGGTGGAATGAGTCAAAAGAGAACCAAAAAAGAAGCCGAAAAGAGAGAGCAAGGGGCAGGGTTTATAAGGCAGCCCTCTCCCCAGAATGATAGGCTCTCTTTAAAGATGAGTTAGATAAATATCTTTCATGAAAAGCTTAAATGTCTTGCTGATCCTGCCGCAGGATAGGGAGAGGATTAGTCAACCCCCCTGAGGTCGCCTTTCATCAGAACTGTCTATAATGCTATGTTTGTAAAATGTTAGGGATTATCTTGGCAATAAGGCTGTCTGCTGTTAGAACAAGACCTTAAAGAGGCGAATTAAGGACTCTGACTAATTGGATAATACAGCAAAGACTGGGTCATGTTCTGCATTGAGGTCAAGCTCTGGTCCTCTTTGGCCTAAGCAAGCTGGCACAGCACTGCATTACAGCCTAGCTCTTGGCTATGTATATTGAAAAGTTGTGGCCAGAATGGTGCTTGGTAGCTTGATCCTTCAAAGGTCATCTTCTAACATGATAAATGCTAGCAGCGAGGACAAGCCCCAACTGCTGTCTGGTGTGCAGAACACTGTTCTGAGATAAGCACAATGAATTCCTGCACTTGTGGGTTAGAAATATCAGCTAGCTGTTTGATGTGCTGTGACAGTATGGGAGGTGACCTTTCCCCCTGCTTGCTCTTCTCATCATCTGCTTGTTGATACAGCAGCATCCAGCTGCAGACTGAAAAGGAAGCAGCATTTATATGGTGTAACAGCAGCTGCTCTAGCCTGCACTCAGAGCCAGCCATGCAAACAGCACACACTCTGGATGCCTTGCTGCTCCTCGCTGTCATACCAAAGCGATGCTTTAGGCCAGCTACAGCAAGAGCCCATTTCTGTTGGCATGCCCCAGAATATGTATGCATCTTCAGCAAGGGTTGGCAGGCCCAACCTGATCTGGAGAGCAAAAACCTGACTGCACACCAGGGTGTATCCCAGCTGCTAAGGGAGGATGGAGGAGGCAGACTCTTCTCAAGCTTCATTGCACAGCAGGTGCAATTAACATCCAAGTAACTTCAGAGGAACATCTCTCATACATACTCATCCTCTCAAAGTTTTAGCAGGAGACTCCCTTTTCTTCCTTCTAGTCCCAACCCACTCAGTCTAAGCAAGGCCTGGCCTTGAGCATCCCTGAACAGCTCAGATATGATTCTGCTGTTCAAGTATTTTCCAGTTAGCCACAGACAACATTGTGCACTTAACTCATCCCCTCCAGTCCTCCTCCAGAGCGAGGCAGTCTTTTTGCAAAGATACTCATTAACATTTGACAAACTTAGCCTGACAGAATATTTCCTGGATTGACCTTAGGAGGTGATCAAAGTATTCCTCTATCCCAGTACGGGCCTGCTGGTCTCATGAACCCTTAGGTAAAGACCCCAAATAATCTTTGCTTTTATTCCATTATTTCTTCTCTTTTCAAAAAAGCAGAGCCTCGGTGGGGCTTTTTACTTCTTACAGTCACTTGATTGCATTTAGCCTTTTACTGCTTTAGTGAACTAATTTTCAATCAACTTAAAAATGAATTCCAAATGCAGGGGCCATAATTAAAAAGAAACAGTTAATCCTTTGTGACAATCTAAGTCCAAAATTATGCTTCTAAATTACTCGGACAATCATTTAGGGCGAAAAAAAATCTCTCTCCCAAGCCTGATTACATCAATGCTCTAAAGAAGCATTTCTTCCTTAGGTCTGATTTCCCTGGTGGCTGTGATATAAACCCTGAACTTCTTAAATGTCACTTAATTTATATGATTTTTCTGTTTACCCTTTTAAAATGACAAGTTGTTCTGTAGTATTTATGTCTGTTTGAAAATTAGATATCATGGGCAATCTGGTGCTGCAGTTGCATTTCTGTTAGCTTACGCTTAGCAAGCACTTACCATTAAGAAGAAAAAAAAAAAAAATTAAAAATTGCCTACTCTTACATTTTCAGTACTCCCTTTTTGCTGTGATGTCCACCAATTTATAAACAAAACAGACCCCCCCCACAATGACTCATCCTGCCCATCTAAGTTCTTACATGTTGATTCTTAACAGTTATCTGTGAAGAATTTGAAAGGATCATTACTTTGGCTCTGGTGAGCAGTGGAAGGAGTTATGGCCTGCTTTAAACTCACCATTGCTGACATGGGTTAATTAATTTTACTCCAGCATGTGGTCCCTGGTGAACTCTCCTCGTGTGGCATCACCTTGCGGCGGGCAGTGGCTTGTGAACATTATAATCTTTTCAGAAGACCTTCTGACAGTAATGAAATTAAATTGACCTGTGTTGCATCTGGTCTCTGAATTAAGATGGCAAGATTTGTAGGCATCGGTTTCCACTGGAGAAGCACAGCGCCCCCCCCCCCCCCCCCCCCCC
>VWZI01012434.1:13611-50497 GCA_013396835.1 Psilopogon haemacephalus
TCCCCTGGAGAAGCCCAGCGCCCCCCCCCCCCCGATCATGCTGAATTTTAAACAATCTCTTTTTTTCCACATAATCATTTCGCAGTCTTTTCAAAAGGCCATCCCCATTAACACAGGAAAGGCAAAGCAAGTTTATCATACTAAACAGGCACACCTGAGTTACTTCTGTGTTTAGAACTCAATGGGAAAAAAACCCAACAAAAACACAACAGAAAAAGACACAATCTTGAAAATAACCTATTTGGAAAAATATTTTTAAAGCATTATAGAGAATTCCTACATTCTGCTTGAGTCTGGGAAGATTCATACTTCAATCAAGAAGAGAATTTATTACAATAATATGTAAAAAGATCTTGTTGTTCTTGCCTACGAAGACAAGCCTTATGTTATTGCATTCCAATGACTTTTGGGACTTACAACCTGTTTCAGTTAAATTTATGGGATGGTGAAGATCTCATAGATGAGCATTCCCAAACATTTGGAAAAGGCACTAAACTGACCCTGGCAGAAGAGCTCTGTTTTCAGGGAAAGGTTCCCTCTGAGCTCCAGCACAGCTCAAGATGCTGGAGAGGCCACAGAGAGCAGCATCACAGGAACTGTACATTTGGTTAAATGAGCCTCTTCCTGAAACTGTGTATTTTAGCACATCCACATAAAAATTAATCAATCTCATTTTCTTAACCAGATGATTAGTTCACGCATCTAGCCACAGATCCCATGTATCCCTTACTAGTGGCTGAAGCTTGCATATGTCTTGCTTTAGAGTTCTTGCTGTAGTTTTACATCTTGACTATTACAGATTCTTTTTGAACCTCCAGAACTGGAGGTTGTCTGCTCTGACAACCCAAACCACCCTATGATTTTGAGTATCTTCTGTCTGTCTGTTCATATGATTCAGTTAACTTTCTTCCTCAGATTTGCCAATTACTTTTTTATGACATTGTATTTCAGCTGTAAGACTTTGGAAAAAGGACTGACTCTTCTTCTCTCATTCCTTGTATTCTGGTTCAGAAATGGACTCCAAGCTACATTAGCAATAAAAGCTAACAGCAGACAGCCCAAACATTGACATTGTGTCTAATTTAAACATAGAGATGATGGTTAAAACCACCGGTGGAGTCCATAGTGTTCTAGGGATCTGATTTACTTGTAAGAACAAGTAACTCTGTGAAACTGTGAACTAGGAGAAATCAGAAGAAATCAGTTTGGCACCTACACATGTTAACCAAAATCAAGCTGTCACAAATACTGGGCCAAAACACTAGGTGTGAACTTAGCATTAGAAAGTTCACACACATGTTTCTTTCCTTGGTCAGTGATCACTGCAGTTGAACCTCAGGCTAAGAGAGAACAGGTTCTTCCTCATCTCTCCCTGCAATTTAAGACTCAAACTAAAAGATATTCCCTCCAGTGCCAACCTCTTAATTCTACTTGATTACCTGCTATATTAATATGATGATTTGCTCATTTGAACCCATTGATCTGTTGATTCAGTTTTAATTGCAACCTTGATTTGATCACTGTGTTGCTCCATTCTTAATTACCTCAGAGATGCTACCTTAGATTGTCTCAGTTATACGCTGCTTTAATTTCATAGCTCCTTGCTTATCTTAAGTTTTTAATCCTTAAGTAGGACACCAAACTGCAACACAGCTCATGAATGGAAAAAAAAACCAAAAAATACTTTCAAATGAGTACCCAATGAAATCTGGAAATCCTTGGAAGCCTCTTTTATCTTATTCATAGAGGTGGGACATAAAACATCTGCCTGAATCTCAGCAGCTTTGGCAATGTAATTGCACCTTAAACTTCCACTCTGAGGTTCAGAGGTAATCCCAATTTTAGGCAAAGGTTTCTGAATTCCTTGAGCGGGAATCCCAAGATATTTATTTGTTAAGAAACAATAAATAAATATAATGTCATCTGATGTAAATTTTATTCCTATTGAATTCTTAGCAGGCCCTCACTTAACAGAGAATTTCTGATGACAGAATAAGAAGAAAAAGGAGATGCAGTTTGATAGGGGACAACTCTTCAAGGTCACATTCTTTGTGTAGATGCATATGAAGAGTCAAACCCCCCAAGGGGCATAAGAGGAGTCATAATTAACTTTCATTGTCTCAAACACCAGGGCAGAGAGAAATTGAGCCAAAGGTAAGACAAGAAAGGTCAGAGATGAAGTTCTGCATGAAAAGCCACACGCTATGCAGAAATGGCATGCCTACCTGTTTGCCAGATTTGTGAAAAGCCATAAAGGCTCATGTTTCACCTGATGAACATAAAGGAAGGAGGAGAAGAACAGCAAAGAATAAAGGAATAAGAATAAAGAGCCTTTGAGAGCTCAAGATTACATCCGGTGTACCTCTTCCCCTAAGATATCTAAAAGCCAGTAGTTAGTTCCGTGGTGGAATCTTAAAAGTTTGAGACCTATCATCTTTCCAGGAACACTAAGCTACTTTGGGAAGGACCCACGAAGAAAGTCTTCCAAATTTTAAGGCGAGAGCTACAGCACAGTTATTCTTGCAGCTTCAGGAGGTCTGGCACGCACCTCCCCTTTGCACTTCCCTCCTGTGAATAATTCAGTGCCCCAGTTTGTTCGAAAAGCAGAGGGACTGAGCTATCTGAACCAGTAAGCTATTGTATAGGGGAAGATGGAGCAAACCAAGATTGGTTTGTTTCACTAAAACGAACTCTGTGGCTTTGTCTTGGTCATATAACTTGGCCTTCAATCACAAGAGGCGAGGGTGAGATCTAAGGTAGCAGCAGTTTATGACACCAGCTCAATATGAAATATGTAAGCCTTCCTCTAACAGACCTACCCCTGAAAGTTCTGAGATATGCTGCGTTGCAGTAGACAGAACTCAGCTCCATTTGAGCACAGCAGCACCTTCATTGCTTCACGCTGGAATCCTTCAAAAGCACAACCTATCTTGTGAACAGAGATCATGCTGCCATTAAGGCAGTGGAGGGGCAGTCCTTGCAGGCTCTCTGTGCCTGGCTGCCTCTGCTTTGGGGATGTTTGGGGTCATTCAACTGTCCCCACATCTTCTCTGTGCCTCTTCCTCTGCTTGGACCCTGACTGGCACAATGGTGTCTCTAGGTACTGCATTCCCAGTAGTAACTTCAAAGCACTTTTTGAAAGTTTAAGAGTCCAGCTGGAAAACAGCTCCTAACGATGACACCTTTTAAAGACAGCAGTCAGTGGACTACAGAATATTGACAATTGCAGTAGTCAGATAAATAAACAAGCCTCTGTGGATTTGATAGCCCAATAAATACCCATTATTGCTCGCTGCCAGGCTATGTGCCTGAAAACGAAAATGAGGATAGAGCAGTTTTTAATGGCTGATAGCAAAAATAATCGAGTTCTATCTAAATCAAACTTTATTGGCCTGGATGAATTATTTTTTTGGCCTCCTGTAATCAAAGCTGAAAATTCACCTGTCAGGCACAGTATGGTAAAACTCATTAGAACCTCACCATGTGCTGTTATGAAATTGCTCCATATGGCAGTGCATGATTGTTTATTTACAAGATTCAAATACAGGCAGGTTTCAGAAATATATTTAAAAAAAAATATTCTTCTCAAATTCCTTTGAGGAAAAAGTGTATGTGCTGAAGTCCCACACTTCTGTAATGGAAATATTTCACTTGTGCAAAGAATTTTGCCTTGTGCAGCAGCAAAACTATTGATCAGGCAATTGGCAATCCTCAAGTGTGAGCGCTCATTAAGGCAAAGGTATATGAATCATTTTTTAATGACATCTCTTTGCTTTCAGCAGCTTAGCATGTGTCCTGGTTTCAATGGATGCACTGTAATTTAGGCAAGCTGTCTACAGACTTCAGCCATTACTCTTACCATATGTTTTCCTCAGAAATTACCATGCACTGGGGCCTGCTCGCTGCATTCATGTAGTGAGGTGCCCTCTCTCTGCTGTATCAGCATGGTAACATTGCTTGAAAAAGCAAGAGTAAAGTGCTTATTATAAAGAGAAATCCCCAATTAGCAAGTTTAGTGCATGTGTGTTAACTTGGATTAAATACATTCCAATTATGGACAGCTCATTATTAAAACTACAGCCAGCTGTTTGCCAGGAATGGGAGATCTGGTGAACAAGCCTTTCCCTCTCCCCTTGCTAAAGATCCCAGGCTATTTCTTCTTCCCACTGTTTCCCAAGAAGCAAGTATGAATGCTGCAGTGAACTGCTCTGCCATTCCAACTGCACATTCCAAAGTGGAACAAATGACAGCAAGGGTGAAGAGTTGGGTGAAAAACAAGGAAAATCAGAAGTCAGTGGCCAGAGATGCTTGGGCACTCACGTACAATTTGGGCAGCAGCCTGCTGCCAACTTCCCTTCCTAAGAACACTGAACCGGAAAAAAACTTTGTAGTGAAACAGCTGAGATTTCCTCCATCTAGTTCAGTATTATTTTCATAGGCTCAAGTCAAGTCCCTCTGGTGTGCTGGTACCCTAAGATGTAACAGCATTCAGGGGTTGTAGGAGTCTTCCAGGGGCCTAGATTACAGGGGGACATTTCTCTCAAACCTTCGATATTAAAAGCATCCAGAAGTAGACAGAAGACAAAAGAGTTAGAAAAAGGTGAAAGACACAGGTTATATATGTTTTTTGCATTGAACACTTAAGTTCATTGCATTACCTAAAAGACATCTACTTAAAAATACAGCCCACGTTTTCAATGTACTCCAGGATCCAATTATTTCAATCCTACTGATGAAGGATTTAAAAATCTCCAGATTTCAAATTCTCTCCACTAGTTTCAAAATATGCCAGCTGTAGAATCAGAGAATATCTTTCTCAGAAAACAACAGGAGGTCATCACTGTATTTGCAGGAAAACGGTGATAGAGCTCTTGGAGAGCACCAGCATTTGGGGAAGGCTAAATCACAGAATCACAGGATGATAGTGGTTGGAAGGGACCTCTGGAGATCATCCAGCCAACCAACCAAAAATCCACCCCCTCCCCCCCCNACAAAAAAACCAAACCAAACCAAAACCTGGAAGCCTGATGAACCTCTGTATTAAAATCTTACACCAGAGATAAACTTGGGCTATTCTACACCTTACATTAGAAGAGAGCAGCTTTGGCTGTCCCCAGGTATAAGCACTAATCTTGGTCTGAGAAAATGCTCTATTTCAATCAGAGAATATGTTGAAATGACACCAACAGATGACATGGATGCAGAGTCTGTCTTGAATTACAATGATATCAATTTGTTGTTTTAGTCAAGCAAAATCCACACAGGAGCCAAAAATTTTTCCGACTCAACAATGACAAAAAACCCCCACAAACCACCACTTAGTGACAACTGAAAGAGAAGATACATTTGGATTGGATCTTAGAAAGAAGAGAGATGAGGTTTTGGAATAGGTTGTTCAGGGATGCTGTGGGACTCTTCTCTGGGAGTGTTCAACACCAGGTTGGATGATGACTTTGAGCAGCTGAGTCTATGCCCATAATGAGGAGGTTGGAGCAGATGATCTCTAAGGTCCTTTCCAATCTGGGCCATTCTAGGATTCCAAAGACACATTTATGTCTTGTAGGAATCTCTTCATGTTATTAAGCAAAACCACTTTACAAAGCCAGAATAAAAAGGATAAATGAGGACCATGAGGAAATACTACTCATAAAATCATGCTAGACTTGTAGGTCCATAAAAAAGGAGAAAAATAGTTGTGTCAAGTACTGGCCAAAGACAGAGCAGTGGAGGGTTAGAGAAGAGACAATGCCACTGTAGACAGCCACTTTTGCTCTGCCATTAGGAAATTCTGTTCAGTAGACAAAGAGTTTACTGGCTCAAGGGACACTGCTATAACGGTTTTCCACATTGTTTGTGCATAATCTACGTATAACATTCAACTTGGGAATGAGATATGATGTAGAAAATTGCCTTTGCAGTCCTTGAAGCCAATAATTTAGCTCTCCAACCTTAATTTATAAGGGAAAAGGGATGGTAGTTGGAACATGAATTTGGATCACTGTCAGATTTAGGAATGAAAGTAATTAATGCTTCTGTGAAACTCCCCTGATAGTTATTTTTGGATTCAAAATCTTTAAAGAAAAGTTTTAATTTAGGGGCAGAAGCTCATTATAATCTCAAAAGAATCCTGCTCTACTAAATCATTCTGCCTCCAATTCATAGCCCCACATTCCCTCTATACATTCAGCTTCTTCACTGATAAAGCCACAAATTATTTCCCACCTTAACTACTGAAATTTTGATTTGCTCTCTGATTTATCCCAAATTGAGGCTGCTTGCCCTCATATTCAAGGCTCCTACTGAAATGATGGTGACCAAAGACTTTCTTTTCACATGAGCTTTACACTTTCTGCCCTCCTTCAAATTCTTTTATGCCCTCATATTCAAGGTTCTTATATGCACTAATGGTGACCAAAGTCTTTCTTTTCACATGAGCCATATCCACCTTCAAATTCCCTTCCAATTTCTCCCAAGCAACTGACAAAGGACCTGGCTCTACAACACTCCTTGACTTACCAAACCTTTACTAACTGCTTTTATGCCACTGTAATACCTCCAAGACTTCATGGAGGTGTCACAAGATTGGCCTGGCAATATTATCTGATTCCCCCTTGTGAATTTCACCTCTGCTATCCTCAGCTCCCTATTTTATTCACTTACCATTTAGCTGACATTTTCTACCCATGGATTTTATGTTGCTCCAGACTGTGAAGTTCTAAGCCCATATTTGGCGCTATTAGGATATACTTATAATAAAAGAGGATAGAAATGTACTCCTGGAAAGGGGTAGGGAAAGGCTGCAGTGATCTTTGGGCTGTGGGTTTAGTCTTCTATTCTACCTTATCTTTTAATTCCTTCCATGACTGAGCCCAAGATGATATCAAGCAGGCAGAAGTTAATTCTACTCCAGATTCTGGAATCCTTCAGCTATAGGATTCTGTAGGATTTGCACTGGTAGCTACAGTTCAGGGATCAACGCAGTGTCTGCTAAAGCCAGTGGAGAGGTTTCTGTTGACTACAAGTGGTACTCAAACAGAGTAGTGAGTTTAGTAAAGGTTCCATCTATTTACTTATTTTCCCTTATATAAAAATCACCTTTCATCTTTAGTTATTTACATTCTCCAAAGCAAGTACTTATGACAGACAGCTGCAAACAAAACCCAAAGGTTTCAGAGCTGAAAAGCAAGCAGCTGTGCTCTGCCACTTCTATTGGCATGGGGATGTATTTTCAGATTCTCAGTCAAACCTATGAGTGCTGTTCAAGGTTCACACAGGGATAAATGCATTTTGAAAGCTTCCAAAAGGCCAGCACAAACATGAGGGCTGTATCCACGTTTTGAAGCCAAAGGGACTATTTATGTGAACAAATTTAAGCACTGAGCAAGCCTTCACAGGCTCGTACACCAATATAATCCTACACGTGTGCAGAATCATTAATTGTCCTAAGTCCTTGGCTATTTTAGTTAAGAATAATGAAAGCAGAAATCTCATACACACTCCGGTATTTGCTCAGTCTCTCTTCAGCTGCTACTGGTATCTCCTCTGAATTAGAAAATGGTAGTCTGTGTTTGCTGGGAAGGGAAAACTGGCCACACCGTTGTCATTGTCAGCCCCTGTAGAATGTATTACTTCAAAACCCCTCTTATCTCTAAGATGTGGGTCTTGATAAATGGCTCTCTTGGAGAGATGCCACTGAGCATTTAATTCTGCTGCTTTTTTTTTTTTTTTTTTTTTTTTTTNTTTAACATACCATGAAATTAAATGCCTCCATTGGGGATCCATAACTTATCATAACAATTGTATTTCTGGCACTTGTTGGAACTATGAGGAAAGTTAGGAGGTGGTATAATAACGAGTGGAATGTTTTAAAGGACTACAGAATTGTCACTGTGCATTACTTGAGCTCCCATAGTTAACCCATGAATTAAAAGCATATAAAAGGGATAATAGTTGATTTTCTAAAGAAATGATTGACATCTGGCGAAGAGATCACTTCACTGGAATTAACCTGTGATCTGCTGGGAAGGGTAAAAACACCCCAGACTTGGAAGCATGTAAAATCTCAAAACTCACCCTGCTTTAAGCAGGACCAGACGACCTCCTGAGGTCCCTTCCAACCCTGATTATCCTAGGACTCCAAACGGTTCTACTAATTTTTGCTAGGTACCTGTAACAACAGAATGTATTAAATATGTAGCAGGATCTGGTTTCTTTCTTCCTGCTTGCATAACATTAAATAAATCTCCAGTGCAAAATTAATTAAGAACTGAAGGCCAGATTCTGCCAGATGTAAACAGCCTTCTAGTAATGGGAGCTGACAACATGTGTGCCCCTCTAGGTTTGAGGAGATGCACGTGGTTTGATTTATCAAGGCTTTAACCGTTACAGTTCACAATGAAATTTCTTTTTGTTGAAGGAAGGAGGGGAAGTTGTTCAAACAATCTGCATCTCCCAAAACCAAGGCTGCGGTTCAGAAAGATTTCAGAGCAGTCTCAGCTCTCTGTGCTCAAATATCTTGTCCAGATCCAAAGCTCTGTTCAATATTCAATCCTTCAAGACTCCAATAAAGAAACGTTCAACACAGAAATGTTTAGGTTGGAAAAGACCTGTAAAATTAATCATATCCAACCATTACCCCAGTCTGTCCCCAAGCATGTCCCCAAGTACCACACCTATACATCTTCTACTTCCCCTGGGCAGCCAGTTTCAATGCTCAACAACCTTTTTGTGAGCCACTTACCATCTCTTGTCATGCTGGTTCACTCTGAATCACATCAAATCCTCCCTGAGTTGCTTATGCTCCTGCATTGTGATGTAGTTTGCAGATTCTTAAAGGAGGCTTCTAAATACCTTTATAGAGCTTTCTAGTTTCCAGCACTGTGGCTGTGTCAGTCTGCTTGTTTTTTATCACAAGTTTCATAATTCCTTAGGAAGAGTTAAGGAGATGCCTACTTCCTCAATCAAAAAGACAGACACATTACAAGATTAAAAAACTTAAAAAAAAAAAAGCAGTTTTGCAGTGACTGAAAGTTGTCAGACAAAAAAACTTCCATCCTGCAAACTTAGGCCACTCATTTAAGGGCCATGAGGATGCTCAGAGGGCTGGAGAACCTCTCCTATGAGGACAGACTGAAAGAGTTGGGGCTGTTCAGTCTGCAGAAGAGGAGGCTCCCAAGTGACCTTCTTGTGGCCTTCCAGGATCTGAAGGGGGCTACAAAAAAGCTGGGGAGGGACTTTTTAGGCTATCAGGTAGTGATAGGATTAGGGGGAATGGAGCAAAGCTGGAGGTGGGGAGATTCAGATTGGAGGTGAGGAGGAAGTTCTTCAGCATAAGAGTGGTGAGAGGCTGGAATGGGTTGCCCAGGGAGGTGGTTGGGACCACATCCCTGGAGGTGTTTGCAGCCAGGCTGGATGAGGCTGTGGGCAGCCTGATCTAAGGTAGGGTGTCCCTGTCCATGGCAGGGGGGTTGGAACTAGATGATCCTTGTGATCCCTTCCAACCCTGACTGATTCTATGATTCTAAGTAAAATCACAGGCAGTACTTTTTGTTTAGTTAGACTCTTGACAGCTCTGAAGGGAAATAGAACCATCACATACAGCACTTCAACCAGCCCTTATCTATTCTAGAAGGATCAGAATTTGTTTTGACTCAAATCTCAGAGTAAAAGACAATAATTTAGGGTAGCCACAAGAGGGGCCAAAAATGTTACTAAAAATGTCCAGAGCAAAACTTATTATTGCTGTAGGGAAAACAGAATTCTCATTAAGTAGTATTGTCAAAGACCAATCAGTACTACTGAATGAAACTTTCATTATCCTGACCCAGAATGGAAAGCTAAGTTCAAAAGAGATCTCTGTAGTGCTGGAAATTTGTGTTAACACTGGAGACCTAACCAGAGCCTGGTTCCTCTGCCCTGCTGGATGTAATTCTGCATCAAGCCCTTCTATACATGCCCTTGGTATTACTCCAGGAAAGCTCACAGGGCAGTGCTTGTGCCACTTGATCCAAAGGAGTGTGGGTACCTCACATAGCTCTGCTTATTTACTGAGTTTTAAGTGACAGAAATTTGTGCTTTCAGATCTAAATTTAAATATGGAAGCCAACAACAGATAACCTTGATGATATGAAGAGAATGTAGGAACTCTGAAGGCAGAGGCAACTTGAAACTGTCCCTCAAAAAGATGTTAGCTTAGGGTACTTGTGCTCCTTCCACAGATGGCTGAAAAAGTGAGAATGGGAAATCCCATCTAAAATATTTACACAGCCAAATGTGTCTGAAATCTTTGTTGGCATTACGTTAAGGTATCATTAGAAGAGCGAGAGGTATCACCACTTCTGCTATACACAAAGCCTTCCCTCAATTTATTACCTGAAATATTCAGGCCATTTAAGGAACCAACTGATGGCACCATAAAATGACAGCTGGTACTTGCCCGTATGAAGAGTAAGTAATGTCTAATAGCAAAATATTAGCATGAGCACTCTTTAATTAAATGACAAAATCATTTTCTTGTAATCTTTCTCAAACTCTGCTGGAAGAGAAACAGTGTTGACATGCTAATTTTATAAGCTTCCTTGACAGTTGATGTTAAACCACCCTCTGTTACCTTAGATTGATAATTGGCACTTAACAAAGAAAATGAAACGTCTGAAAAATTCATTAAAAGGTGCCGAATACCTGAGGAAACCCAGTGCAATTGTTATCTAACCCATTGTGTAAACAGTTACAGGGCTGGTTCCTTTTTAAATTATTAAAAAAAAAAAAAAATCAACCAAACAGACAATAGTCATGACTTTCTGGCATATTTTTGTGCAGTGCAAATGACAAGGTTACTGTCAGACACATGCAAGTCTGCCTTCCACCAACTGATATTGGCAGCAATTTCAATTAAGTCACAGAAGTTACAGTGTTTGGCTACAGATTCCTCCAGGAAACAGAAAAAGAAGAGAAAAATCTTATTTCTGCAGATCATAGAATGGTTCAGGTTGGAAGAGACCTCAAAGGTCATCCAGTTCCAACCCCCTGCCATAGGCAGGGACACCTCCCACTAGATCAAGTCGCTCAAGACCTCATCAAGCCTGGCCTTGAACACATCCAGGGCTGGACCTTCTGTCCATCTTATCTGGCTTTGCAAAATGAGCCTTTGTGATTCCTTGTAGTTAGCAAACATTAAAAAAAAACATATAGATAAGTATTCCTCAGTCTCCTTTTAGCAGTGAAAATCCAAGCAAGAGTAATTTTAATAAATTTTGATACCCCTTATTCATTTCTTCTCACTTTTTTCCTGAGGCTGTCCTGGCTTGAGGGATAGGCCAAGGTACTTGGCATATCCTCAAGAACTTCCTTTGCTCAGCTATTTAGCAACTTACTGTAATTAAAAGCTGTTCCTGCTTTTCCAGGCAGCTTAAACTGAGTAGATATAGCAGCCAGTGGGCTGCTTGACCTTGGATGAGGTCTTGAGCGACTTGATCTAGTGGGAGGTGTCCCTGCCTATGGCAGGGGGTTGGAACTGGATGATCTTTGAGGTCTCTTCCAACCTAAACCATTCTATGATTCTATGACTCTAAAAGGACAACTCAGCACCAGAACTGCCAACTTCATTGAAACATGGCCTGATCACAGAAACATCTGTGACCAAATCACCCCCTGATATTGATTGGCCACAATGATACTGTGAGATGCTGGACACAAAAGTGGACAAAGGACAAGACATATTATAAGCTTCTACTGCAACAAGAAACAGAAATTCAATCAGATACTGAACTAGCCAAAGTGCCACCTGTGTTTATGACCAAATGAAATGGCAGAACCTGCTCTTTGCTCAACTCTCACATGACTTCATTTTCCACTTTCTCTTATTCTCAGATGAGAAAAATAATTAAATAAATTATGTTACCTGCACAGGAGTGCTTTATGAGACTCACTTGCTTCTTCTTAATTGCAGATGGATACTTGGTGTACCAGTTTAAATGGGTCACAGATGATCTTCATAGAATCACAGAATCAGTCAGGGTTGGAAGGGATCACAGGGATCAGCCAGTTTCAACCCCCCTGACATGCCCAGGGACACCCTACCCTAGATCAGGCTGCACACAGCCTCTGCCAGCCTGGCTGTAAACACCTCCAGGGATCTGGCCCCAAACACCTCCTTGGCCTACCCATTCCAGGCTCTCATCACTCTCATGGCGAAGAACTTCCTCCTCACATCCAGTCTGAATCTCCCCACCTTCACCTTTGCTCCATTCCCTCTAGTCCTGTCACTCCCTGATAGGCTAAAAAGTCCCTCCCCAGCTTTTTTGTAGGCCCCCTTCAGATCCTGGAAGGCCACAATAAGGTCACCTGGAAGCCTCCTCTTCTCCAGCCTGCACAGCCCCAACTCCTTCAGTCTGTCCTCACAGCAGAGGTGCTGCAGCCCTCTGAGCATCCTCATGGTCCTTCTCTGGACACACTCCAGCATGTCCACATCCCTCTTGTAATAGGGGCTCCAAAACTGGATGCAGTATTCCAGGTGAGTATTTGTGTTTCTCTTCCACATTCTGTATCTCAGAAGCTTCATAATGTGGCCAAAGTTGTTACATTTTCAGCACAACTGATTTTAAATACCATTCTGCCCTCTGAAACACACATACAAAAAGTTTACATTTTTTAGTGTAGTTCATTGTTTTCCAAAAGTGCTTAACTGATGTAATGAATCAGACAAGGATGTAAAATCTCTTACTAAGGTAAATAAGATGGACATTTGATGGACTTTTGTAGAGATTATATCAATCAAGTTTTGAGAATGTAGGTAAAGGGAATAATGGTACGATTGATACAGATGACTAAACAATTCCTATCACAATTTACAATTGTCTTTCCCTCAAATCAACCATCAAGCCTTCTCACTGATAAAAGCAATGTGAGATACTAAAAACTCCACCCAAGAACCCTCAGAATTCTACTCCAGCTTACACTTTACTGGTTCAAGTCCCAATGATTCATGAGATAATAATCACAGGTCTTTACAAATATCTACAGAGCATGGATGTCTTCTAGGCTTCTATGAAAAATCCTGAGGCATAACCCCCAAGAGTGATACTAAACTCTTCCATGCCTAGCTCCTACAGCCTTTCTTCACAGGGGTCTTCTTGGAAGAAGGCCATGACAGTGGCAGCTCCACAGAAGGCTGGTTAGAGGTAGTGTGAATTTATATTTTGAGGTGTTCTAGGACCTTGTAAAGACACAGAATATATTATTTCCATATTTCAGCTCTGACCTAACTGTATAACTCTTGCTCTATGAATAATCCCATTTCATTATTGCAAGGTTACATTTCTGAAGGTTGGTTATAAATTATATCTATAAATAATTTCTCAAGTTACTGTTTGGAAGTTGCTTGTTAGTTTTATCTTTAGGAAGGCCTACCCTTGGGCCAACCCAGTTCTGCCCCGTCACTTTTGCTATAAATCCACAAATTTAAAACATTTACTAATGGCTCATTGAGTTTGTATCCATTTTAACATTATCCATTTAAATTCCTTATCAATGACAACAGAAATCACACAGATCAACTCAAACATTAAGCTGTTGTTCTGGATATCATATTTCTACTCCAACTTTCCTTTATCTCGGAGTCCATTCTCTGACCATCAAAGAGTGAAAGGAAAAGAAGACATTGGAGTAGGTCAGATATCTGGAACCTAGTTCATTGTGATCCCCACAAAACCCCTGACTTCTTTTTGACTTGGTTCAAGTTCCATGGAATTCAATGTAAAGACTCCTATTGATTTGATAGAGTATGCTTGCCTGGCCTTTAATGTCTCTATAGCAAAGTGTAATAGGATGCCTAATTAGAAACTTAATTAATGCCTGTATGATGCTTTCTAAAAAGGAAGTCAAATTAATGCTCATGGTTTCCACAATTCTCAACACCAGCCTACTGATTCTCTGCTGATTAAAGTCTCCTGAATCTATTGTGTATTTAGCATGATAGAAATCAGTAAGTTTTCAAATAATAGAACTTACTCATTCAAGAGGAGAAAGAAAAGGATTCACCTCCCTTCTTCACCTTGTAGGTGCTATGAGCTTACTTCAGCCCCTAAAAAACAGAGGAAGTGACACTCTTGCTACTCTTACTTAAGAAAGACTGCATCCTTGATGGGATGCAGAGTTCTTTGGGTCTGGGGCTTTTTGGCTCTGGTAATAAGGCTACATCTTTTGTTCTTGCTATAGCCTGAAACAAAACAGCTGAATCTGTAGTGGAAAAATAATTAGTAACATGGGAAGCCAAATTAATTTTGAGATTTTGAGGAAAGCATAGTTTGAACTGTCAGGTTTACTCGCTTACCCACAGGAACTACAAAGCAGCAAAGAAATAAAACCCTCTTAGAACTTAGAGCTTTCATCCACCTCTTCTCTCTAGCTTATTTTTAATTCCCCCCCCCCAAAACTCTTTTTCCCAGTGGCTTCTATTAGAAACACAAACAGTTTGCCTTTCTGCTTAGTGACAAATGTCATGTTACTTGTCTTTTAATAGCATTTTAAAAAAGAAAATTAAGTTATTATTCTGCCTTTAATGTGAAAATAGAAAGAGAATGCAACCTGCTCAGTGAAATGCACTTCACAGAAGCATTTGTCCAGGACTGCCTGGATTTTCAAAGAAAACTGAAGGTATTAGAAGTTCAGCTCCTGTTAGGCCAAAGAGAGTTGCCCTCTTTTGACACTCCACTTACACAGCTACAAAAGGTGCCGACAGTACCAGGAATAGATCTTTGCATATCCATTTAGGCCAGCCATGGAACAGCACAGATGACCCTTACGGTCTCTCCTGTACTCTACTGTGACCAGACTACGAAAAGTTAACGGATAGAAATTGATTCTTTATGCTGCAATTACAAAAGATAAGGAAAAGCAGCATGCGGTGCCTCAGCAGGTCAACAAGGTTTTGACTGTTCATGATTTTTTGTGCTCTCCCTGAAGGTGAGAGCCCTAAGTGTATCTATACCAATGTGCAAACAGAAGGAACTGCTTTGAGTTATGTCAGTGTAGGAAACACACAAATTTCCTGAGAAAACTTTCATGACTAGAAGACCACAACAGATGGCTACAAACTCTTTTGGGAAGAGAGGAAAGGAAGAAGAAGTAGAGTTACATTTCCTGGAGGAGAGAAATTTGAGTGTTTAGGGTTGAGCTGAGAACACAAAATGTCTGCTAAATGCCTTTGGATCAATATTAGAGGGGTCGTCATCACTGGGGGGGATCTTATGTTTGTTACTGGTTACTGACCTCCTCATCAGGGTGGCAAAAGCTTACTTTGGCCACTGAAGAAAGTCTTGGGCCAACAGAACCTGACCCTCAAGGGTGACTTCATTGAGAACAGCAAGGCAGAAGCAGCTGCAGCTGTGGGCTTTAGTGGCTCCTCTTTCTGTTTCAAGCTACAGGGTTGGTGGTAAGGGGAAATCACACCTCCCTAACAGAAGTGTCCGTTTCCTAGGCCTGATGCCTGCATTCACCAGTTGCTGCACTCTCACCAAAACATCTGTTTGTCAATCTGAATTTTCTGTCTCCAGAATCAGTAGTATAGCGCCTCTCTTTCCAGACACCCCGATCTGCTTTTCTGGTCACAGGGGCACTGGCACATATTCTTTGTGTCTTTAAAGCTCAACACCCCAAGCAAAAGAAGATGTTAGGCTGCTCTCCCCTAAGGGCTGCCTCTCCCCCTCAAAATTCCTTCTCTTAGCTGCCTTGCACTGTTAGCTACATTTCTAGGACACTGCTTACATTAAGAGCATGTGTGAGAAAGCTTATAGAGACCCCATACAAGAAGCTGCAGGATGCATTTTGCAAAGGCAACAAACTACATTCAGTTGATTAGTAAGAACCACTAACCTGTAACATTAACTTTGTTCCTAAAGGGAAGGAAGTTGCTGCAAGTCAGGGTGTGCTGGAAAGCACAGGAAAATCAGGACAAGTTTCTGCTTTCCTTCAGACCAAAGTATTTCCTAATTATTTTGTAACAATTCCCCTCCCACTTGCCCTCTTAGAAAGACTTAAGTGTCCAAATTCCATGCTAAGCAATGTGAGTTAGAAGCCCAAATTTCTTTGTAGATTTGCAGGAGTGACTTGTAGCTGAGCCTTAATCCTATTCTCCTTCAATACAGCCTGCTCCTCCCTGGGGGATGGAAGTGTCTCTGACTGCAAATTCCACTGCCCTTGGAGTGCAAAAGTCTCAGTGCTATACTCATTGTCTGCCAGAAGAGGCACAGGGGCTCTGAGCAATGCCAGTCTATAAAAGAGCATAAGCACAGTATTGCCATACAGGTCAGAACTGTATTTCTTATCCCCTGTTAAAACAGATATAAAGTCTTACCAGTTCATATTTTCAGAGTATGCTGCTGTTTGTGGAAGTACCTAGGAAATCTAATTCAGAGACGTGTGTTCTATTAAACACTCAGTTCATGTTTCTTTGAGAAGAAAAGTGAATTCAAATGATGTGCAACAGAAGGAAAAGGTGCTAAAATCTCATCTACTTTGGCCAAATAAATCAGAGGTACCTGGAAATTCATGCTAGCCATAGTCTTCCATTGAAGGATGTGGAAGTTCACACAGCAAACCAATAAATGGGGATATGGTTAAAGGGATGTAGACAGACTTCATCTTCCCTGCCTAGTTTCTGAAAAGCAAAGAAAGCTGAAGCCAGAGGCTCCAGCAAGTGGAAGTCTATAGGAAGGATGGGAAGGAAAGTTGTCACAGAGTGATTACAGATAGTCTTCCTACCAGAACAATGTTGGGAAAGTAATTACAGAGAGATTCGGGTCTTGGCAGATAGCAGAACAGTTTTAACAGGAAAGTCACGAGGGGACTTCTAGGCACCATGATAAGCATCAATTCTTTTCATGGCACCAGAAGTGGAAAGCGTAAATGATATTGTCTAATTACTTATTGCTACACTTAAAAAGATGATTAGAGGGATCAGAGGGCATGGAAAGCATCAAGGCAAACCAGTAAGTTATTCAGAGTGCCAACTCCATACTACGTATGGAAGAGAAATCAGGGAAACACTTTGAAGAACAAACTTATTCAAAAGCCATTAAAACAGCCAATCGCTGTTAAATTGTGTAGAGGAGGGAATATGTCCTAGAGGGAGCTCAAACTAGAAAAGATTGACTTCTTCAAATTCACAGCTGTGGTGGAGCAATCAAATCCTCCAACACCCGCTTTCCCCTTAGAGACAAGACAACCTGGGGCCATACGACCTCAACCTCTGATATTCACAAGGAAAATTTAATGAGAGATTTGCTATAGGAACTGATGTCTTGAAGTGACAAATTGAAGCTTCGCTGACTTCTTGTGAAGGGGATATTTCAAACTTTCATCAGTAAAATTGAGCAAATGAGATGGGCACATGCAAGGAAAGGAAAACTGAATCTAAGCACTGATAAAGGCAGCTGAATCCCACATTCTTGCCAGCCAAAAGTGAAATGGCAAAGGGGGAACATAAGCTATAACATAAAAGCATCAAATCCTTGGCTGAGTAATTGATTTACTTCCCCCCAAAACCAAAACTGCTTGAGAAGAGATGCTCTGTTGATTTAGTCATTGCTAGGCTCAGTCAGAACCAGGAGGTACCCAAGTGTTCACAATCACATGAAATTAAATTAAACTCTTCCAAGCTTTCACAGTTTCCAAATAGGCTTTGTCTGGATTTTGACCAGAGGGTAAAGCACAGGCACAGCACAAAATAGAAGCCTTATCTTTAAGAACTTGTCTCTTTGTAATCGCCAGAATGTTAACTGTAGGAGATTGCAGTACTGCAAACAAGTTAGTTAATATTTCCAAGTGCCAAAGATTTTACCCCAGATTTCCAATACAATATCTCATGCAGTTAATAGTTTTCATGCTGATTATTAAGTTGAACAATACAGGATATCATGCTGTTGGCAAAAAAACCCCAAATTATCATTAATAAGATTATATATTTGCCACTAAAAAGGAAGAAACAGCTTTGGGCAATCGATCCATGCCTTCAGAAGACTTATAATGTGAAAAGTTAAGTGATTTGTCCCATCAGCATCTGTCCTAGCTCCTATTTTAGGAGCAAAAGGAGATTTCTGCCTATTAAAAATCTGTACAGATAGAGGAAGCCTTCACTTTTGGAAGTTCTTTTTCCAGATCAGAGCACGATATCTGAAACACTGTATCTTGCAGCCATCGTATTTGACATCTTCAGAACAGAAGGTAACCAACAGTTTGGGGTGTTCTGCTTGAAGCAGAGTTTTTCTAAACAAGCTGAACATACCTCTGCCAAGAATCAAGTCTCTCTGGAATGTCAGGTTGGGTACCTGAAGGCAGAGACCCTTAAAGTCACTAGTAATGCTTAAAAAGGGTAGGCATAATTCCCAACACTCACACAATCTCTCTCTCTTTCTCTCTCAAAAAAGCCCACACTGGCAAATTGAGAATAAATCACTCCTCCCAGAAAGTCTTAAATGACAGGATTTGGCTCCAGTGCCTACAATTCTTCACTGAAATGTTACATCATGTCACTTTTTATTGCCCTGTGTGCATGCCAATGTGTAAAAGATTAGTGCTGCTGCTGCAGAAGAGATGAACTACTGCTGTTCCTAGGCTTGCAACCTTGTTTTCTTTACAAACAAACAAATCCCCACCAATCGTTGATATTACAAAATCTAATTAAAAGTGAGGTGGGTTTTTGTTTGGTTGTTTTTTTTTCCCTTTTTTAAAAAAAAAAAACAACAAACCAATAACAAAACAAGAAGTAGAACTCGGAAAATCCTGCGCCAAAACAGGAAACATAGAAAAGGTCCTTTTTAATATCATGACATCAATAAACAAAGCTTCAAGAAATGAAAATGCCTAAGTAGCAAAATGATTTAAAAGATCTGGCACGAACACCCAGAAACAACAACAACAACAACAAAAACTAGAGGAAAAGCATAAGGCTTAAGAGTTTTGTGGCTGCTCCCTAACTGAGACCTGCATGGATAACGATCAATACTCTTTAGGCGTGTTAAAGCTTCACCTTCTAGCTAAAAGAAATCCAATGGTGGCTTCTATGTTTGTAAGTGGAATTTTGACAGCAGAGCAGATATATCTTCATCAGCACTTTGTGTCTGCCTGCCTCCTCACTTCAGATCTTATTGTCATCTTGCAATATATTAATGATCCAAATCATTGAGTGATTCCAGTTAGGCTGCAAGAGGTTCTCTGAAGTAGGCAGCACTCCTTATAATGATAGATTGCAGGAATAATGCCCTCTTTACTGAAAGAAAAACATCAGAAAACTCTCCTAAAAATGGCAGAAGAGGAGGGACTGAAGATAGAAAGTGCTTTATTAGCAAGTACAGAATCAGCTGTTCAAGAGGGCAGAATTTTATATTCACTTTTGCAAGGCTACCTGTGTTTTAAAGATAGGCCACCCTCATGCAGGCAAAAAGCATCAGATACCTTGGAAAATAAAACATAAGAAAAGATTATCAAGCAAGAGATGGGCGTACAACTCCTACTAGAGGTTTTTTTCACATCAGAAAAATACATGGTGGGGTTTTTTTCAACGCAACACAAGAAATAACGTTAAGAACTTTATTCCAGGCATTCCAGAGGTCAGAGCAAATTGTACAGGTACTGCATTGATTTCTTGAGCATGGCCTGGACTTGAGCTACCACTTGTTGAACTGAGGTTGTAGAACATTCTTCCAACCAAGTTCACAGCAACTGGCAGTAAGAACCTCTACCAATGACATCACCACGTGGACTGATGTGCTCTAGTGGCACTTTCCTATGCCAGCTTTTCCTAGAACATACTACTGCTGTCTTGCAGTTTGCTGCAGCATGCAGGATGCTGGATGGTTGGGTTGTGATGTCTTGGAGCCAACCATGTGGCTTCATGTGGAGAATATAGACTTCTAATGCTCCTGGCTACATGTGTATGACTGATAGAACCATACCAGAATCTGCAATTAAATATTAAGATTGTGGCGGTGTCTACATCTGTTCTGACCCAAATGCATGACAATAAGCTAACAGAGATTCTCTTCACCTCTCTGATGAGGTCCCCCAAGACTCTATGGGTTAGTAACTTGCCTAAACTTGGCACAACTTGGTCAGTTTGAAACTTGCAATGCTAAATATTAATTTCATGTGTGGGTCAATTAACCAGTTTTTTTCACCCCTCCTCTCCTCTTCTCTCTCCATTTCATTTCCTGAATCTCATCCCTTTCAACTGCCCCGGAAAGCTCTCTATATAGCTTTCTGCTACTCCAATTAGTAAATGCACCACAGTGGCCGTTATTATATTTCCAGTTGCTCTACAGATTTTCTGACAATAAACTAGACTGATGAAAACCATGAATACACAAACAATCTGCAAAATTTAATGCTTCCGTTTGCTAGGCTATCCAAATAAGAAAAATGCCATTAATATGGATTAGTCGTCCAACTTTTCCCATTAATAGCTGGTCTTAATTCACAGGTGCCCTTTTAATCTCTCCTGAATTCCTCTAGAACCTAATGAATAACTGTAATAATAATAGCAATTCAGAATTTAATCCTGATTCTAGTCTATCTTAAATTAGACCTGAGTCATTAAGAGATTACAGGATAGTGAATGATAGTTAATCAATGTGTTTAATTTGGCCTCGTTATTTATTTGATACAGTTTCTCACATAGTGGCTATAAATCTTTTTCCCCCCAAGCTGGGCCACCAGAAGCAATGCTGAAATATTGAGTGAAAAAATATCAGGTTTGATGATCCTTTTAAGTGCAGGTTAAACTGTAATTAATCTCTCTGCCTGCGCTCATACCTTTCAGACCAATACATACATGCACACATGTAATTTGTACATAGCCAAACACTTCAGGTAAGATTTACTGTGCTTCATTTTTTTTTGTCTCCATTAACTCTTAGCTCTATCAGTCAAGATTTCTCAGGTCTTACCACAGCATTAGCCCTAAGCATCAGGAAATCACATTTCTTGGTGCCAAGGGTTTAAAAAGATTCTAATTCAGCTATTACACTGGAGGCAGCACGTGCCAGCCCCACAGCACATCCACCTGTTAATTTTGTCCCCTGAAGAAATTACTACCTCTTGCACCAGTCTGATAAAATGAGGAAAGGCACTGATTATGTCTGTGGCAGCTATTCTTGACCCAACCAACAGTGACAGTCATCAAACCACGGTGCCTAGAGTGCTGCAAGCTGTGTGAGCTAACCCAAGACATCATTAATTCTAAACACCAGAGCTTTCGTCCAGATACTGGAGTTCAGAGAAGCTTAAAAACAAATCCCTCTGGTGGAGTGAATTCTGGATGTTGTTCATATTAACTTCACCACCTGTATTTGGAACTTATTTCTCCAGCTGGACAGGTCAAATCCAAGAATCAAAGTGCCAGCATCTTTCACTGGGTTCCTCAAATTTGGACCTTGGGTTCAGTTAATAATGTTAGATATACAGAAAACAATCTGATTGAGAAACTAGTTAGTTTTTGGTTTTGTTTTTTTTTTTTTTTCCCTGATTTTTTGTTTTAAATCACTTTTAATACACTAGAATGGGGAAAACAAGTAGTTGTGAATGTCATAGACTGGAGGATTTGTCCAGCCAGGATCTGACATCATACACATGTTCAGCACAGGAGAAATGTAGGGGAAAAACACAACATGTCATTAGAAGAGTTCTTGCTTCCTAAGCCTCTCAAGTCTTTGGAGAGACACTAAAAATTGAGAGGGATCCTGGGGTTTGGATTTGTGGGAAGATACTGTATGAAATAAAATCAAGGAGATGTCCCACGGAATTACTAATAAATTAAGCTTATGTTGTAGATTCATGCAGGATGTGTTCCCTGAAAGGGCTGATGTACGTTCTGTGGTTGTGTGTGCAGCGTGGCACTACTCCTAGCTGAGAAATGATAGCTTGCTGCATTGTCATCAAGCTGCAAAGAAGACTTCCCCTCCTGCTCTTTAGGTGTAGGAGGTACAGTCCTAATACTGTCTATACCAGCAGCAGAGAAAGATTATAACCAGCCCACAGGCAGAGGCTTTCTTCTCTTCTCCTTTGTTTCAAAGAGGCAGGGATTTGGCCATATCATTATCACACAGCTGGTACCAAAGCCTTCCCTTGAGGAAAAAAAAAATGGGACCTCCATCTGGTTCTGCACGTTTTCATATTCTCTTCATGCAGAAGGCAAGGATTCATTAGGACTATTTCCTTTGTCAGGTCTGATCACAGATCCGAAGTATCCAGAAAATGGGACACAGCCCTCCCAGAAGTGAAGAACATTGTGGAAACAAAATCTGTTTTCTTGTAATGTGCTACCCTAAAAATTCTTCTTTGTGCATCTCTGCTCAACTGTGAAGGAAACCCCTAGATGGACAAAAAAATATTTTGTTTTGTTTTCTCATGGGAGTAGTGAAATGGTGTCTCAGACAGTATTTAGATTGGAACACCATGGAAGTGTGCTGTACAGCTTTCTCTCAGTCTGTAAAGGTAGCTAAAAGTCAACAGCCAAGTCCTGCATGAAAAAAGACCACAAAATGTTCAGGAGTAATTTCACATCCTCATCTTCCTTTCAGGCTTAAAGAAAGTAATGAGATCTTCAGTGGAGCTCAGTATATTTAGTTTGGCAGAGTATCCTGAAACGCTGGCAATAAATATGAGCTAAAGAACATTAAACTCCCAGAGTGACACTGCAGACCATCGAGGGCCTATTGGCTACCTCACCAGCTTCATCTGCAGCTTTTTAGTTCAATAAATGCATCCTAAATTCCTTCAAAAAAATCTGTCTGGTTGGGCTGGGAATAGAACCAAGGATTTAGTACAGAAACTTCTTAGCCAAAGCCAGACAAGTCCTTTGAAAAATTGCAATCAATAATTACTGGTATTCTGCTTTCCCAAATTGTTTTGGGATGTTGATTTCCTGTAGCAAGTATTCAGAGAGTCTTGAAGTGCTATTCACACATGCTGAGTTTTTGAAATGAAAGAACTTGTGTTGCTTTGGCAGTATGTACAGGCTGCATCATCATAATAATGCCTGCATTCTTTATTTGTTTACAGCAGCAAAGCTAAGAATTTTTTGCTTGCTCACCCTCCTTTTAAGAAATTTTACTAGTTAATAAATAAAGCTTAGCCTTGTTCCAGAGACCCATCCCTCAATAGTTACTATTCTCTTTCTGACTCAAAGACCAGCCGCAATGAAAACAATGCCCTCTCGTTCCTCCCAGCACTTAAAAAGGTTTATAGATCTCCAGCCTCCTACAACTCAGCAGAAAACTGCTCGCTCTTGACAGTCTTCAGAAATCAGCATTGTTTCCACCCTCACTAAAACTGTCAGGCACACAAGGTCAGGAAACGAGGAGAGCTGATGTCACCTGAATCATTACTACCTCTGCTTAGACCTCTCACCACACTCCTGTCTTCCAGAGAAAGCTGATATACCCAAGAGTAAAGGTCTTTGAAGCCTTTTAAAACTGTCATAAAATAGTTTCTGGAAACTGTTTGGAGAACTACAAAGAACTCAGACCCTTCAAAATCATAAACTCATGAATACCTTCTTACCACAGTTGTCAAACTGCAAAAGTGTTTTGCAGGGGGCTCATGAATATGAGCACCTCTGCAGTAGCCTCGAATAGGTATTTTTATTTTTGCGGTATGATTCTACAAGGAAAGCAATAATGAATCCTTTCAAACCAGATAGAGTTCACCTACTAATCATGCCAATTAAAACTCACCAGGTAAGTCTGCAAGACAGCTCAGAAGAAACAGTTTGCTGTCTGAATACTGGGGTATGTACTCCTAAAACCAGTGTCTGTAGGAGAAGAGGAAAATTAATTCCAACACATGCCTCAAGACAGAAACATTGTTTCTGGTCTGCTTTAGAAAGGTATGAACTGTGCCTGACAGAATAGAAGCAAGGGGCTTTTTGTGAATTGTGGTGCTTTCTCCCAAGCCTGAAGGTACTTCAGATGACCTCATGGACAGTAATAATAGTTTCAAGATAGTAAGGCAATTGCAATTAAGTAGATACTTGCACATTGCAAACATCTTGCAATGAAGTAGATACTTGCACACTGCAAACATCAGAAACTAAAGAATTCCATTCCAAGTCATATCCATAACATCAGACACACAGGTCTATATAATGTGTGAATGTTATCACAGTTGTCCTCATTTCTCCAGTGGCATCATTATTCACTTCAGATCCTAAGCTTATCTTCTCTATCACTAAGTCTTCACATCCAGAGGTTGTGTCTCTAAGTTGAGGATATAGGTTTCCATGCCACAGTCAGTTGTGGCACTGCTGTCAGGCATTCATCTGGTGTGTGTGCACCTTATGGTTAACATGGTAAGAGTGAATGTAAACCAAAGCATAAACTGAAGCAACGACCTGGTTCAGCTGGTGTAGATCAGTGTGGCTCCACTAACCCTGGCACAGTCTAAATGATCTTTTGCAGACAGAGGAGAGCTCCTTGTGCTTGCACTGCAAGTGGGCTGGCCCTCAGCCAGCCTTAAACAGGGAGCTACTTGGCTGTGCAAATGTAGTGCCAAGCCTGAGCTGATCCAGATGAGCTTTCTCTCAGCAAGGCCTATTGGCTGGATTTAGTGTCATGGTAAGCACGCTAACACACAGGACTTGCACCAAACATCTGGTCTGATCTGGCATCCCTGAAACCTACAGAACTTTCCTATTAGCTTTACTAAGTCCATATTGAGTCAAATCTCTCTTCATTGAAATTGATGGGAGTGAGTTTTTGGAACGATTTCAGCTGTGATATGTTTAAAAAAAAAAAATATTTTTTTTTTTCCTTTGGTAGCTACACTGCTTCCCTCCTCACTCTAAGCAGACTGCTTTACAATACAGCATTCACCCTTTTCTTAATGATAACGTAAAAAAAAAAAATCAATGGCTCAATTAACAATCAGGAATGGAGCTTCCAGGCAACAAGCACCATGATCAATAACCTATGTTCAGTGAAATTAAAGGTACTTGTTAAGTCAAGTGTTAAAAGCTGCACACACTTAATATGGGAGTATCATTCACGAACAGTTTGGCAGTTTAACTTGAGAAAATCAGTAAGTGCAAAGTTCCCATACTATGTTCCACACCAGTGAGTAACTAATGAAGCATAAATATTCACACAAATTCATTTATGTAATAAATTCTCAAATCCCCCAATACACAGCAGTAGTGCTGAGTCGACATAAGCTTTCACTTGGCTTATGAGTTACACTTCTGAAACCGGAATTCAAAATGAAGTTGGGAAAACCAAATTCATAGCTTGCACAAAGGTAGATCCCAGTGGTTAGACATAGCATTGGTGCATAATGGCCTCACTTCTATGAATGACAGAATTTTCCAACAGCATTAAGGGATGTACTAAGATTTCTTCCAACAAATTTCTCTGAGGTCACCAAAACATTCTCAAATGAAACAAAATGCATTCATCTCGTGGGACAGGCAAAAGGAAGGGTTCGCATAGCACAGGGTAAGTGACATGAAAACATCTGAGTCATCTGGGAGAGGAACCTTTGGAGCATGCACTGCAGTATGAAAATCAAGAAACCTGTAGAGATATAGTCTGACTTATCCTCTTACTACATTCCTACCTCATGTTGTAAGATGGTAGTTAAAGGAAGGATTTTTCAAAGGCATAAAGGACGGCAAGATGCTCAACTCTCAGCGGAAGCCTGGGTAAATCAGATGTCTCATTCTCATTTATGCAAGCTAAAATCTCCCGCTTAACTTTTATATATCTGCTCTCAATAGAGCTTTTCTTTGAGAAGAGAACATTTAGAGCAATGTCAAAACTGACTCCTACATCAAGCTTGTGACAAAATTCATCTCATGGTCAATAGCCTTGTTTTTAGAGCTCTACTGATAACAGAGATGATTTAGCAGCATACTCCTACTCTGGGAATAGCCAAATTGAAGGCTGCTCTTGCGATTACGCTGAATTGCTTCTACCCAAAGTAAGAATATTCACAGGATAATTTATGCTTGTTCTAAACTTTTTTAAACAAATAAATGAAGAGAAGTCATTGTATGCCTCATTTTGCATATCAAGGACTCACTTATTGCAGTTGGATATATATCCCATAACCTTTTCCAGCACAGAAGCTGTGTGAGACCTGAATTCCTTAAGCAGTAACAGAGAATATGGGGGCTGGGGTGTAGTGAGATGGCAGGCTGCTTTTCTCCATTTAATGAGGTGCCCCTTTCTTCAGTGTGTTATGATCATATCCCAGCGTTGCTGACTACACTTTGATGGGTACCTAATCAACGAAAATCAATCGTCTGAAATTGCACAGACAGTATTTCATCTCCATCAAAAATCATCTTCCTACAGAGCTCCATTAATCTCTTCATCATTGTTTAACTCAAAAAGAAACTTCTCTTGTAACAGATATCAGGCTTTGGTTTTAAATTATAATTAAAGCTGTGCTGTGTTTGCTTTAAGGAAATGACTAAGGCTGCAGTGCTCCGTTTCCCAGCAGAATTTTCCCATGCAGGGTTAATAGACCTTGAATACACATGGGAAGATAAAAGCCTGATAAATAGAAGACCTTACCTGCTACTCTTACTCATTCTTAGCCCTTGTGACCAACCTGAATGCCTTGTGAACATTGAAGCCTGGCCCTAACTGCTCCCAGGCATGGTTGGGAAGCATATTCACAACAGAGGTAGGTACAGCAGAGGAGTGGAAAAATCTCTTCCAAGAAATGCAGAAAGTGTTGAGGGTAGGGAATAGCAACCTGCTTCTGAAAGCACAGCTCTTTCGTATGTCCCTCCTGTCCTTACAGCCAGGTCTGAAATTTTCCATAAACTTCTGCTACCACCTTTATGGCAGGAACATTTTGAGTCCCTGTTGCACGCTATTGTCCTGGCCATTTTCCTCCAAACTCCATTGTTTTTAATCTTCTCTTCACCTTCACCTTTCCTCACCAGAGGAAATGCTGCTGAGTACATTCTCAGTTGTTTTAAACTGTAAATGGAGTGAAGAAGGCATAGCTGAGCACTGAGAAAGACATTTAAGCTGACTGGTCTGGTGTTGATGCCTGTCCTGGAAGGAAGGGTGAGACTGTTTCCCTTGTGGACACCTACAATGATTAAACAGTGTTTGGTAAGCAGCTACAAGATTACAAGAAAATAGCATAGCCAGGGCCATAGTAAAGACTGGGTGAGGAGCAAGAAACCTGCCAGCAGCAGGGAACAAAACCTCAACTCATGGTTATTGTAATCCAGCACAAATCCTTGCTGCTGCCCAGTCCTCTTGTCACAGCTACCTTTTCTTAAAATCATACCTAAGCTGTCCTGAATGTCACAGGAAATTGCACAAAGCAATGCTCTCAAAATAAATCCTCGAAGATCCCTTAACTGACCTACCTAAGTGACATCTTTCCTGTTCTTCTACCCCAAATGAATACCCACAGAAATGCTTCCTGCAGTGGAGATTTACTAAGGTGTGGGCTATCACCCACAAGACCAGTTCTGACTGCAGCACCTTTGCCAAGGCAGTACAGCCACACAGAAGGAAAAAACAACCTTGTTATACAAAGCCAGCAGTGAGTTCAGCTATTGTTTACATGGGCAAGAGCCTCTTCTGCTGACAAAAACCTGGACTGCACTCCCCATTTTCAGAAGCGTGTGACAATATGTGAGCTGCATGACTCTCCATGGTTATTCATTAAAACAAAACTAAAATATTGAATAAAACAAACAAAAATACTATAAAAAAGGGAAGCCTAATTCACAGTTACAGGGTCTAACAGCATCCTCTTTCCTTACCTCTTTCACAGCACTTTCCCTTTGAACCTGGACCCAAAGTGAGGGTGTTGGATATGAATGCATCTGATGGAGAGCTGCAGAAAACTCTCCAATGTTTCAAGGATGATTGCTGTTTTAGGAAATGGGATTTGATTTGGTTGGTCATGAGCACTATGCTTTCCTTTCTAAGCTTAGAACTTTTTATGAAACCCAAGACAGGGCTTATACACACTCGAGAGCAAATCACAAATGAACCACATTTATCTTCCAGCACCACAATTAGCAAAGCTAAGCTAGGCACAGCCCATCTTTATATTAAGATAACAGAAGGACCTGCACTTTGGAGGTAGAGCACACAGAGTAACTTGAAAAGCATAGTTCTTACTCAACATTTATCTAGATGATAATACCTGCACCAAAATTGTTCCTGCTTTCTCAGGTCTGATAGACTTGCAGGGAGTACGTCTCTCAGATGAGCACCTCTGTGGAGGCAAGCCAGATGTCATTTCAAGCTCAGGTCCTTTCAAGCTCCTCCTAGCTGTACTTTTGAAAGATTTCTCACAACTGTTACTATGTCACTTTTAAGTTCTTGGGAAACTGTGGTTCTATTATTTTCCTATCTGTATGGTCTTAGAGAGCAGAAGCGTTATTCAGACATTTTACATATTTATATCCATCGTTTCTGTTGGGAAGTCTGTGGGAAAGGCAGCAGATGAAACTTGGGCAGTATCAAACCTTTCTGTGCTCTTCTGCATTGCCTGCCTCTCAAACAGCAATCGGTAGATGTAATTTCAGTTTCCAAACTCACAGCTGCTTTTTGGGCTTGTCAACACAAGATGGCATATACTTTACACACATCTGACAAGCATGATGGATACTAGAAAGCAAGTAAGAATTTTTTTGCTACCGATAAATTTCCTGCTGCCCCCTTAACAAAATCATCTCACTGGTATTGTGATACTGCTGTTCTGCTGGAAACTGGGAAAAAATGTAAGCCCCAGACTCAAAGAGATCCCTTTTTGGCAGGGCTTTGCAGGACAGTCCCAGGCCATTAGCGTAACAACCTCCTTCGTGTGCCTTGAGAGTGAACAAACACCGTTCCTGGCAAACCCCTAATGTCACAGAAACAAATCAGGATGTCAGTGCAGGAAATTGGGACCCAAGTGTAGAAGCCATAAATCTGTCCCATCCTGATTGAATGAGTTGTGCCCTGAAGGATTGCAGAGTGCTGAATGGCTTTTCCTTGTCAACCAGCTGATGCAGTCTGAGGGTGGGGACAGAGTTATGGAGAGAGGGGAGAGGTGAGCCCTGTTAAGGGTCCAGTGGAGAAAGGAGATGAAAACTCTTGAGTCTGGACCAGACTAGCTAAGGAGAGAAATAAAGCAGTTGGACAGGTTGGCATATTACTCAATTTGATATACTTCAAGTTGGTTTTTTTTCTTAACACTCAAGAATGCAAATGTTCTCTGGAAAGGAGAAGAATTTCCTTCCACTGGCAGAGTTAAGCAGAACTGGCTAAACAGTGAAGTCTCCAGAAAGATGATGTGGCAATGCAGCTGTGAGTTAAAACAACAGCTACATTTTTTGACTATAGGAGAGGTATTGTTTATTTTAAGCTACTGTTTGGTAACTGATGGTTCACAGAATGACAAAACTGCTTAATAACAAAGAGCTTCTAGGGTATCTCCTGAAATATTTAGTAAGGAATGTGTGTAGAGTGCAGATATCTGTTCTGGCGTGGGTAGTCAGAGCTGATCATTTATTTATTTAGAGAGAGGAGTGGGAAAAGCAGTTTGGATCTGTAAGAGAAAATGAGACTTAGGCTTGAAAACCCTTGAAACACTCTGGAGAAGAAGTCTAAAGTATCCATGTCAGAAGAAGCAAAGGCAGACATATCTGTGCAGCCCTGGCATTTCTAAAGCTGTTGCCAAGTGCCTGCATGAACACTTCCAGTGTTCAGGCTAAAGTCAGGCATCTTGTTTTTAACTTCTTTCTTAAGTGGCTCAACCTAATCCAGTCTGACAATCTGTTATGGTGGCATAGCTAATAGGGACTGTAGCAAACAGCAGGAGGTTGGAACATCTTAAACAAATGCATCTGTTCCCAAACTGAGGGACAGTACCTTCATGTGATATTATTAGCTTGAAAAAATTGATCCTACATTCTCACTTTGTGTGAACTATGACTTTTGGGGCTGACATTTCATGTTTTATTCAGGTTATTTGGGTGAGGCTGGGCTATTTGGGTTGCTCTTTCACAACAAATATGGAAGATGAGATGTTCTTTTCACAAGGTTAAGGAAGTTACTGCTTTTTCTGAAATCTTGCATAAGATTACTTACATCCACTGCAGCATACACACAGTCTTCATGTGTTTTCACAGCAGGCTGAAATAGATGCACTGTTAGCTCAGAATGCCTTGGACAATGTCTTTCTAGGTACAGTAGAAGGTGCTTTTTTTTTTTCTGGTTTCAAGAACCACCAAAGGCTCAGACTGCTCAAGGTGATCACAGCTGGCCCCAGGCCTGGCACTAGAGGGAGATGCACATATTGCCCTGCTGCAGTGGTTGTCACCCAGCTTCTGCAGGCACTCATGAGCACACCAGAAAGCTGACTCCCTTCCCTGCACCCAGCCCAGGCCAGGGAATCCCACTGCTGTATGCTGCTGCAGGAACAGAACCTAGCCATGGGTAATTGGGGTTCTGCTGCTGGTTCAGCTGCACAGAGCAGCTACAACACCAGGAACCAGCATGTCTAGAAAGCGCAGGATGCAAAGTTCAGCATGATGAAAGAAGAGAAAGGTAACAGGGAGGTTTGTCATGAGCAATTTGGAGCATTGAGTAAAACATCTGCTGTGAGAAACTAATTGGATCTGGGCACCCTTTGGGCTTCCAGGAGTTGAATTTCTTCATTTCCAGAGAGACAGGTGCTTGAAGGTAGCTATCTTGGAGATAAAGCTGGTGCAATAGTCAATCAGCAAGCCAAGCAATATAAAGGACATCTTAGAGCCCTCAAAGCCAAACAAAGCAATGTCTTAAAGATCTGAAGGCTTGTACTAAGGATTTCTGGTCTCTCAGATTGCTTACTGGACAATGAAGCTTCTTGGGCTTTCTAGGTAATGCTTTAGAATAGAACAGCACAGGAACCTGAGATCTCATTCTCTAAGAAGTGCAGAGGCTAATCCAAATGCTATTTGTATGACACATTGATGCCCAGTTCAAAATGCTTGTACTTGGGGGTCATTTGAATAAGCAGCAATATTTAACAGTTACATGACACCTTGCAAACATGCTCTAATGAAGATATTCTTGTTAGTCTCTGCTTGTCCACACCAATTCTCTCCTGTGTAAATTGCTGGGCTCCAGCTGAAGCCACCAACCACAGATCTATAACTATAACAATATGTCAGGGATTGGAAGAGACCCAAAGAGGTCATCGAGTCCAACCCCCTTACCAGAGCAGGACCATACGATTTAGCTCAGGTCACAGATGAACACATCCAGACAGGCCTTGAAAGTCTCCAGAGAAGGAGACTCCACAACCTCTCTGGGCAGCCTGTGCCAGTGCTCTGTGACCCTTAAGGTAAAGAAGATTCCACCTTGTGTTGAGGTGGAACCTCCTGTGCTGCAGCTTACACCCATTGCTCCTTATCCTATCCCAGGGAAAAAGGGAGCAGAGCCTGCCCCCCCCCCCCACTTCCTGACCCCCAGCCCTCAGATATTTATGAACATTTATTAGATCTCCTCTCTGTCTTCTCTTCTCCAGAGTAATCAGCCCCAGGTCCCTCAGCCTCTCCTCATCAGGCAGTTCTCCAGTCCCATAATCATCCTTGCAGCCCTCCTCTGGACCCTCTCCAGCAGATCCCTGTCCCTCTTAAACTGCCTCTTTCAGTAGTTGCAAGAAAAGTCTGCCAGATAACACTTTGCTATCAGCATCTTGTGAAGGCCTATCTGGCTGTAAAAATTCTTGTCCTAGGTTGAAAAAAAAAATTAGTCTTGGCTCATTCAACATTAGCAGGATCACTGTGCTCAACACAAGCCAATTATCTGGCATAATAATAATATTTCTGCAACCATCTCAGTGCTTCAGTTCTGCTCTTATCTAAGTTAATCTCATCTCCTCCACATACATGACTACCAAGATGAAATGAAAATTTAAAAAGCAGAAGCCTGTGTTATGGAGGGAAAACCAAAGTCTTGCAAAGTACCTGCCAAAGTTTGCACAGTGACTGTGAGGCTGGCATGAAAGTGCAAGGAAGCTGCGCACTAAAGCAGCTGAAATTATACAATGATGTTCCCTATGCAGGCTGCTTTACTCTGCCCTGCTCTTCTTCACTGCTTCCTCCAACCAGAGATGTGAAAAGTTAATTCAGATATGCTTTTATAGTTATTTTACTATCAAAAAGATGCTGAAAGCTGTGAATTGTTGTTTATGCTCATACATTTTTAACACGACGTATATGCAATTTTCTTGTTTTGAACAGTGGGACAGAAGAAAAGATCTGAAAGGATGAGTGTGCATGCAAAGGAAAAAGAACAGAAAGGCAGAAAGATCCCTCAAGGCCAAAGGACTCTTCACTGAGCAAAGAGATATTACCTTTGAAATCAGGCCTTACACCGAGACATTTTTACGTCACTTTGGCGGCATAAAGGGTTTTCAACACAAAGAATTGGACTCCTGAGAATAAATCCTATGAAAAGAATGCTGGTAATTGACTTAACAGTGACTGCAAACCTCCTCCAGCTTCACAGCCTGTACAGGACCTGGATTAAAATGAGATCTGAATGAACCAAGCTCCAGCTTTTCTTCTTACCCTGGTGGTGACGTTACAGTGAAGGAGCAAATCTACGTGACAAGCACCCAGATATGGAAGTAGGAAAAAAACCCTGTGTGGTTTTGCCATGCTCAGGTTCAAATCACAGCATGTTTTGATTTGCTGTTTGTTGCTCTTTGGCACAAGCACTGCAGTGTTGCTCAGAAGCTTGGTGTGATATCCAGGGTGCAGAGAGAGGCCATCCCCATTGCAGCCTCTCTCCTGCTGCAGCTCTAGCCTTTCACTTTCCAAAGAGACTAGAGGCTGCAATGCCCTGCCAGGAGAGGGTTCTGGACTTTCAACAGTACAGCACATCAAAGTACTCTCATTACCTCCTAAGAGACTGTGTGCTGGGGAGGGGCTCTGCAAAACTGCAGACAAAGATCATGAAAGACAAAAGGAGAGTCTGCAATGCCAGTAAAATGATTTATATTTACCAGGTTATTTTTAGAACTGTTTAACTGGAATTATAAAAAAAACATCCAGGAAAAAGAAAAAGCAAAATCAATGGTGGTAATTTAACAGCCTTTAGAAAAAAGAATTCCCTCAGTTTTGGCCTTACTTACTCTTTAAAACAAACAAACCCCACACTAGTTCTCCTGTAATTCACTAGTAGCTCAGAATAAATCTCTTGCCTTCAATTAGTTCCAGGACTGAACACACTGATACAGCAGTTTGTTTTGCATGCATTAGAAAAAAAAGTAACAAAAAAAAAAAAAAAGAGTTGGATTAAAGGATTCTGCCATGACTTCTAGAAGCCTCATTCACAGTAAGTACCCAGTAAATCCAAAGTGCTTTTCTGCCTCAACTAACCTCAATTAGTTACTGCTGGATTCTGATATAAATATATGATGAAAAGAGGAACTGGAAGGCTAAAATAAATTCACCACAGCCTGCACACAGCCACAAATCTGAATGAAAAAAAAAAAACAACCCTACTTTGCTATGGAAGTTAACAACTTAAACCAACAGACCTGTTCATGTTACTTTGATCTTTTTCTGCTATTATCTTGTTATTAAAACACGGGCTCTGATTCCTGCCTTAGTTATGTTGAATCATGGCAGTGTAAGCACCACTTGTTCTAAAGGAAGGTCTGAAGTACATCCCATAGGTTTCTGAATCGTGGCATGGCTTGTTTGTAAGATGTGCTGGTTATTTCCCTGTGACAGAAAATTGGAGCAAAGCACTGACTTCTATTATACTGCAGCATGGAAGGACCTGCTAAGCCCCTCAAAATAGTACTGTTAAAGTGGAAAATATGCTGCATTTTCCACAATTCCAGATATTCCAGCTTTCCTCAGAGCTACATCTGAGCTACACAGCCCTGCAAGGAGGCAAGACAAGTGACCAAGGGTTGGTGTCCATCAAAATACAGCTCTCACATGTAATTCTGCGAATGTTTTGTTTACTTCCTTGTCACAGAGCTCATGCAAGATGAAAGGGAAGTTTTGAAATCAACTTTTATTGGTGGTCACCAATCATTTATTGCTTTTTTTTTTTTTTTCAAGGAACTGAAGGCAGTGATGTTGTGCCTATGTCACCCACTCTAGTCAGCCTCATTCAAACATGACACTAAAAGTAGTGACTGATAATTTGCCTCATCTTCTCTCCGAGCCCCACCTTGGCTGTGGACTCAGCAAATGCTGGGAACATCCATGTAAGATCAAGAAATTTTTTAAAGGCTGTGGTGGTCATCTCTGCCTCTTCTACAAGGTGCTCAAACCTAAGAATACATCTCAGAACAGGTATTCACACACACTTACTTTCTCAGTGATGACCTTTGCTACACAGACACCTTTCTTGTAGAAAAGTGTAAGAGCACCTATCTGCGGGGTGGAAGTGGCAGTAACAACACATGTGCTGGGTTCCTAAGGGTTTGTTTCTTTGTAAAGATTCAGAAGCAGAGCTTTTGGATTTTAAAACAACCTTTTAAAACTTNACAAGGTTTTGTAATGACAGGACAAGTGGTAATGGGTTTAAACTGATGGAGAGGAAATTTAAACAGGATGTTAGGAGGAAGTTCTTTACACTGAGGGTAGTGAGATACTGGAACCGGTTGCCCAGGGAGGTTGTGGCTGCTCCCTCCCTGGAGGTGTTCAAGGCCAGGCTGGATGAGGTCTTGAGCATCCTGATCTAGTGGGAGATGTACCTGTCTATGCCTACGGATGATCTTTGAGGTCTCTTTGAACCTAAACCATTCTATGATTCTTAGAATGTCTCCAGGTTATTTCTTGTACTTAACAGTTGCATCGAAATTTCCCCTGAACCTCTCCAGAGTACTTTACTCAGAAAAAGCAACTATCAGATCAAAAAAAGCACTTCTGTTTATTAGTTCAATCTCCTTCATTAAATTCCCTCTATCATGTGTTTTCCCACATAAACATTAAATAAAAAAAAACCCCAACCCTGCTAGATGAAAAAATTCTGCTAAAATCCACTGACAGCTGCGGCTGTGATAGACTTTTCCTTAATCCGATTAGCTGCCGCCTCCCTCTTCGCACCAGTTTCTGTAAGCAGTTACCATATTACACCACAATCTGCTGATTTCATCTGCACTGGCAGCATTCAAAGAAAGTCTGGCCTCGTAATAACAGGCTTTGAGAGGCGGGAATCTCCTCTACACACATACGCACAAGCTGCTGTCTCTCAAACTGTGAAAACCTGTGCGGTTTCGGAACGCGGCTCTGAATGAACAGGACATTCCCACAAACAGCCACCTTCAACTACCATCACCCAAGCTATTCTCTGCTCCAGCTTGTCTTTTTTGATGAGATACTAAAAGAAACTGCATCTCTCCTCAGTCAGTTGGATCATACCAAAAAAAAAAAAAAAAAAAAAAAAAAAAAAAAATTCTTCTCAAACCGGAGAAAAAAAAAAAGAAACATGTCTCTTCAGACCGGAGAAAAATAAAAGCAGCTTATGACATATGAAGGCAGAAAGCTTCTTCTCATCTGCTCAGCCCCTCACTTGTGAGAGCTTGCACTTGGCACTTGTTGCCACCCAGCAGACGGAAGGGAGACTGTGCTCCTCCTCTGCAGGAATAAGCCAGCAGAAAATGACAGCTTTTTCATTCCTTCACACTAAGTCGCAGCTAGATTTTGGATAAAAGAGATCTTGAAACAGTTCGGGAGAGGGCTTGAAGAAATCTTGACTCTATGTAAGTCTAGGTGACATGGCAAAAAGTCTTTAATTTTTACCTAAATTTAAACTTAATGTGGTTCTTAGGAGACATTCTTGTCTTCTGACCGTAATACTTTTTTACTTCTGGCCCTCAACTAAAACTCATGAAGGTAGACTCCACAAAAAAAAGCTACTTGATTTCCTTTCACTTCCTACCAAAATTGCAAGCAATGGCATTTTTTGCTGTTGCTCAAAAAACTGGAAGAAAATGGCAGAGCACCAAGTCACAGAAAAATTTTTGGATGAGACATGGAAATTAGGACTCATAATACAGTATACAAAGGCTGCAAGATGCCAGTGTAATGGTTAGAAAATAGGCAGCAGGCTCATCCTAGGCAGAAGACAATATAGTTATTGTCTATAGTATGGTGTAACATAGATTTTTCCTCCTGTATGTGCCTCTGATCTCTGAGCAGGTAGTTTTCCTTCTAAATATGAGGAGCATGTCTCAAGATGGTGGGCATATGCTGAAATAATCTTTCCAATGATTCTGACATTACATAATTTGCTTTTAAGAGGGTATTTAACAAAAAATAAGAAAAAACAACCAACTCACAACCCCTGCTCCAAACCACCAAAAATCCCAAACCAAACAAACAACCCCCCCAAAACTGAGCAACCAAACAAATAAAAACCAACCCCCCCCCAAAAAAAAACCCAACAAACCCACAACGAAACCTCAAACAACAAAAAACCCCAAATTTGTTTAATCTTCCAAAGCAGAGGCCTAGAAGGACCTTTGGCTTTGGAATCTGGGGCTTTATTTTTTTCCCCAAAACTGTGAAATGCAAAGGTCCACTTAAGCTGGACACCCGGTCAGAGTAGGGACTTAGGTATGCAGTCTGATGAAGAAACTCACTATTTAACACGTCCATTACAGAACAGAAATAAGCTACAGAGCAGGAAGGTACAACTGTGGCTCAGAAGAGCATGTAACTTTTGTAGTTTCCTCCTCTGTTTTTCCACTTCTTTCAAAGCAGACCACAGCTCTGAAGAGATTACAACCTCAAAATTCAGGTCCAAGTATTATATACCATCAAACAGGATGTTTTAATGCTGTCAGCACTTCCTTCGTCCTAGTTTTTGGTTTGTTTGGGTTTTTTTTTTTTTTTTTTTTTTTTTTTTTTTTATTA
>VWZI01012434.1:50502-88502 GCA_013396835.1 Psilopogon haemacephalus
TTTTTTTTTTTTTTTGTTTTTGTTTTTTAAGATGCAGAATTTCAGCACAATTGATAACAACCATTTTAGTTCTGATAGAAAGGCAAACTCCAGCAGAAGATGGCCCTACCGAAGTTTTTACACCTTGGTCTTAACTGGCAGTTTAAGAGCCTTACAATAAATATATAATGAGGCTGGAATCTTCTGCCTTATACAGAACAGTAAGTAGAAAAAAATGTAGAAATACAACACACCAAAAATCTTTTGACTAATGTAGAATAACAACTAGACTTGAGGGAGGATTTAGAAAACAAAAACCACAGAAAGCTTCTGTGACACCATCTATTGTTCTTGCAAAAAGACAATAATCTTCCTCACGAGACTGATTTTACCCAAAGATCAGAACAGTCACTGAAATAACACCAAATCACGCTGGAGCTGCTGTGATGGCCAAAAAAAAAAAAGTAGAATACTAGGTACTAATTCCCCATGGACACATGGAAAACAAATGAAACAAATTCACATATACAGAGGTGATTACCAAAATGGGCACTAAAATGAAATGTTGCTCTGACAATGGAAGGTTTCAAAATCCTTTGTTACTTTTTTTTTTTTTTTAATTCCATAAAGCAAATTTCTATTTGAGAAATGAGATTCTCTGAACAATCCAAACAACTCTTTCACTGTAGCAATGATTATTATCCTATTTAAATAAAAGACCTGTGTTTCTGTAGTAATTATCATACCATATCCCTAATTAATTATTACTCAAAATATCTGTTAAAATTCTTGCCAGCCATTTAGAAACAGGCACAAATTATTCCCTTTGATCAGACTTGCATTGCTAAAGGCGCATTAAAAATACAGAGAGAGTCTGGAAAAGCCTTACAAAATTGTCCATAAAGCCAGAATTATGTTAACTACTGCAGCAGCCCTTATTCTGCATATTCAGAATTTGATTGCATGTGAAAGACAATTGCTCTCTTTGGACAAGAGGTCAATCCACACCCCTAACATTAAACGGTACACAGTTTAAAAGAAAACAATTGCTCTCTAATTTCAACACATCATCAAAGGAAATAGGGAGAAAGAAATCCACAAGGCTTTTGTGAGCTTCAAATCACGTTACAGTTAAACAGACAATATCAACTGCACAGATTCTGGAAGGCTGAATATGACCTCTGGATGTTTAGCATGCTGCCAAGCAGTTAATGAAGAGAAAAACCCGGCCAGAGAATGTGGTGCTGAGCTCCCGGCCCTAAGAAAATCTCTATGGATCTTTAATTCCCATGAACAGAATCTCATTTTTTAATGATTCCTGTGAAAGACCCATGACAGTGAAGACAGATGCCTTTCACAATTCAAATTTGTGATGCTCCTGGACTCAGTCCTCAAATCTCTGATGTTTCTCTTGCTAAACCTTCCCCGGAGTTGCAATTTCTGTGTCAGAGTCCTCATTTCTAAGAAGAAATATGAGGCTACTTTCCATACGCATTTTCATTCGAGCTTTGAAACCAGTTTTAAAAGTCATGAAAAAAAGACCAGGTGCTAAAGGTATTGTATAACAACTCGGTGTCCTCAGACTACAGCCAACATGATGCCCTCTTTATGGTGTCCCTGCCCATGGCAGAGGGGTTGGAACTAGATGATCCTTATGGTCCCTTCCAACCCTGACTGATTCTGTAATTATTTTGCCCACTTCCAGATAGTTGCAGGTCGGTTATTAATTAATTTCCCATACTGCCTTAAGTGATCAAGAGTAGGCAAAATTTAAACATGATGTATGGTATGGAGGTACTTAAGAGAGCAGTTGCATCTACCTGGATCAAACCCATTTCAGTTGAGAATTTAAGAGAAAAGGCTGAGGCTCTAGAAATGTTTTTCTGCCTCTATATAATGTGGCTCAAGGAAATCCAGGGAAATGCACTTTAAGCTATGTATCATCCTATTCACAAGAAAAATAAATTATTAAAAAAATATTATTTTTCTTCAGTTATGCTCATAAATATGCTCAGAGTCTCTCACAGAACCATAGAGAGTTAACACTTAAAAAACCCCTCAAAATCACAAAGAGTACCAAGCCATGATGATGCTCCTCATTGACTTCCTAGATCTTCAGATTAAAAAAAAAACAAAAAAATGAATGAAAATAGTATTTATTAAAAGTTCCAGAAAAATTCAGTAAAAGCAAAGAATTTCTCTCCTATAGTTTATTAGACCAGCTATCAAACTCAGCAGGAAGAGCTCAGCCTTGTATCTAGATCAACCAAACAAAGCCACGACACCTCCGAGACTGTCTGGAGGTCCCATTTAATTATGCAGATATTCCAGACTTCGTGACTAGATCTATGCTTGCACCGCACAGCATGGCTGTGGTGGACAGATCCCTATTTTAAACCCAGAATGGAGATGCTAATAAAAAAAATAATTCAAAAAACTCAAAAATCCAATAATCAGCTACTAGAAAAAGAGCGCTCAAACTATTAAAAGAACTAAGTACAAATTTTAGGAGGTCTATTTTTCTCTAACAACAGTTGTTACAGTCATGAGATTTCTTTCGATACAACCATGCACATGAATCAATCTAGAAGCACATAAGACTGCTCTAAAGAAACCCCAAATTTAGCACAAATTAAGGGGTGCCTCCCTTCACAACTCCTCCCCACCCCACATGCAACGTGTGATGCTAATGGGAGTTTTGTGCACTTCAAGAGAAGCATCAAAAGTAATTCCCATATGCCGCATTTGCCACAGGGAATTTGTTACATGCACTGATGTTGAATTAGACTATTGTGTATACACTTTAGAAACAGAGTCAGGCCATAAAAGCGCCTACGTGTTATTACTTGAGCATTCATTCCTCAGAATGTCTCTTTGCTGATATTAAAGTCTGAATGTTGTTCATCCGAGAGTGACTGATAATAAATAAGTGATTGACAAACTTATTACTTGGCTTTAAAAATAGGTTCTCCCAATTCAAAATATTCTTCTCAACCCCAAGGAGAGACAGTTTGTTCCTTGCAGCGGAAGGCTGTAGATGGAAAAAACAGACACAGAGGGAAAAGTAGTCCCAGTTTGTGTTTAAACCGTGCAAATAACTAGATACATGGTTCTGGGGAGGGACTTTTTATCCTGTCAAGGAGTGACAGGACTAGGGGGAATGGAGCAAAGCTGGAGGTGGGGAGATTCAGATTGGAGGTGAGGAGGAAGTTCTGCAGCATGAGAGTGGTGATAGCCTGGAACGGGTTGCCCAGGGAGGTGGCTGGGGCCACATCCCTGGAGGTGTTCAAGGCCAGGCTGGATGAGGCTGTGGGCAGCCTCATCTAGGGTAGAGTGTCCCTACCCATGGCAGGGTGGTTGGAACTGGCTGATCCTTGTGGTCTCTTCCAACCCTGACTGATTCTATGATTCTCAGCAGGACTCAGAGATCAGTATGAGGTAGGCATGGGAGTGTGGGGACTCCACACCTCCTTATTCCTTACTGTGCCATCAGTTTGTCAAGTTTGAGCACGTGGGGTCAGCCTGTGGCACTCTCCTGACTAAGCAATGTCCCTACCCTTCTCTCCAGTTCTCTGCTTGCTCCCAGCCCCTTCTTTATGCCAGCAGCTAGGGAGCAGGCTGAGCTCCCTTGTCCCATATAGGCTGCTGCCAAGTGAATGCTGGTGATGACAAGAAAGACAAAACATGAGGACATGATGAGACCAGTCTTCAACAGCAGCAGCACAGGCTCACGCCAAATTAATGTGGCTCTATCTGTGCCTCGGGGCACACTCTGCACTATAACCAAGACGTCTTGCAGCTGGCTGCCACTAAGAGGAGTGAATTTGCAACTACCCATTCTCAGCTTGAGGCCATTCTCCCTTGTTCTGTCTCCAATTACTTGTGAGAAGAGCCCAGCAGCAGCCTCTGCACAATGTCCCTTCAGATAGCTGTAGACAGCAATGAGGTCTCCCCTCAGTCTCCTCTATTTCAAACTAATCATTCCCAGTTCCCTCAGTTGCTCCTCCTCAGATTTATTCTCCAGGCTCTTCATGAGCTTTGTTGCCCTCCTCTGAACCCACTCCAGTACCTCCACATCTCTCATGCACTGTGGTGCCCAAAACTGATCACAATACTTGAGGTGTGGCCTCACTGAAACCAAGTTCAAGGGGACAATCATCTCCCTACTCCTGCTGGCCACAGTAGTGTAAAGAATCCTTCAGAGCTGAGGGCCTAATTAAAGACTGCTTTTTGATTCACTGGGCTCTAAACTAAGGTCCATTTGCTCTTTTTTTGCTTTCAATGAACATTTTGCCTTGGGTACCAAACAACGAGTAAACAGACTGAACTTCAGCAGCTGCTTCTCTTAAGCACCAACCTTTGTTGCAACAAGGTCAGTGAGATCTAAATAAGGATGAAGAGTTCTGCTTGGCACAACCTGCAGCTTGACACTGAAGCATGTGCAAGTGTTTGAAAAAAAAAAAAACAAAACATGGACAAAGTCTTTCAGTCTTGTGACCTTGGCATATTTAGCTGAAATTTGCCTCATAACTGTAGGCACTTGAAAGCAAAACAAGATGAAAACAAAAACCTTATTATTAGGAGTTGTGCTGTGGAATAACGCCAGCTGGTTTTATGAGGTTGGCTCTATGTCTTCATTCAAAATAACCGAACAAATAATCTTTCTCAACTCTCTTCCCCACCTCCCATTTTCTTTTAATCCTGGGCCAAGCCAAAATCCCCTGTGAGCCTTGTTCTGCTAACCTTCAATTTCTGTCAGGATGGTTTACCACGAGTCTGAAATCCTCAATCATGAACTTACACACCGTTACCTGAAGCAGCTGCTTTTTTTTTTCTAGTTGACCTTTTAAACTATCAAAGCTCATATTTTAGTCAGGGCCATCATTCCTCTGCTTCTCCTTCCCTTATCCCTTTTTATCCTCCACCCAATTACTTGCAGATGAGCTTCAAAGCATGCTAAATATATTTATTTGGCTTAGCCTATTGAATTCAGGTGTCTTTAAATAAACAGTAAATGTTTTGTAATTGAAGATAAGCCATTGTCTCTCTGTATCTTTCTATTTCTCTAAACTGCACTGCGGGTTGATTTGGCCATCTAATTTACACCTTTGCATCTGGTTCCTTAGCAAGAACTGAATCCAACTTTTGTACTGTTTGCTCAAGATTCTAAAGGAGTGTTGTCAATGGCTTTCGGACTGCTTCAAGGCACACCCATACACACACGCACACACACAATTACAAAGGGCCTTGTATATTTCCTCAAAGTTCCTCATTATAAAATCTATTTGTAGGAAAGTCAGTGGCTAAAAAAATGTAGTGCTATTCACGGCTCAAAAATCAGAGCAACGTCTGTGCAGCGTACTTCAGACTTCATTCAATTGTAGAAGAGTCAGACGAGTACAAGGTAGCTTTCTGTCACTATACGTTGTGCTGTGAAGTGGATTTCTGACACTTTGACTATCAGAGAATTTACTCCAGCAAAGATTTTATTTCTGGCTTGAAAAATCAGTCCAGATGAGTACTCTCCCTCAATGAAAGTTAAATGAAAAAATTACTTATTCTAAAAAAAGCAAAACCTATTTCATTTCTTATTTGGAAGAGGACAACAGTAGCCAATATTTTTCCTGAACCTTTGCCCAACCTCTGACTTGTCTTTAAAGGGTCATAAAAAAAATCTGCTATCTTCAGGTACACAATCGAGATATTTCCAGATAGTTCAATGACATTCAAAATAAGTGGGAAAATATGCATATTGATTTCCTGTTTTGGGAGCATTAAGATTTATTTACTCTTGATGTTGCAGTGACCTCTAGTTTGTCTTGGTCAATACATACCTCTAGGGTTGATAAACCTTAATATTCACCTCTATGAGAGTCAATATCCACTTTATAAAATAAAAGCTCTCCCATGGGACAAACATTAATATTGTCAAATAGAGTCAAGTCAGTCACCTCTTTCTTCTCTTAATATGAAAAAGAACTGAGCTTGAATAGTTGGCAAAATCGAGGGGAATGAAAATATTATTAAAAAAGGGCAATGTACTCTGGCAAACTAAGGAATGTGCAAAATGTACTATTGACCTTCAGCTAAAAGGGCTCTGGATGCAGTAATTGTCTTGATTTGTGTTTCAGAAGTGAGCAATACTGGTTTTTATAGGGTAACCTCAAATTTGTCATTGTGGAAGATTACCTGCAACTAAAAACACGAGGTGCAACCTGCCCGTTTTTAATTGACCTCCTGTGATGGTGTCCCCAAAGGACAACAATGGCTGGAATGGGATGTTGGCTCCCCGGTGCCAGTGTTAACTTCTGGCTGATCACATCGCTCTCAAAAACTGATTCTGGCTCTCATCAACTATAAACACCAGTACATGCCAGGGAGCTTCCTACAGAGACCACCATGTGGAATACTGTCTAACAAGTTTAGCATTGCATTTCTCTTTTAACCATGCAGGTTAAATGTTTTATCATCGAGGGTACCTTAGGCCCTCCAGGCTGTGCTCATCCTGAAAAGAAACTTAACTGAGGGGCAAAGTAATGTTCCTCACAATGCAGAAGAGCATGGCATTAGTTTTGAATGGCTGGTACAGTCATTAAAACACCAACTTTTTTTTTTCAGTGGTTATCATAAGAATACTTGAGGATTTAGCAGTCTCTTCTCACATTTTGTCTACAAAGGCAGAAACTACCGGAGGATTGCTTCTGTTTTTTTTTTTTTTTTAACATCAGCTACTGTTTCAGTGCACAACAAACTGGCACTAGTTCAGCTTGCTCATAGAATCAGTCAAGGTTGGAAGGGACCACAAGGATAATCTAGTTCCAACTGCTATGGGCAAGGACATTTTATTCTAGATCAGGTTGGCCAGAGCTTCATCCAGCCTGGCCTTAAACTCCTCCAGAGATGGGGCCCCAACCACCTCCCTGGGCAACCCATTCCACCACTCTCATGCTGAAGAACTTCTTCCTCACGTCCAGTCTGTATCTCCCCAACTCCAGCTTTGCTCCACTCCCCCTAGTCCTGTCACTACCTGTGCATCCATCTTCTCAGTTACAGAGACTTGTCTGTGCAACTAAGCCACCTAACAAGCAGTTCCTGTCTTTTGAACCTTCTGGTGGGAAAAAGTCCCCCACAACTGCAACAGTTGCTCAAACCCAGAAAGGATGCACTGTGGGAGCAAGGACAAGGGGAAAATGTGTTCTGGTGGTCAACAGAATTTCAGTTGCTGGTATAGCTCTGCAGCTTTCATGGAAAGTGTGGCCAGGCATTGGAATAGGCTGTCCAGGAGTTGGTTGAGTCACCAACCCTGGATGTGTTTAAAGGTCATTTGGATGTGGTGGTTGGGGATGTGGTTTAGGGGAGAACCATATAGAGTTATTGGTTGGACTTGGTGATCCTGAAGGACTTTTCCAGACTGAATAATTCTGTGTAATTTTTTTTTTACATCAGGTGATGATGTGTATCAGAATGGATCTAACATATAGTGGGTACTTGACCAGTGCTCAAGACTAGGCTGACTGTCATGAAGAACTATGGGTGTCCTCCTGCACATCTCCCTGTATAAATATAGCACTGCTACATTAATGCTTCCAAGTGCAAGATTGTAAGTCAAACACATGCTGTAGAACCATATTCAGTTCTGCTTCACCACTGAAAATCCTAGGTGAAATTTTAGGTACAACACAAATTATTTGGGGTGTTTCCAGATCTGTTTTTACTGTACCAGTTAAATCAGGTAATTTATTTTCCAGATAAAATGAAGTACTAATGAAGTTTTCAGTAGGGTCTATTTTACTTGCAATCTTACTTTTAATTTATGATAATACTATAGTGCAAGAAACTCTTCAGTTCATCTTTATGCTGCTTAATGGCATTTTGTATTCGATGGGTACCTCTAGGTCAGTAATAATGAACACATAGCAACAGAAGTTAAATAAAATTCAGCCAGCATTTTTAGGTATGCATTCTTGTAATTAAAGCTACATTCATCTCTGTTAGAAAGGGTATTACTTACAGTATTGCTAACATTTCACCTCAGTTGTAATAGCTGTAGGTCACTGAAGTAAGTGCCATTTTAAAAAGTATTTTTAAGTCTCACTTTTAAAGCTATTCACTAAGCTTTAACGCTTCTGTTGATTCTTCAGAGCACTGAGAAAAAAAAATATCAAATTTGCACTTGAATAAGAGGTGCAACTGCACACAGCTGAAGCAAAGTTTTGCTCTTTATAACTGCTCTACTGCCACAAGAAGGGTCTTGCCCCACTGCCATGATTCCTGACTGAAAGCTCTTCCAAACTATCCTTGTGATTAGAAACTCTCTATTAATCTCCAATATAAAATGACTGATACTTCAGATTTGTTTGTTCTTCTACCACCATTATTTGGTGCAGATTCTTGTCTGGAATAGTCTCTGAGAAGTGCTTTGCACTGTTATTTCCCTCACTGCTTGAATTTCCTTATTCCACACCACATGGGCTTTTCTAGTCTGTCTTGTAGAGACGAGTTAGTTCCATTGAATAGGGCTGGGTGATTGGTTGGACTGGATGATCTTGGAGGTCTCTTTCAACCTGGCCTATTCTATTCTAGTCTATTCCCTGTGCTGTAGCAGCACTGTGTGTCTCCTGCCCTCCTTTCCTGTATTTGAGAGCACAGGTGAGCAGTCACAGGAAGCACTGCTTGCTGAAATGACATCTAGCACTGTGGGCACTACTGCTAACACCATGCCTCAGGTGTCCAAGAAATACAGAGCCTGATGTGCTCAGGGCTCTCACCTCTGTCCTACTACTGTCTTATATTACCAATTCCATGCTGGATTTTCCTTCTTATCAACAGCTTTTATTGGTAGGCTTCAAAAGTTCAGACTCAAGAGGCAGGAGTGCAACTCAGGGGTATCTGAACTCCTAACACAGTCTTCTCATCTCTCCTATTCCCCTCCTAACAAAGCGTGCTGGGGGTACTGTCTGCATATGCTCACTGCGTAGTGCTGCTGCTGCTACTTTCCAGTTGAAAAATAGGAGCCTTTTAGTTGTTTCAACTGGATGCCACTAGGCTAAGCTTTGACATAGACTGATTTTACAGAAATGAAAGAATTTGCTCATTAAAAGAAAAAAACAAACAACAAACAAACATAATTATACAATATAACAAAGTCTAGGAAGCATTAGTATTCCTATTTTTATCATGAAGAAACCAGCATATGTATGCCTCTGAATATAGACTAATTTTGTGTTGCTTTGGAAATCACCAGGTCATAACATAACCTGGAATTTTCTGTCAGGATGGGCTTGTCTCTCAAATACCCACTGCCTCAAGGAGAGGCAATATCTGCCCACTTGGGTTTTCTTTTGAGATGCGGAAAGCCAAGGTTTGAGGTTTTATACTGAACCAGAGAGGGAACATTTTAAAATCATGACAATTTTCAGGGGATCAAATATTGTTTCTTGCCCTGATCCAGCTTCACTTAAATCTTCTCTCTTTTTTGGCACAGGAATACAGAGTCTGAAGAAACACTTGCACTGTTATTTTTTGTGATGCGTATTTCTGAGCACAAGCTGTGACATTAATCTAATGTATGTCTCTCTGCATTAACCAATCAGCAAATTCTTCTTGAAACATTGCTTTCTTGAATCTCAGCACTGGAGGTTAGAATATACCTAAAAATGCCTACCTATAATTTGTTTCTGCACTCAGCTTTGGGTCTAAATATTTGTGCTATTTGCTACCTAATTGATATTGTATTTGGAATCATTCCTAAGTTCTGCAGATTTGTTCTGGAAAGTTATGATGCTCAAAAAAGTCTACAGCCATGCTTTAACAAAACTCCAACAAGCAGTAATAGAGATTTCAGTTGCTGAATGCTGGTAGCAGTGGCTGAAGTCTAAGGAAAAACATAACTGGAGAAATTGTTTTCCCAGAGCATTTTCACAAGGAGCTCAGAGGAGCTATGAAATCCAGTAGCCCAAGAAGATGCTGCCTGTGTGCCTGGTTCCCTTATGGATCTGCTGCAATCTGCTTTTTCTCTTCTCTCAGCTTTTCTCTTCTCTTCTCAAGGATCCAGTAAATCTAAGCACTACTGAGAATAGCCTCAAGCCCCATATTGAAGAGAGAACTGTTACAAGGAGGAGCAGGGAAGACAAAGGCTACATAAAACCTTTACACCCCTCTACAGCATCTCTACCAGAATGTAAAAATTTGGGATCTGGTCCAAAATCCCACAATTCCCCATAAGCCAAACTAAAAGAAAGAAAACATTTTTAGTCACAGTTGCCATTTACACTAGGTAATTAACAAGATAAATATTAATCAAGAGCCATTAGAGAATTCACCTGCCTCTCTCTGTAGTGTTTTACTCAGAGAAGGTTTCAAGACAGATCCTTTCCATCACTGTTTCTCAGTGCCCAGAGCTCTGGAAGGACAGGTACTACAGAAGGGTACTCCTGCTTCCCAACCATGCTAGGATGGAGCACATCTTTTCTAGTAGTTGCTACCACTGTAGGTAATTGCCACAAGGGTATGAAAATGGTAATTATTCTCTCACCCAGCATTACTGACTTTGAGAGACATTTCCCTAAAGCTCCAGTGTGTATAGCCATTGGAATATTTCAAATGGAAAATTGAAAATAGATATCCTTTGAAAATATGATCCTGCTCTGGGAAGGGATTGAGAAGTGTTGCTGTAGTAAAAAGAATCTCACCAGGAGCAACTATCAGTCCCTCCTCAGAAGAAAATCAAGAGAAGAAAGGGTGGTAAGTGACATGATTGGTATAGATGGGCCAGTGTCAGGAAATATTTTTTTCTTTAACTGTAGATGCTTAGAAAACTGGAACCCAATATTGTTTCACTTCATTGATGTTAAAAGGAGCACACAGAGGAACCTGAGAAGGGAATTCTTTGTTCCCAAGTTGCAGAAAGCAGCTTCATCTAATAAACACGTTGGCACAAAACCACAGCAAGAAGAAAATCCAATTAAAGATTAATCATGAGTTATTTGTTCATAGAAGTGGCCTGTTGAGCTACAGTTGAAGGAATCCACCTTTAACAAGGTTTAATAGGGTGCTAACCTCTGCTCTGCAGGGCTGAAAGAACAGGGCAACCAAGAGGTGCAGGTTCTACAGCACATGCAGAAAAAAGAGAAAGGATACAGCTCTCCCTTCAGTAAAGTAGCCCCAGAGGTTGCAACATCCCACCCCAACAACAGCACTTGAAAACACCTAAGTTGCTCTGTGCAGTCCCTTCATGGCTAAAGACTGCAGCCTGGTGAAGCAAGACATCCTCCTTCCTGAGGAAAGGGCATGGCTCAGCAGAGAGCTGACAGCTCATATCTGTACAGCAAACTGCAGTGTCCCAACAACCCAGGGAAAGAAGTGTAGTGGTCTGTAAGGCATGGCACTACTGTCAGCTCTGGCTGCAGCACTGCCCACAGCCCGGGCAAGAGGTAGGTTTTCTAAGGAAAACAGCCAAAATTCTGCAGGTTCAAATCTTGGATACCTGCAGATACAAGGGTGTCTTAAAGACACTATTTTTTTTTTGCTTTATCTCCTGGACACAGAACACCAATCAGATTTCAATGCCTACATTTTCTTCAAACAAAGTAGCTATTGTTAAAACAAACAAACAAAAACCCCAAACCAAACCAAAACAACAACAACAACAACAAAAAAAAAAAAAGCAAAGAAAGCTCCCAAACACCCTTAGCAACAAATGTGAAAGAAAAATATGATTTTTTTAATTTAGTTGTACCCAGCGCAGCAGGCTCCCATCAAACTGGCATCATCTCTGATGCGGAATTATAAACCTCTCAGAAACCAAAGCTAGAATTACAGCTGGGTGACTCTTGAACTTTCCGTGGCCAAACATTTCACAGGATATAATTTCTGCAGGAGATTTCATAGCACGCTGTAAAACCTTGAACCTTTTCCATTGGCTTGGAATTTTGCGAGCTCCTCTTTTGCCAAGACTTAAATGAATAATTATTGGCAACTAATGATAAAAATGAATTATTTTTCATTTTTAACAGTAGAATACGTCTCAAATCTGTATTCCTGGTACTGAAGCAAGGGACAGAAAAAAATGGTCACTGGTGTTATCTGCAATGTTTTGTTACAGTGAGTGAGAGCTGCTGGTTTAGAGGAGAAGGCATTTCATATCTTCTTTTCCTTTCAATCACATCTTTTCATTAGGGAGGATTGAACCTCAAAACCACCTGGAGATGGTGCAGATGAGCACTTAGAAGCTTGGATGGTTATCTGGAGCTTATCTGAACAACTTTTATCAGGGAAATTGTGATGGGAATTTCACAGGAACAGCTTGGGTTAGGTGGTTTTGGTTTTTTTGTGGTGTTTGTTGTGGGTTTTTTTTGTGGTTTTTTTTTTTTTTTTTTTTTTTTTTTTTTTTTTATNCTTACTCCAGACAGAATGTGAACCAAACCAATTTACTATTACACTTGTATCCCAAGTGTCTTAGGAGCTGCAAAATTAGCACTGTGACAAGATGGCAACAAGGAAGCTATTCTTAATTTCCATGAAAAATTCAGAAAGGGAAAAAAAACCCCAAACTATATTTGATTATTTTTCTCTTTCCTCTCTCATCCATCTATACCAAAAAATTAAGAAAAGGCAAAATCAGATCAGATACAGGAAACAGCTGCTAAGATTTAGCACAACTGGATTGGAAAACAGAGGAAAATGCCAGCCTGGTTATTTGGGTCAGTTGAAATTGGACAAAGCAAATCACTGGGTAACAGAGTAGAGAGGACAATTTTGAACTGGCTGGAGGACAAATGAGATGACTAGATGCTAGCACCCATTCCTCTGCACAACGAACAGCTTTTACCAGTATGGAGGTAAAAACTGAAAAATCAGATTGCCAGTTAGCACCGTTTTCCTTTCCTGTGGCTCTTGCCACCAAAAGCATCTCCATCCATCTGCAGGTGCTGCCAGCTGGCACAGGTTTCTCTGAGAGAGGAAGAGGCTGAAGGAGTGCAGCTCTCCCAGGGAGCAGGCTTGCTGCCACTGACGCCCCCGCTCTCAGACAGCAGCAGAACCAGCAGTGGCTGCTATGACCCATTCTATTCCACTTGCAAAGTCCAGACAAACTGGATTGTGCCTCTGACAAACAATGACAGTAAGATTACTTTAAGTATTTTTAACAGGTTCGTGTCACTGAGTGTATTTAGAAATTAAACACTTTGCAGTACTTTTCTTCCCTGTCCCCTCTCCAATTTTGTTGTGGGTTGGTATTTTCTGAGGGAACACATCAATTAACAGATATTGCCAAAGGCAGAATTTTTGCTCAACAGCTGTTCTTTCCCTGTAAAGAAAGCAGCAGAATATATTACAGACAGAAAAAAGCATCCCCCACTCTATGCTGGAGTTAGATAACAGAGACAAAAAAGAAGTTCCAAGACTGATCAGCCCCTGATATTCATTTTGTAAAAGTTCTCTTCCCTTTACATTGATTTTTCTACTCTGAAATGTAGTTCAAAATATCCCATGTGGCATGTCAACTTCATTTACCCACTGCATTTCTAATATGTTTTCTCCATACTCTTCCATCCCATCACAGCAATTGCTGTATGCCACAGCATGCTATCATGTTTTATGCAGAATTTCACAGTGAATTCAATGGTGACTAATGCCTAAAAAGAGCTGCCACAACATGGCCCTACCTCTCCTTATAAAACCATCTACCCAGGGTTTTAGACCTAGTCCTTAAAGAGGAACACTTCTCTAATTCCTATCATTCATTTACAAGCGTGGGAAGGGGCCCACAACAAAATCTCAAGCCCTGACACCCAAACATTCCTATCCGTACCTAAATTAAGATCTAGGATTTCTAACAGCGTCGTTCCTTTTAAACTCTTCAGAACCAGTATGTTACACTCGGTTGTAAATCTGCGCTTGCAGGATCTGTACATGCGGTGGAGCAACAGTTCCCCTAGCAGTCCTCAGAAGCTCGCTTAGCAAAGTTCACAACATGAAACAATGTCAGCCTCTCTAGGATCTTGGGTGACAAATCATACTTCAGCGTGAAAACTTATATTACTCCCCTATGGAAAAGCAGAAGCTGACAATCTGTTGCTCATCAGTTAGCTTCTGGTTACATCCACACTCAACTGAAAACTGAGCAGTTATAATTAAACTCCACTGACCCCACCCATCCAGTCTCGGATGCTGCAAACACTGTAAGCATGGGTTATAAAAATATTAAAGCTATTAAGAGAGCAAACATTTTCACAATTTGTTAACCACATCCGCCAAGATTTGAGACAGAAATCTGCAGTGCAATAAATATTCAGGAGTTGGGAACTGGCCATCCTAGCAGCCTTGCACTGTGCTTTAGAACAGTCTTTTAGAACGGGATGGAGGTGGCACAGCTTTTCATCACTGGCTGTGGAGGGAGTACAAACAATTAGCTCAGTCGGGGATCAATCACCCTTAATGTTTCCAAATAGGAATTTGCCAAATTATATACAACACTGATTCAGTTTCCCATTGCAAGAAGATATAGTTTTAATTACACAATTATTTTTCATTCTTATTGCAGAAAATTGTTGCTTCAGACATTGAATGTCAAGTGCTCCTCTGCCTAATTTTTAACTCTTGTCTCATATTAGCAAAGCTCCCTTAATGAAAGGGAGGGTGACTATTTTGGCTTTTAGTTTACACACAATACTATTTAAATAACAGGTAAAAGATTAGCAGTAGATAGATTTAAACAGCCTCAAGAGGCTCAGAGCAGTCAATCTCTTGGAGTTACATGAACACCGAGTTCACCTTTCTATAGGGAATAGACTCAGGTTTGGTATCTGCCTGGTCTTTCTCACTTCCCCTTTGGTTTGACAAAAGTTAACGCTACCTTATTTTCTCCATTTCTGTTTCAGAAGGGTGAGGAGAGAGAAGAGCAAAACTTCTGTGCTATTCATCCATTTTTATTGCTTTCAGGTTTGGGAAGCAGTTGGCCTGTGTAATAAACTGTTTTCCAGGCAGGTAAATTGCATTATTTGAATTACAACTTTGGGTGAAGTTTTGGGTGAAGGTCAGGAAAGTGCTGGTCTTCCGGACGTCAGAGAAGGAAAGTGATAACCATTAGAAGTAACTGTTTGCAGCAAATATAGAAAGGAGGCACTGCCTATATTCCAAAGAAGTGGACACAGATTATAGGGTAGAGAGCTACCACTGGCATCTGAAGGTGCAGCTAAAGAAAAATAGCAAGAAGAGGCAATTGTGAAAGGCTGTTAGAGCATTATCCTAGGAAGGAGAAATAAACTTGTTACAGATCGAAAGACACAGAACTGAGCAAGGATGTGATGCATCCTGAAGCTGCAATCCACTTCTAATATGGGCTGTGCTCTGCCTGCTACTTGCATTATAAAAAAATAAAAAAATAATTTACTGACATTTTCACAGGCAGCTGGATCAGAACTCATTTTCATCCGTTCTTAAACTTCTCTTTAGAATAGCTCAAATCTAATGTCCAAAGCCATAAGTTACATATTACTTACATTCACATCTATAAAATCACTCTTAGCTGACACACATCCTGCCTTCTTGACTTAACTGTATCTGTACCTGCTGTCTCCCCCGTGTGATATCAATGCCTGAACTCCCACAGAGTCTGATGGGAGCAAGATCAGGTCTGCTCATCTGTCACACCAGTAATTGCTACGCACATTAAAAATTAACAATCTAATTTGAAGGAGTGGCTTGTGATCTGAGCCTTTATTGGGTTAAAAGCAACACTTCCAATTAGAAACATGGTTTATCATATTACTAAATCCACTGCTTCCCATTACTGCTAAAATGAGCTCTCTCTCTCTCCCATTTGCAATAGATCATCTACAAACCCCCTGATCCAATGATATTCTTTTAGAAGTGAAAGTTTAGACTGATGTTTTGCTTCAGATAATACAAAGCTTTCTATTCCCATCAGTAGAAATTCATGCCCTGTCAAGACAAAATTGACTGTTAACGTACTCAAATAATTTAGTTGGGAGAAAAGACAACTAATGCAATTATCCCTGAATGGTTTAGATATCCATGTCTCTAGAGCATACAAAGTACCCCAACAAGCCAATTGTTCTTAAAAATAAACCTTTAATCCTCAGCACCCCTCTATAAGAAAGAAAATTCAACTGGGAGTTGACAGAGAGAAGCAGCTGCATTTATATCCAAATTACTAGGAAGAGCTCAGTTTATACAGACCTTTTTTTTTTCCCCCCTTGCTTCTGAAACTGAGCAATGCCTTCAGAGGGAACAAAATGCACTGATTTTTTCTAAGATATTTTACAGCTTTATGATCACGACACTCACAAACCTAGATTACTAATCTCTAATTAATATTCCATACTCTAAATTTTAATCTCCTGGTTTTGGGTGCTTTTTTTAGTTTGCTACATTAAAAATAGAATACTTAGGACTGGGTAAGAAGGCGGAGTGAAAAAGAGGACAATTTCTTAACGTGGCAAAAACATGTCCTAAATGACATATTTTACATACATCTATGAATGCATAAACGCTTTGTTACGAGCACTTATGCAGTATTAGTAGCTATACACAGACCTACTTAATTTGCAGAAGGGAAAATAAGGTGGAACCAGGCTATGTGCAGGTGGTCCGATTGGATCAGCTGCTAAAACTCACAGCCAGTTCCCAAACTGTCTACTTAACGCTGCCTCCAACAAGCCCTGCTGTCCCACCGTGCCGTGCCATCTGTGCTTGCTTAGTGTGCAGCTTCGCCTCCTCCTCTTTCACATGTTTAGATTCTCCCCCAAAGCCTGTATTTCCTGGCCCTCCTCCCAGGGTAGCTTCTTATTACTGTGACAACACACAAGGACAGGATAAAGGTGTGTCAGCCTTGTACCCGAAATGTGATTTCTGTGCTGAATGCATTTCTTCAAGCAAATCCCTGCTCCTGGATGCTCTGCTAGATTTTAGCATTAGTTTCAAGTTTCTGTATATTAAACTGTCTCTTAAAATTAAGAAAAAAAAAAAGGCCTAAAAATATGAAACAACTGAAATTGATGAGCAGTAATAATAGAGCTGATCACTGTGAAGATTAAAAAGTAGGAAGGGATGTAAGGAGTACACGGCTGCAATTTTGCATGCTCAATTCCCAGTGCCATAGATAAGGGGAGAGGGCTCCCTGGCTACAATCAGCTCTTGAATTAAAGGAACTGAAGAGGTAAGGATTTAATCTGCTTTATATAGTCTATTCCAGAAGCTACTGTGAGCATTGACTATGGAGTTTTTATCACCCCAGAAACATAGACTCAACTTCTCACTACCTGACATGCCAAAGAATGTTATTGCTTTGTTTCTCAAAGGAGAGACACAGATATTGGTACAGAGACTTTATGCCTGTGTCTCAGATAATCTTGGACACGCTACCAGATTTCAGCCACGTTTGCTAAAGATCTTAATGTTTCATGAATGCTGAAGTCTGAGTAGGGACTGGAGGCCCAGAAGGGAGAACAGCTGCAGGGTATGTCCACACTTCACTAGACTCCAGAAAAAACCTGTGTGCGCAGCTTCAGGCAGAGCTCACCCCAAACCACAACTCAGTCCCAGAGCAGAAACAGGTTTCAGAGCACAGTGCTGTTAGAGGCTGTGGACCACTGGGGGGAAAAAAAAGTGACCCGAAAGTTCAAGTATAGCCTCTGAATTTCTGAGAGTAACTGATTTAGAAAAAAGAATAGATCCACAGGTTCCACAAGGATGGGAATTAAAACTCAATCATTTGAATTTGACCAGTGTAATTTCCCTTTGTATGCAACGCCTGTATGCCATCTTGAAATAAAGGTTTAGCTGGTCACAGAAAGAAAACAGCACCCCTGATTTAATCCTGGGTTCTTCTCTCTCTTAAATGTTTTTCCCTTTTCCACCAGCAACAATATTCCCTGAATAACCAAATGCCATATAATAACTCATAACTCAACAGCAGGAAAACCGTTATAATTATATAAAGCATACACTGAGGAAATGCAGGCACCTCAATAACACTAAACAAAATACCAAAAGAGATGAAGGTTACTGCATACATGCAGAAAGCCACTGCAATAACTCTACAATGATTCACATTCCTGTATAATTTCAGGTATTAAATTCAGGCAAGTACAATTGTGAAATAGTCAAGTGAAGAGTGAATGATTGTGAACAGGTTTCATTACACAAAAATGAGACATAAGGAGAAGGGAGATCTAAAAAACCTAATGAACTTGCAAGTAAATCTCTACATGAATTAGTTCACTGGATTTTAGGAGTGGTAACTTGGAGAGATCATTTATTGAACAAGCTCTGCTTCTGTAAAATCAATAGTGGACACTCGTTACAGTCAATGAAACCAGACTGGGATTAATCCTGATTATTTCCTGGTTTCTTTGTATGTGTTTTAGTACTTGGCTGATTAAACATAATAATGCTACTGTATCATCATCTGCCCTAGAAAAATAAGGAGGACTTTGATGGCAGTGTAAACACAACAAAATAAGTTTGCTATGAAGACAGTTGACTTGGTCTTGAAAAATAATGGTTCGGTCCTTCAGTTCATGTGAAGGGGCAGAGAAAGGTGTCTGTTACACCCCTACCTGCAAGACAGGGATAATAAAGTTGGCATTCTCCTATTTTCTGTCTCTCTTACCTATTTAGACTGTAAACTTTCAAGCTGGGACTTGTTCCTTTTTGATGGTGGTGTGACAAAAATTATACTGTTAGAATAAATATCCTTTAAATGCTTTAAGTTAAAGATGCATTTAAAAAGGGTAGCTGTACTAAATTTAATTTGTTAGGTTCTTGAAATTGTGTTTGGCATCTTCTGAGGATGGCTTTATCTAGGAGATAGGTCTTTTCTACCTTTGGTCTAGATATAGCAGATTTATACAGGACGCTATGTGTTATTTATAACCTCTGGAGAGGATCAAGTAGCCTTAAAAAGTTAGAACAATTTTCACAGACTCAATTATCACACTGTCAAATCTAATAATCTTCCCAAAACCCCTTCAAATCCTTTCTGCCTTCATTTTTGTTGCTACAGAAATTAACATTTATTGACAGCCCAATGGCTTTGATTTGGGCAAAAACTAACAGCAGTAGGAGGTTAAAAGGGAGTATATCATGTCTGAAAGAAAAAAAAAAAACCAAACAAAAATATATTAACCTGAGTTGGAATATACATTCAACAGGTGCCTCTGTTGAGTTGATGCCAGACAGTAATGCCAGAGGGACAAAAATAATCAAATGTTAAATCTGAGAAGAATACAGCAGAAGTAGTCACAGACCTGAAATTTACCTTTACTGTAAATGTAAAGGAAAGCAGAGAAAAATAAGCCATGCACAGCCCAAACCACACTGCACCTCACAGCAAGATACTCTGACTTGGCAGGATATCAAAAATACAAGGTCATATTCATTCTGTGCACTGTCTTAACATAATCCATGTTGTGGTTAACTTTGTCTTAGATAGCTACTAGGAGAATGCATTAAAGTCTGATGGTAGTTCCACATAACTTCATGCATGCTTGATTGAAACAATACGGTAGTTAAGCTGCTCTTCTGTAATGCCATTTGTGGTATTTGAAGCCAAAAGATCATTTTTCTGAGCTCATCTGAGCCCCCTAAGGCAGTGGTTCTGTGTGAGGCTTTGGCTACGTTAAGGAGGGCACTGGATCCCTACTTGGGGAAGTCAGCATTTGCTTTGTTTCAGAGTTCCACTAAAAGTCAGGTCTGAAGAATGAGGTATTGAAAGCAGATTTCAAAGCTAACTAAGCACAAAAGGTTTCCCAATTTTCAATACTGAGCTGAATCATAAGAAATTCAACACCCACTAAGTATTATTTCCCTTGACAGGCTGCAGGAAAGAGTTCTAATGATTTTACTTCCTAGACTGAGTTGGCAGATACCCAGGAAAGATCAGTATAATTGCTATTTCTAATTTAACAGATTTTAAATTATTTCAAGTATTGAAGTGTCTTTCATGTTGCCAACCGGAGTATACAAGGCACGGGTAGGTTGAAAAACAAGATCCCCTTTGTGAACACGAATCCTGATTCTCTGCTACTTTGCTCCTGGTTCTGGGATCCTGCAGAGTGCTTTAAAACAATTTCCCCAGTATTTCAGGCTTTCATATGGTGCAAAACAAAGTGGAGAAAAGGAAATATTTATGCAATTCAAAGTACTTTCTCTCATGGATTTGTGAAAAAAAAAAAAAAAATATATATCAGAAGTCCCTTGAAAATCTGAAGATTTCATTTCCACGCAAATCATCTCAGACTGGAGCTTCTGACTTGCAAGGTGCTGGCCAACACCTTGCCATTTAACCACCAGATTGCTGTTGCAAATCTCAGTTCTCAGAGATGCACAGCTCTTGTCAGCTTCACTGAGGCCAGTTACTGTATGTTAGTCACAAAGAGACAAGAACTGGGAGATTTTCAGATTCATCACTCATATCCAATGTCTAGCAGAGGGAGAGCTGGTAAGAATTGTGTAAGTTTCTGTCCATGGGTATTAAGGCTTTAAGACTTGCCTAGTTCCATGGCAGCCAGTTTTGTGCCTTGCTGAGGATGGCCCTAGGCAGCACGGATACACTTAAGTCTTTGTCAATAATCTGAGACTTTTTGGGAAGCCTAGAGCCAGAGAGGTTGAATTCCCTTAGAACATGACTTGAAACCCACCAGGAAAATTGTGCTAGTCATCCCATTTCTGTGAGGGTAGGTTTCAATTAACTGGGAAGCCTAAAATTCAAGGTGTTCTGATTTCTTTTAGCCACTTCTGCTTGTAATTTAATGCATCAGCTTGGTAATATTAATATTTAAAAAGCAATATGCTTATCATTCCGGGAAGAGTGAAAATGGGATACTATCCTGAATTTCTTATGCCTATTGTACATGGGAAATATATTAGAACTCATCTTTCCGCTTATGGCTTTGGAATTGTATACTCTGCTCAGCGCTTAGTATTTCACTTAGCAAGGGACAGCACTTTATAACTATTAAATGCACTGCCTTAGGGATGTGGTAACCCGTTGACTTGACAAGTCTTTTAAAAAATGCTATAGTCAAACAGCAAGGCAGGATACATAGGATTTATCTGGTAAGCTGAAAAGTCCCTAATGACCCCCCCAACACTTCAGGCAACACTAAGTATAAAAGTCGTTTTGATGAACCTGCAAATCACATATAAATCAGGACAGAAATTTTGTGTCCAAATATTTTTAAAGGCATATATTTCCATTGTGCCGCTGCCTTCATCCTCTACAGTTGCCTTGATATAAAAAATAAAAGAAATCATTCTGTTAACTGACCTGAAGTAAAATAAAAAAAAAAAAAAAAAANATGGCTTCAGTGGGAAAGTGGCAGCCTTCACTCATTTTCCTTTCCTGTGCCTTCCAACATGACACATTTTTGTGAGATAACCTAAATTTACAGAGGGGTAGACAAAAATGATGCTTTCCCACAGGACCATGTCGATGTTATGCTTGCACTGAAGGTAATTTTAGCTGTGTGCTACGTGCACAGTGAAGTGACAGGAGTAAGCGACATCCTCTGTTCAGGGTGCTGGTTCCTGCCAGTCTGCTATTCCAACAATATTCTGTAATTAATGTTGAGTGAGCAATAAAGAAAAACCCAAGAGAAAGGCAAATCTGCTTGTTTTCTTTTCATTATGGATGACTAGGCAATAGGAAACCAGGAATATTCTGACAGTGCAGCTAAGATCTGGAAACTGTACATCTGTTTTGATCATTTGGATCCCAGCATTCATAAAGATGAGCAGTTTATTATGCTCAGTGCCATTTGTCAATACATCTTTCCCTATTTGTCCCTGCTGAGATTATGGCTGCTACAAAGTTAACAGCTGGCACTAGCGTCGACAGCCCAAGGCCAATTTATGGAACTCAGATGGTAAAATACTGACCACTTCTGACACAAAAGAAAGTCACTCTCCAAGCCATCCAACTCACTGCCCTTCTGCTGCCTCCCTTCCTCCCTTTGGCAAGAGCTACAACAGCGTATGCTCTTGGCCAGAGCTCTGAACTCCAGCAAACCAGCAACACTCCCACTCCTCCCACAAGTTTAGAGGCTTTATGCCACTCACTCCCCAGCTTTTCTTCTGGCAGATGGTCTGCTGAATCTCAGCTGAGTTTTGTGCACCGTATTGGCACTGAAACTGCCCACTTAATATGCATGCATAGGTACCGAAGTCACTCTGATTGTTGTGGGATGCTGGGAATAAATGCTCTTTGTATTTATTTTCTACCCCACTTAAGAACTGTGTATTAAGTTCTAGACACTTCCTGCCAAAGAAACATGTTTTACAAGTGCAAAAGGAAGATTTGTCTCAAGTACACACCTTAGCAAGCTTAAAAATATTGTTAGGTTTCCTATTCCTTTCCCTCCACCATCCCCTATGGATGGTGGAGTGCAACTGAGACTTTGTCTTACCAGCGGAAAGGTCTTCCCTGCGTTGATCACCAAGCTGACAGACCTATGGACATCTCCTGTTCCAGTCTGACTGACTGTGGAGTTCTGCTGCACTTGGAGACTTATTATCATTCCTGTTAAAATTAGCACCACTGACCTGGGCATGCAACTGAGTTGTTACCAAGAGAAGAATTTACTTAGAGAGCTTTAGAGGTCTGTATGCTGTTGGGATTTTAAAGTAGCATAGAGGTTACAGACCCACATTTGTGTTTATACTGGTCCTTCCAACCTTCCTGAGTAAAAATTGCAATGGGCAATCACCTACTCTGCTCCACTTTGTGTTCTATTCCATACATCAGCACCTTGCACTTTTAGATCTTTAAGACATCATTTGTTGACACACAAAAGCAACCGAGATGCATCAAATGCTGGTGGCTGGCACAGTTTATAATGTAATACTTCCTGCCCTCTAAATTCCAGTCAGAGCAGTCTGTTATAAATTAATCTGATTTGGGGATTAATCAAAGCCTACAATTGCCCAGATAATCTCTGATTTCTTTTATTAGGTGAAATCTTGATCCAAGCATAGTAAACCAGAAGAGCTAACAAACATTTGTGGACCCCATGGCTAGCACAACGTTACTTAGTTTCTCTCTAGGATGAAATATTACTTGTTCCTAAAATATCACTGCCAAGGCAAAGAAAGGACAAAATTAAGCACACAAATGACTTTGAGTTTCAAGCAACCTGTGTTGCCTGCTACAGTATCCCCTTGAAAAAAAGGAGCAGAGCTAACCTGCTAATACTTGAGAATAAGGAATCTCCAGCTGTCACTAACACGTCTGAAACCAAACAGAAAACTGTTAAAACACCTTTAAAGGTATTACCAACATGTGCTGCTTTCGCTGCTTTCTGGGGATGTCTATCACACACCACACGCACACATTTGCAAGTCAGGCTCTTAAGCCATTTTCTCCACTGCCCTCTCCATGGTGCATCACATGCTTTGGAGTAGACAGGGCACAAACAGACACAACTCCTCCATCACAAGAGTGTTTTATACTTGCATCTCACCACAAAGGATAAGAAACTTTTGGTAAGGCAGTGAAAAATCACGTTGCTCCTGCATAGTATGTTTCTGTTAGTCATTACTCCCGGGGAAGGAAAGTGCTCTTATAAGGCTGGTGGAACCTGAATGCCTTGTTTGTTCCTGGAGGACTGTGTTTCTGTGAAGAATTTTCAATAGAATCATGCTTGTGACAGCTTTGCACTGCAGCTTTTGGGAAGGTTTCACAAGCTCAACTGTTCAATAAATAATCCTTTGGAGCCACAACAGTGTTCAGAAAAGCTTTACAAGTTGGCAACTGGTATGCAGTGCACCCATCCTGAATAGATTTCAGAATCTGCAGGTCTTGCCTGGGCAGACATAAAGCATCATTTTACTGGCAAACAGCATAAATTACAGAGGTAGGATGAACATTTCCCTAAACCAGTACTTTTTAATGAGGTTAAACCTACCAAGTATCTCAAAGTAGTGAGATGTGCAAGGGAGCAAAGAGTGTACTTGTAGCTTTCAAGAGCTATTCTGCAGAAGTGCATTGCAGGCAGCCCATGGGCACACCATTTACACGGCTTGTTTCGGGTCAGTTGTTAACACTGTACCAGCAAGGAAGAAGCGTTGCTTGGCTCCAGTGATGTACAGAACATACAAGGAGATCTCACAGACCTCCCAAGAGAAGACAATCAAGTTAGGCTAATTGGTCAAACTAATAGCCCATATATTCCCCTCAGGTCTTGGCAGAAGCTGAAGGGATTATGGAGACAACTAGAGAGATAGCACTAAAGTAGGAGGAGTTGGGGCAGTGCTGTGACACAGTCCATTATAACTCAGATTTGCTCTTAGGGCAGAACATGCACCTACAGAGGGGCAAGAGAGACATGCAGGTGCTGCGTTTTGTGATACTGCTCAATGTATGCACCCTGTGCTAGCAGTGATTGCACTGGACAAACAGAGACATCCTAACAGACCAATAGCAATATCAGACTAATAATCTTCAATCCAGACCGAAAGTTTCAAAGCATGGCAAAAAATATCTGCATCTCATTGTTCAGGTCTCCAACTAAACACACTTAAAGATTATTTTTTACAGATGCTGTTGGTGCAGCTGAAATCTATTAAACTTCTGAGAAGCTGAGGCTGCTTGAGCCTTAAAATAGACTTTCAAAACTGAGCAGTCCAACCACAAAGCAAATGTGTATGCAAATTTCAGATGAAATATGACAGCCTTGCTTTCTAGGCTTTGCAGAAAGATCACTCCATCAGCGATAATTAGCTTAGGTTAATTCCACTAGCACTTGGACTGCAGGAAAAAAGCAAGTTGCTAATTGAAAGATGAAACTGGATATAGGCATCAGCAATCCAGCCTGTCCAAATGTCTTCTAATGATGAGAAGAAAGTAGTGTGTTAATCTCTATGAAAACAAAAGATACCTTCATTAGTGTTCATCTCAGTAGTCACTGTATGATGCTACTGTTGCATATGACTGACTGAACAAAGCTACTAATACACCAGGACTAGATTCTGCTCCTGTAAACAAATTCTAAGCTCAAGCCTAGCCAGCCTGTGAGCTGGCTATTTTATACTTTTCACAATTTATTACTGTACAGGTGATAAAAAGTAATCACTTCTGACATATTTTGTATTCAAGTGTTGTAAAAACCACAACAGATAAATTTCCAAACTGCTCTCCTCACCATTGCTGTTCATCTGTCACCTTCATTTGGCTCAGGGACCGCCAGCATAAGGTTTGGCAATGCATGTTTTCAGTGGCATGCAACTGCACCACAGGTAGCTACAGAAACAAACAGGTAGAGTGCTTTTCGCAGCAGCATTTCTGAAATTATTGCCGTAAAAATACAGCAACATCAGACTTCGGGCCCAGAACCCAAACAGCCTCTTCCCTCATTACGATTATTATTCACGTGAGCAGTCCTACAGACAGCAAGGAAATTTCCCCAGTAGTCAGCACTGTGGATGTGCCTTTGGAAAGCAAAGATTCCATTGCCCTATCTGAAACTAGTGGGCAGAGGGCCACTAAACGCAGCCATTTTCTAGTGCAGGTGCTGAAGAATCCACAGCAATTCTGCCTTCTCTAGCAAATACTTAGCAGCTACGTGCATGTGAAGCATGACACTGTACACAGTATTTTGCTGTTGGGAAGGGAGAACAAACCATTTGTGACAGATGGCAGTCGTGCTGCTTAATGCAATACTGGGAGACACTTAGTTACACACACTTAAGATACAGTGACGGCGACAGCATATGGACCTAAATAGAACAGAAGAGGCATCAAGCTTAAAACTTGGAAGTTTCCCCTTTGAAATAGCCTTGTTTTACCAGAGACATTGACTAAAAGCAGAAGCAGTGTTTGCACTGAGCCCTAGAGAAGGATTTGGTAATTTAGAAGAAAGCCTACAACAACAAAAAAGCAAGCATCACAAAAAAAAAAAAAAGAAGGAACTCTGCTGCATGCTTTCAAGGCGAAAGTGCACAGCCAGCCTTCAGAATTTTCATGCTGCTCTACACTCCTGATACATCTCCTGAGCTATTTTTTAAATGTATGTACATCTTAAGGTCTAAGATCTAACATGAATAATAACTGAAACGATAAATAATTAAACATTTTGCACATCAATGTGTGATATTGATGGTTTAAATATTTCATTACTAATATGTTCAGTTAGGTTTAAGCCAAGCTACTGAGTTATTTCTCCCTCACCTCCACTGCCCTAAATCTGAGAGTATTGATATAGCTTTCACCACAAGCTGAAAAGAAGATTTCAAATCTACTTCCTGGAAGGGTAGTTAAATAATTACTGCCATACTAAGAAAAGAAAGAAAAGAAAGAAAAGAAAGAAAAGAAAGAAAAGAAAGAAAAGAAAGAAAAAAAAGAAAAAAAAGAAAAGAAAGAAAAGAAAAGAAAAGAAAAGAAAAGAAAAGAAAAGAAAAGAAAAGAAAAGAAAAGAAAAGAAAAGAAGAGAAAAGAAAAGAAAAGAAAAGAAAAGAAAAGAAAAGAAAGAAAGGAAAAGAAAGAAAGAAACATTCAGACAATAAAGGATATGGAAAAAAGTGTCTCCTTCTACTAGTGTGCAATCCATCGCAAACCCTCTTGTGCTTAGTTTCCAGCAACATGAATGCTGGTGATGGAGCTCTTAATTTTCAAGACCAGTAGCCCAAGGTAGCAGCCCCTAGAGCCACTGGACCCATATCCCTTCTGTCATAAACCACGGTGCCTTCTGTAATGCCAGCATTTATCTGAGCCCATTTACTGCACTCGGGTTAGTCATGTCAAGTCCAAGGCCTCCAGGTTGAATAAATCAGTGGTTCAGTGTTCCCTCTGTACCGCTCTGCTGGCTGCTACCAGCTTACTAGATAGAGAATTGCTCCTCAGGCTCAGTGAGTGAGATCTTTATTTTTAGTGGTGAGGATGAGAGGGTCCACCCTTGTGATGACTCATGTCTGGAGGTTGTTACATTTGCTACCTGTCAGACGATGTGCTACACATGAAGAGTAGGGGAAAAAAGTCCAGTGACAGCAGAACTCCTTTTTAGGTGGCTCAACTTTTTTAGTTCTACTCAATGAAACTTTTGCAAACATTTCCTTTGGGCTTTTTTCCTCGTATGTTACATTTTCCATTACCTTTAAACTTGAACTGTTTTTTGAGCTATCAGTCTGAAATCTCTTTTGAACTGTCACGTTTATTATAATTCAGTGTATCCAAAGGACTTCAGTTCAGAGATGGAAACATTTCCCTTTTTTCTTTATTCTTTTCCCAGTTTCCTCCTAAAACAGTCTCAACCCCAAACATGCATGAGAGCTGCTCCTACTGTCATAGAAAGTACAGTAAAATGCACCATATAGATACACTTATTAGCTCTGCTACAGTATAGAACACGCTGAAGGCCAAACCATATCAGCTGCACCTCTACAACCCTCTTCAGAAGCATTAGCATAAGGCAGGCCATTGTGAAAACAAAGTTATATCCTAAGAGAGCTAATAAAAAAAGCAAGGAAAACCATGAAGAATACTAACACAGTTCTGGAAACATTGATATTCCAGACTGGTATTCGTACTCAAACTCCTAATCCCAGGATTTTTGAAGACGTTTGAAGGAGGGAGGTACCTAATTCCTTTTGACAATAGGATTGAGGAACCCAGTTCCTTGGTCAATAATTTTACTTGACATGTCACCTGAAATGCCCACAGGTAGAGCCCAATAAACAAAGAAAACCCCATCACACAACCATCCCTGGTACTAGTTAGGGAAAAATGTGTATTCCAAAGGGATTAACTGGTCTGTGATCTCTTGCCAAAGCTGGTATCATACACACCACATACTGTGCTGAGTATGCTGTCAATTTGATACCATAAATATCTGTTGTAATAAGGGAGATACAGTCAGTTATACAGCTGGGATAGCAATAGAAGGGCACATTCACTGAAAAAAAAAATCAATTTTAATTAGGAAGACAATTATATTTTCTCCCAAAGGTTGCCAAGGTCTCAGAGATTTATCTTTAAGGTGATGGAGAAGTAATCTTTTGTCATTCTATATCTACTGGCTAGCACTGAACTGTGGAAATATTTCAGGTCCAAGGGAAGACCATAAGGTCCCTCAAGGTCTTATAACCCAAGGCAATAAAAATCACTGGCACATCATTAGTCTGTCTCCCGCAACAGAAGCTTATGATTATATCCTTTGATTTCACCAAGCAAAGGTTTGTTCAGCTTATTCTCAAACTACAGCCTGCACTGCTGCCTTCATTCCTATTTATAGCTGAACTTTCTGCAAGCAGATAACAGCAGGTTAGCTCCCTAGGTTCACTTCAAACAGGGTCAAACTAAAAAACTCTCAAATGGAAGCCGGGTACCTAGGCACTGTGAGCTGCTTTGTTTGGGACTTTTATTAAGGAAAGTTCATCTAGTAGCTGAGGAAAGAAACTATCCAGATATTTCTGGAGCGGTAACCACTTGCTGCCATTTAATCAGGAACAGTCGGCAGTAGGAACGGGCGGTAAGTACTTGCTGCATGTTTCTAGATGTTGAGGCTTTCCTTCCCTCCACTGCCACTTCCTGCATTCTCTGTTCCGTTTCATCTCTCAGCTCCTCCATGATCTCTCATTTTGCTTCTTAGACAAAATGTCAACAGCTGCAATAGCTTCATGCTTTTTCAAAGCATTCGCTGGCTCACCTTTGTCAGGGCAACTCACTAGAGTTGCTTTGTCAGCTTAACAAGGTAGCCTGCAAATAGCAGCCAGTCTCATTTTCCCCTCTCCCTCTTGACTACTTGCAAATAAAGTACCCCATGTGCAACTAACAAAGATCATCTGGTACATTCTCATCCTTAACCTTTTATCTGCTAGCTGGAAGCTTGCCAGGACAGATCTGTCTCAGCTTTTTTTCGGTGTGTGCCTGTACAGCAACCCGCACCTCTGCTGCAAGATGCTTTTGTGCCACAATTCCCAATGTGTTTGATAAGGGAATAAACAGAAATTCCAGGCAAACTACTGAAAAAAAATCACAACTGCCCAGAGACTCATCAGTCTGCTTTGATAAACACCACCATTTGTAATAAAAAAGATAAGCACTGGATCTTCCAAAGCACTACTGGAAGAAGACCTGTCAAACTGCTGCCAACATTTACATCATCCTCTTCTCTCTACAATGGATTTCTGTTGCAAACTTCAAACACATTCTGATCTGAAAACACCCCACTGATGTCAAGATGTCTTCAGCATATAAAACAAGTGCAGGGTACATGAGAGAGCGGCACAGCACGGCTCTGGAGTTTTGCATATTCTTGCAGCAGCGTTCTACTTTTTGAGATGTTGGAATTGCCAACGAGTAGCCCAAATCTGCAGGACCTTCCAGTGTGATCAATCTGCAATTTTTACATGTCGTATTTTCCTCTCCAAAACATACCCTATTATATATCACCGTGGTGATACTGCTGTGCTTTTGTTTCAAATTGTAGTCAAATCAAAGCGTGTTTCTGCAACAATAAAATATTCCTATGGCTTTTTAACACCACAGCAATTTTAAGCTGTGCAGTGCTATTCTATACACTTATCTCTCAAAACTTTGAGAACCTTCTTGACCAGCTGTCACAAATTGGATCCCGAAGCGTGCAAATTATTAGCATTTCAGGAGGGCTGAAAAATCCTTACTGCCACTGACACAGACATAGTGGCTCAGCACCCCAAAATCTGTGATCTGTCTTTATCCAATATAAAGGTCCTACTCTAACCACCGTTATTGTGCTTTTTTGGGAGGTCTAGAGTTGCAACCCTCACAGTCTCACAGTCAGTACAATGCAGACATTTGCATAAAAGCAGAAGACAGTAATAGGGAACAGATATACACAAGATATTAATACCAATCTTAACTTTAACCAGCTACAAAATAAAGCTCAGGACTAACACTGAAAGTATCTGAGTTATGGTTGTGTCTGTCTTGGTCAGCTTGGTGCTGCAAAAGAGGTGTGAAAGCTATGGAAGTAAACCCATGGAGGCAACTCAAACTACGGATGGACTTTCAGAGATTGACTTCAGTTGTAGATTAGAAACATGCTCATCCTTTTCCAGCAAAGGCTAGAAAGAGCTATTTTTAAAACAGTGCTTTATTATTCTAAATGCTGCAAAGCTTTCTGATTAAATGCTACTGCATCCAGGGATGTTTTTATTATGCGAGTTCAAACAAACAAACTTGGAAGTAAAATTCAATTTAATTTTAGGAAGCAATGAGAGGGGGGTAAATTTAATAGGAACATATTGTTCCAGGCATGCTCTATGCCAGCCTGCAGACCTTGAGCAAAGCCAGCCATCTGAGAGCAGCAGGGGAGAGAATGAGAGAGACAGAGGGAGGTAAAGAATGAGAAGGAGGGGGAGGAGAGCACAGAGAGAGACAGATAGGAGAGGAAAGTTCCTGTCAAGACTTTTTTGTGATTAGAGGGAGGAGTGTAGCACTGTAGGAGAAAGAGGTCTGAGGGAGCCTGAGCTACTATATATAAAATAAAACAACCTGATACACACAGCACAAGTCCAAGGCACTATCCAACTTTCACAAAGTCAATGGAAAGATTCCCCTAAGTTCTCTGGTGGCATTGCCTCAAACAGTCAGTAAATAAAAAAACATTCCCTATCCTTCTCTTCTCCCAGCTTGGTGATAGGAAGGGGCTGTTGAACACAGAATGACTCAGTCTGATCCTTGTTAATTGAAGTCATCAGATAACAGTGAGAGAGGTTCCCCTGGAACTAGAGGTTGCTTTTAACCACATGGGTGCTCCTCATGGCACGCTGGCACACCCCAACTGAGTGGTGGAAAGAAAGGCAGCAAGATAGGACTCAACAAACCTATTCAATAACTTTTTCTGGAGCAGGCCACGAGATTTTAAGACTTCAAATGGAACAATCTTTTTGAAAAGCTTTTCAGCAATTTCTACTGAAAAGAAAAATTCCCCTAGCCCTCTTAGATACCAGCTTGTAAAAAGATCTTCAACATATCCGCCGACAATCTTGCTGCTGTTTTTTGTCTTTCCTCCCTCCCACTCCTGTCTTCTCATTTTGTTTACTGGACCAGATTATGAGAACCCTGGGACAAAACCTGTAGCATTGCATTTGAAAATATGCAATACGTGTGTTTGGCTTTAACAGCACTGTTAATGAGAATAATGAGTTGAAAAGCTTCACCCCAAAGATTCCAGAAACTTAGCTGAAATTGTTGGGACCCAGAATGCCCCCTCTGATACAGACAAAGGATGAGAATGACTTTTCCCAGGCATATACCAGCTGAGAACCCTTCCTGTTAGCAGCAAGTGTTACAGCAATACATAAATCAGATTCCTGAAGGGCTCTGTGCTTAATGGGGCTAGTTTGTGTTTATGCAACTAGGGCAAGGCTCCTTTGTGGGACAATTTGAAAGCATCAAGCCTTAACTCTCACAACACCTCTGTTTATGAACTTGGGCAGATAATTTAAATGTAAGACCTGTCAGCTCTACTCATACCATTGTTTCTTATTCCAGTTGCTTGAATCAAACACTTATCAAGGTTACAGAGCCCTCTCTTTTTCACAAATTGTCTTGGCAAAAGGCTTGTACTAAAATCTAACTTCTCCACAGAATGGTGAAGTTCTTTCAGCTGTTGTAACAGAAGTAGCAGATCCGCATATAATATAACCCTTTTCTCTTCTGTTTATTTAACCGGCAGGGAGTTTTGGGCATCTTTTGGTTCTTTTGAAAATCCCTCCTTTAAGCAAGGCAACTGTCAATGCAGAACTTGGTTTCTATTAACACATTCTCAGTCACTATGTGGTTATCCTATGATGTACAATGATTTATGAATGCAGATAGGATTAACTTTGACCTTGTGAAACCCAGAAACTCCCCTCTTCCTCTTCTCCTCACCAGGATAGCTTATTTGGCCCCTTAAACAAATTAAAAAAATAAGTAAGACTGACTGGAAATGCTGTTGGACCATTTAAGTAAGCTGCAGAGAGCTGCAGTGGATAATTTATTCTTGTGGGAAACATAATGATCACCCAACAGGTTTGGTTAGGAAGGTGGTTTATCAGGCCACCTTGATATACTAGGGCAAAAAAATACACAGAACACCTACTGATGATGGATTGCAGGATGTATTAATACAGAAAAGGATTGAGATTTACTTTCAGTAGTAGATTAAGGTGCTCCAATGCAGCCAAGACTACTACTTTTAAAACAACAGGGACCGAGTTTCTTCTAGATAAGGACTTAATTTTTATTGAAAACCTACCACCTTCAAACTGCTCGAAAGTTGAAGCGCTATAAAACTGTCAAATAACACCATTATTAAAAGCTTTATTTGACAAATCTTCCACTGCTGGGATAACTTGTGTGTTTGCCTTCTCTCTCACATGAAATAAAATCACTCACTTATGCAAACTGCTGACAGGAACGGAAACAAATGGGGTTCTCAGCACAGGGTGAAACAGACTTTCCCCTTTCTGCAGCTTAATGGAAACCAAAGTTTTTCATAAATCATAAGGCGCTCAGATTGGTGAGCTGCTCTACTGCTTGCTGCACAATACTTTGGGAACTATTTGGGATGGGCTCACAGAAAGCTCTATATGGTGTTCCAGAGAGGCTCATAATTTTTCAAGAGCAGCCTACACGTAGAAAAAATCTGCATGAAGCCATTTAAAGGGAAGAAGAGTGACTTAACAGTATCTTATGGCCAAACCTAGATTTATTTTAACATCCTTATAGAAGAAAAAAGTGTTAGCAGTGCTGTTAGATGCTCTGATAGCCTGTGACCAGTGACCTTTTGCCAGCACTTGCTATCGATTCATAGATTTTTAAGGCCAAGAAGGACCTTTCCAACTTCTAGACTGACTCCAAATTAGCATTACCTTGTGTAAGCTTTCATTTCTGACCATCATCTTAGAGCAGCCTGGTATGAGCAGCTGATGTCTGAATGCCTAATAATATACCTCCCATTTAGGAAGGATTGGCTTGTAAGTAGGTCACAAGCATGTAACATTTATCACCTTCAAACATCTTTGATATACTCCCAAACTATGGGAATCTTTGCACAAGGAAATGCCTGTGGAAGTATTTTTTCACCTTTGTCTTAAAACAAAGCCTCTAAATACAGAACATGATTCCCAGCCATCCCTCCAGAAACACTGCAAGATGTGCCTTATTAGATATGTAGGCAAATTCCTTTCTTGGGAGACGTGCCCAAACATTGCATCTTCCAGTACACGCTTTGCCAGTGCTAAGAGAGTTGCCTCCTCTAGTGACTCATTTCATCATGCTTTTGAGTGTCATCCTGGGATGTGAAAAACCCTGGTGATTCTTAAGTAGATATGGCTACATTTCCTGTGGTGCTTACATCTGCAAGAGAGGGCAATGAGCAACAAGGGCCCCCACTAGGCTTTGGGAAGCTTCTAACTTCAGTAGACAAAAACAGATTGAGAGCAGATGAAATAAAAGACTGTTTTTTGAGGTTAAGTTATATTCTGAATGTAAGTATTTGTAAGTAGAAAGGTTCTGTTTAAGAAACTAACCAAAGTGATGTAGCAACACCAAAAGCAAGAAGAAAAGATTATTAATAAAATGGAACAGGATCTGAGCTCCATCACACTTGGAGAGGCAATGCTTAAAGTCCACCTGAGCAGTTGCATGAGCATGAAAACTCTAAGAGACCTCCTGTAATGAATTCTGTCAATCAGAGCAGAAAGTCCCACTTGAAGTTAATGTTTCCCGAATATTTTCTCCTTCTATTTTAAACTGTGAAATCTGGACCACTCCTTGGAGATCTGGGAAACATTCTGCCTAGCAAAAGCATTATTGGGCACAAGTAATAAACCAGTAAAATTACATTTTCAGGACCCTCAGATAAAATAAGGGCATCTCACAAACCTCTGCCTTGTTCTCCTGCTGCATCACTCACAGCCATTTTAATTGCTTAATATCTTGAGTTTTAAGGTTTATTTCTTTCTTTTTAACCAAATACATCTTTGTCTCTTTCTTTTATCCTTTTGACACATTGTTCTGGTTCTAGCTGCATGGGATTAGCTTCACTGCCTATCACCAATTAGTAATCCAAGTTTTATTTTCACTCTATGCAGCATGTCTAAATAAAAGCTGAGTTGCTTTCCCTTTGCTCTAGACTAGTTGGTCCTGCAATTTGAGGAAAATAAATTGCATCTCAGGCTCGAAGACATGCTGCGTTTTGATTTAGCAGGGAATATATAGGTGCCTGTAAAGGCTAACCATCCATGAAAGCAAGAAATCTTGAGAGAAAGAGTCTGGTACTTCTAGCATGATCAGAAAGGTTAATGCATGATTATGAGCAGCTTAAACCACACTTCTCTAAGGTGGTTCATGAAACAACCTACAGCCATGGTTTTCTCCCTTCTGACAAACCCAGCAAGCTCTTGCTTCCCTGAATCTAAGTTCCCCATCTCAGAATTCACTAACATAAATTCTACTCCTGGAGCAGATTTAACCTAATACAAGTGATTACTTCCCTTTTAATATTAACAGTTTATGAATGAGGAGGGCAAATGTCTAAGTTTGACCTAGAAGGGATATATCACTGAAATAGAAATCTAGAAGGTCTGCTATTTGTCCTAATAAAAATGAGACCAAATCTGACTTTTAATTTTCAATTACAACAACATTTTGAAACATCAGCTGAACTCAAGCCTTGTATGACAGGTATACTACAGGTATACTTCTGTCTCTCAGGTGGTGCACAAGTTACAGATGAAAAGAGAGTACACTAAGGGTGAGAAGGAAGGAAAACTAGGGTGCAATTGACTGAAATAACCAAGACATCACAGGCTCCTGAGCTCTGCCACCTTCTATGAGTCATGTTGTTTCACAAACTACCAAGGAAGTTGAGGAAATTAATTGACTTTCAAGAAGGCATTGAATTTCCTGGCATAATATTCTCCAAACATTGCTTAGGAAAGAATATTTTGCCTTGAATTGCTATTAAGGTAATGTTTTTTTCTGGATGGATTATAGCCTGGTTCTTCCTCTTTGACATGGAGCTGCCTTCTCTTGCTTCCCCTATTCCCTTTTCTCATTTTCTCCTCAAGAATAGTGGGGAATTCTAAAATCTTACTTGTTTATTGCTACTTCCCTGTAGCTTCAGCTTTCATTGCAGGCATGAAAGCACTTAGTAATTTCCCTATTAATTTGGAAAGTCTTCTTCAAAAAAGCACCAAGAGCATGGTCCTCTGACCAGTCACTGATTCAAATTCTGGCATTCTCAGGAGCCCTCGTCTGGTGGCTGATCTTGGTTTGTGCTTTTGGTCCAATCTTTTAATTATGTGTGTACTAAATAAAGGGAAAGAGAAAGAGAGAAGGGATGAAAAATATATTTGAGCTCCATAATTTTAATGGACCATCTCACCCTAAAGCTTCAGATGAAAATAAAAAACAATGGTAGAAGAAACGTATGTGTGAGGGAGAAACACTGTATGCAATAAAAAAATTGGTCTTACTACAGCAAATAACCATTTAATTATTTCATTTATTCCAGACCCATGAGCCCCAAGCTACTGAGGCACCTGTGGTGCACTCTCTTCTACTCTATGTTGACTCTAATTGAGCTCATCCAGAGTCTAATGCTTTCCTCTGTCTTGCATGTGTACCTGCACTAGGTGAAGAGCTAACAGCAAACCTTCTCTCCCACTCCCTATAGCAATCAGACCTCAATAGGGACTGCAGCCTAACCTTGATGGGCAAGCGCTAAGCTTATGTCATAGTTTCTGTGTAAAAGCATGACAGACTGAGATTATTTCACTTCACTCTTTTTCTAAGGAAAAAAAGGGCAGTAAAATAATAATGCTCATGCTGAATTGGAGGTGAAAATGCAGAGAGATTGCATTTAAAATCATGCAGGATATGACATACATGAATCCTTAACACCTAATACAGATATAGGATACATGAGAATTCCCCCAAAACCTTTCCTCCCAAGCAAGCCACAAAACAACCAAAAAATGCAGTGCTCATTTTCTCCCACCTCTCATTGTCTCCCAATTGTTCCCAATCAGGCCAGATTCACTTGCAGCCTAGAGCCTTGAAGGCTGTGGACTAGCACAGTGTACCTCCTACACAGTTACCTAGTTACCAAGTAAGAGCCCTCTGGAGAGTTGGAGAGGCAGGGGGGAAACAGAACGAATTAACCTTGCTGCTTACTTTTAAAGTATTTGCAGGATTATGGGATTGAATAACAATTATGATATCCAGGGGTGGCTAATTCATCTCCTGGGACAGATCTTGCTCTTTGTATTTTTTTTAGGGAGTCTGGGATAACCTGGAACCCCTCAAACCACAACGGCTTGAAATCAGAACAGTTTGCAAACCCATCCTTCTCACGTTGCCATTCTCTCACCAAGAGTGGCAAAGAGGAGTCTGATGTTATGGAAAATACTCCTGCCTTTTCAGCTGTGCTGAACCATAACTTCCCATCTAGGTTTTGATCTAGTATAGGACATGCAATCCCAACACAAAGACACAGAAGGCACAGCAGATATTGGTATTCTTTTTCAGCTACTAAATACATGGATGTTATCTGCCAGTAATTCACCCCCCAAGCAAAAAAAGGCAGGACCACCTATCCCTAAAGAGCTAATAGCACAGACTTACATTTCTGAGGCATAACATCCCCATGGTGAGCACGCTTTTAGATGTGAGTGGTTAAACATTTGCAAGTATGGCAAAGGAGCAACCATTGCATTTGAACCGTTAGGGCAATGCTGCCAAAGAGGTGCATCATCTTAGTGGGTGTTTAGTCAAGGGTGTCCTCTGCCCTGGAAGTACAGTACCTTACACTAGGATTAAGCTGGTACCATTAAAAAAAAACAAACTTTCACCTGTAAAAAAACCTCACAGATGCTACCACTGTATTTATACAGGCTGACCATCATACACATCTCCAGGAATTCCAACAGCTTCTCGATTTAATGTTTTTTTGTTTGTTTGTTTGGGTTTTTTTTCATTTTTTTAATCACTAAGAATGTAATATAACACTAAAATATAATTGCTTTCTCCTGCATCCCAGACCACCTCACTGGTCAGGATTTTATTCCACCGTTTCCCTGTCTACATTGTACAGACTTAAGGATAATAATACCTGGATAATGAAGTGATTCAAACCACTCCCACATGACGGTTCTCCTGTTAGTAATAACGCTGGGATCTCCACTGGAGGAAAACACTTACTGGTGCCCACATTTTAAGCACTGTGTCATCTACACTTATAGCAGGCTGAATTGATGCCTTACTGCTAGTACTAATGGCCCATCTCGGTGAGAGCTCCTGTCACTGTCAGTACCACTGGAGCTGCTCTGATGTTAACAAGGACGAGAGTTTCGAGGCAACGCACAGAATTTTACCAGCTAGGTAATGCTTTACAGAAGATTTTCAGTCCTTGTGTCCCCCTGTATTTATTTGGAAAGAGAATGGCAGCTGTTCATGTTCAGCACTATGTGTGAGGATTTGAACCTAAGAGCACTTCTGCCTTTGTGCTTGGACTGCTAAGCCAACAGCTTCTACCAAAGAACAAAGGAAATTAATATGATGGAGATACTCAGCAGGTCAGCAATATCTTTGAAGAGAGGGATTTAACTTAGACATTAATCAGTATATAATTGCTTACGTAGCATGCCTTTCTTCACGATTAATGATTTAACGTGATGATTTACCAAGGCACTGAGAGAATGCCTGGATGGAGGAAGAAAAAGTACAGAAATATAGCCTGTGGTATTCCCTGCCAGAGAATGAATCTACCCATGCAGGAGTGTCAATTTGATAATGAAAGATAAAATGTACAGTGAGCCCAAGAGGGTACTTACATATTGCTATGAAGTATGCTGCTGCTCTCTCTACCCATTAGACAGGATCAACTTCTTGAAGATCCAGATGAAAAAATCCATAGTGGCTTCATTTCATTCACACGAATTGTTATTCACTTAGGATACCATTTCCAATGAGCAATTTTGAAATCCAGACTTGTACTACTGGAAAAAAAAAAAAAAAAAAAAAAAAAAAA
>VWZI01012440.1:12945-25605 GCA_013396835.1 Psilopogon haemacephalus
GCTGAACTCAATTAAACCAGAAGAGAAGTGTTCTTGCTGTTAATTACTCCACCTGCCCACTGGATGGACTCATGGCCTTTCTGCTTAGTGCAGAAGCTTGGTAAATGGAAGAAAGTTTTAAATGTATACTCACAAATATTATTTCTTGACTTGCAAGGGTAGCAACATTGAGATAGTACCCAAAATGCTTGCAGGGAGTTCTGTCAATTGGCTTTCTGGCCATTCTGACTGCTGCTGAGACTTGTGATTCACCCCAGGCTCCACAGAATGCTGGGGAAAGGAAGAAGATGATCACTGACCTGGTCTTGGCTTTCTTAGGACTGTGTGCCTCCAGGGCTGCTCATCTCAGGAGATTTTGCAATGTAGTCTCAGCAGGTGTGTTACACTGGCTGCTGTCTATGCAGCTATTACATGAAGACAATTAAAGCGGTTTCCTGGTAAACTAAGCAGTTTCCAGGCTGTATTACAGTTTAGCAGAAAATTATGCTATAAAGTAATAAGGCATTATCATTGCTGGTAGGTGGCAGGCATGGATATAGCAGAGCACAGAATAATGGTAAAGCACAGAACAATGTTAAAAGCATGTTGTATTAGCTGTTTGTTTCTATATCAATGTCTGAAACTGATGGGCCTTTGGACATAGATTATCTAATCAGTGTGGGAGTAAGCTGAGCTTAATTGTATTTGAGTGAAGCCACAGGCTCGCTATTCCCATATTAGGGAGAACACAGGCCTAACACAGTTTTGGCACAAGGCAAGCGCATGTATCTCGTTTACCATAGGATACAAGCAGGAGCAAACAAGTTGGGTAAGCCAGAGTGCTTAGACTCCATGGTTCCAGGTCTTTTGTTCTTTTTCTGGTGGTTCCCCTCCCCAAAACAGAAGGAAGGAGAGCACATGTATAAGCATATTTTTGACCCTGTCAGGTCTGCCATGACACTAGTTTCCAGGTGGACATTGTGCTGTTGATCACCACTCTCCACGTGTGACCATCCAGCCAATTTCTTATCCAGAGGGGTCCACCCATTCAGTCTGTGTTTTTCCAGTTTGGTGATCAGGATGTCATGTGGGACAGAGTCAAGGCCTTACTCAGATCCAGGTAGATGATATCAGTCGCCTTTTCCTTGTCCACTGCTGCTGTGACTTCATAGAAAGCCACCAAATTTGTCTGGCATGATTTGCCCTTGGTGAAACCATGCTGGTTGCCACAAATCACCTCTTCTTGATTTTCCATTTTCTTTATCAGGGCCTTCAGGAGGATCTGCTTCATGATCTTACCAGGCACAGAGGTGAGACTGACTGGTGTGGAGTTCCCAAGACCAGTCTTTTCTTTCTTGAAGATGGCTGTTACGTTTGCCCTTTTCCAGTCAGCAAGAACTTCATCAGTCTGCCATGACCTTTCAAATACGATGGACAGTGGTTTNCAGAGTCAAGGCCTTACTCAGATCCAGGTAGATGATATCAGTCGCCTTTTCCTTGTCCACTGCTGCTGTGACTTCATAGAAAGCCACCAAATTTGTCTGGCATGATTTGCCCTTGGTGAAACCATGCTGGTTGCCACAAATCACCTCTTCTTGATTTTCCATTTTCTTTATCAGGGCCTTCAGGAGGATCTGCTTCATGATCTTACCAGGCACAGAGGTGAGACTGACTGGTGTGGAGTTCCCAAGACCAGTCTTTTCTTTCTTGAAGATGGCTGTTACGTTTGCCCTTTTCCAGTCAGCAGGAACTTCATCAGTCTGCCATGACCTTTCAAATACGATGGACAGTGGTTTAGCAACTTCATCTGCCAGTTCCTTCAGGATCCGTGGGTGTATCTCATCAGGTCCCATGGACTTGTGCACGTACAGATTCCTTAGGTGGTCACTAACATGATCTTCAATTACAGTGGGCAGATCTTCTTTCTCCCAGTCCTTGCTTTTGCGCTCTGTAATTTGGACATCGTGGCTGGAGCACTTGCTGCTGAAGACTGAGGCAAAAAAGTCATTGAGCATCTCAGCCTTATCCATATCCCTTGTCACCAGCTCTCTATTTCCCTTCTGGAAGGGGCCCACATTCTCCCTAGTCCTCCTTTTCTCACTGATATACCTGAAGAAATTCTCTTGTTCCCCTCAGTGTCCATAGTCAGATTCAATTTTCTGATGAGAAGTGTAAACTTTTCAAAATATTTTGGTCTGTTCCAATCATGAGATGAAATTTTCCCATGGAAAAACTGTGAAGTCTGAAAGTTCCTGACCAGCTGTTACACTAAATCTGTTTAGCCCAGAGGACAGAGTATTTTGAATTGTGTCAGGATTTAAATGGCATATCGCTCAAAGTTGCTGTGAGCAAATAAATGCTCCTGCTGACAAGGAAAAGATAATTGATGTCAGAGACACTACTCTTATTGTTCACATTCATTTTAGCATTGTTTTCTGTATGTGTTAAGAGAATTGGGAAATAGGAATCGTGGAAATAGGGAATCAGGGAAACAGGAGCAGTGATCAGGGAATATGTGGCTAGATTGTATATAGATATGATAGATCTATCCTTGGTATATGTGTGTACAAGCACAATCGGAAATAACTGTACAGGAAAAATGAGGTTGACTCATACTTTTTCTCAGCAGCAGCAATGAATTTTGCCAAATGAAATACTACCTAAAGGAGAAACTCTTTCACTCACATTGTACATGAGTGGATAGACTACTATAAATATTGCTATAGTCTAACCATCGCCCAGGCTGTACAGCTGTGTCATGACAGCTAAGAGCAGCTTGCACTTAGTTCCTTACCATCAATATTTTGACTAATTCCTATTTCTCTAGGAATCTTGGTTGAAGATTAGCCCTTTTCATAGGTGCCTAGCTGACTTTCATTTTTAAATTTACCTGATTCTGCCACACTTCACAAAACAGAGGATAATTTTTAATTTTATATTGAACAGAAGCTCAAATTGATGGATCCAAAGAAAAGCCTGTATCTATACACTGATGATCTCCCTGAACACAGATAAATGCTGAACATAAAATATATTTAGATACCTGAATTACAGAGAAGTATCTACCAGGATTCTCAGAATTATTTAATTGTAGAATTAGAAAATCAGCCTAAATCAGACATTTTGCCAGGTTCCTAAATGATGAAAAGTAAGTTGTATCACTTATAATCTGCATAACATTTCCTACCAAGTCTGTTTCAAAGCATCAAATAAAATCCAGGCCATCGCAGTGCCAAGTTAATGACCTAACTATTATTTATCTTCCCCTAACTATACTTTGTTATTTTTTAGTTATTAAGTATGTAATTAATTGAACAATAAAGGCATAACAGTTTTGTTAGATAAGTTTTCTTCAAAATATGTTTTTATTTAATGGCAAACTAAATCCATAACTCTACAGATTATTTTCTTCTGCTTTAAGTTTAATAGCCTCTGCTTATTTTTCAGCTAAGGTTTTAACCAGTTTCTTAATTTGTAACTTTAAAACAACATTGAAGCTCTAAGGGAAAGTTACACAGCTTTGGCCCATTACTGATCATGAGGGATAATTGATATGGGTGCACGTTAAAGGTATATGACTATGTGTAAGTGCCAAAGTCAAAGTCCTAGACATAATACTAGACTCAGTTTATGGCCAGGTGATGGAACAGTATGTTTTTCCAGACAGGTGTAGGTAGACGTTAGCTGGTATGAAAAAGAAAAATAATTAGAAAGAAGCCAAGAAATGGTTGCTAATCTTTGAAACAGCACAACGTGCCATGGTCCCCAGACAAGATTTGGCTGGTGCCTTGTCAGATCTGAGCGTGGGCAGATCTTCAATCATAGCACAGCTCATAGACCTGTCCTTCTTGTTGCTATAATTCTGTTCTTTTTCATGTGACAGGTGCATAACCTATGCTAACTATACCCATCCAAACACTAAACAGCCTGTTTTGAGAACATGCACTTTTGCAATCATTTATTTCTAATCTACAAGTATGGAAAATTTTTGTATGAGTCTTAGCAGAGGTGCAAACTTTTGCAATGCTAAATAACTTTTCTCTCAGCATTTCAAGATCCAGCCATCTTTTTCTTTTTATCTTGGGTAGTTAAAGAATTTCAGGGGTCAGAAGTGGCCCCTAGAGAACTTCCAGTTCAACCACCCTGACGAAGAACAATTACCTTGGACAGGCCACACAGGATTGCATCCAGACGGGTTTTGAAAGTCTACAGAGAGGAAGACCCTGTTCCTGTTCCCTTTCTTCCTTGCAGTAAAGAAGTTTCTCTGTGTTCTGTGTTCCAGCTTGTACCTGTTGTTCCTTGTACTGTTACTGGGCACCACCAAAATGATGTCGTCGCCTTCATCTTGACACCTACTGCTCAGATATTTCAAGACATTAATAAGATCATCTCTCAGCATTCTATTCTAAAGACTAAACAGTCTCAGTTATCTCAGTCTTTCTTCACAGCATAGATATTCAAAGCCCACCATCATCCTTACGGTTTTTCATTGGCAAGACAGTTTCCAAACCATCTCACAGTCCAATCATCTAACCCACTTTTCTTGTGTGTAACTACAAAGATGTTATGGGAGATAGTATTAAAAACCTTGTTGAAGTCAAGGTAGATAATATCCACTGCTCTCCGTTCACCAACCCAAGCCTTCATAGAAGACTGTCATATGAGACAAGCAAAATTTCCCTTTAGTAAATGTATGTTGGCCACTCCTGGTAAACTTTTCTCCCATGTGGTTAGAGCAGGATGCTGCTAATTTTTCTGTTTGGATTTGGGGACTTGAAGGGCAATGGACATCTGTTAATTACCTGTTAATTGCAGAGCAGCTCTAAAATACACAAACAAGCTCTGGCAAGTGCCTCTGACAAGTGGGCAGAGGGTCAAGAAAACCAGCAGGAAAGAATACTAAAAAGCCCAGCTAACTATCCTAGTGCATAAGGACAATAATTATTATCATGACTTTATACACATTATTATCTTAGAAAAACTTTTAAATGTTATATTTTTATCCTGTTAATTATTTACAATAATTTCATCCATGGATGCATTGTCTGACTTGTTAAATTTTATGCTCTATATAATACATATGTAGTGCTGCATTCCTACCTATAGGAACTGACAAGGAGGTCATGAGGCTGAAGCTGGACCTTTCTCTGTGCCTGAAGAAAAAAAAAAATGCAAAGAGTATATTTGTGACAAAGATAACTTTAGTTTCCTCTCAAAAAAATACGTAGCTTAATATTGTTCTGAAAATCCAATAATAGTGAACTAGAAGGAGTTGTGGCTTTTCATGCTGTAGGGTACACCTTTTTCAGGCGAGTGCAATGACATCCACAAACATGATCCAGAATGGGGGGGGAAACCCCAGCATATTATTTCCAAAATAATAATTGAAAATAGATATAGTTGTATGTAATGGGAAATGTAAGATAGAATAGGAATGATGTGGTAAATTTATGATGTTAAGGTCTTAAAGGGAAAGGGGAAAAAAACCCATCCAAAAAAACAGGGAATGAATGAAAATTTTCAGCAGCAAAGGCTGTATTTTCATTAAGTAAATGAGCTCAATGTGTGTCAATTAAAACATTTGTCTTTAGCCACAAAAAATAGTACAAATAATATACTGAGTTCCCTTGCTCTTCAAGTTTGTATAAATTTTTCTTCCTGGGGACAGAAGAAAAAAAAGCCTTATCAAAGAATGAATTTGATAAACCTCTAGCTTTTTAATTAAACTCATAAAATTATGATATAATCATATCAAAGTAAATTCTTAAGCAAAGTATGCAAATGCATAGAAAACGATTGATATAATGAGTGATATGCAATCAATGAGTGATGTAAGAGTAAAAGCAGAAGCAGATTAAATTTTGACAAAAGACTTTATCAGGCACTTAAATCAGACCTGTTAAATAGGCAAACAAAATCAGTAATAGGTATGAAATCTAATGCAAGCTTAATACTCCATTACTCTGTAACTAGAGATAATGTTATACTTAAAATTTCAGCTGTGAAGTTCTAGTCATTCTTATTTTATTTTTTTTTCTCTCTGCATGCACAGGAACGCACATAGAGTATAATTCTTCCACTTAACTGAAGTTTACACTAGAGTTGAATGACAAAAATATTCAAATAAACTCGAAAACCCTTTTTTGCATAGATGAATTATTGGAATCATATTATTGTCACTTGCAATTCAGTATTTTAAAAGCTTAAAGGGTGCTACCTGTAAAGTTATGATCAGTGGTCCAGTTTTATTAATTATTTGCATGGATGTCTCACTTTTGTTGTCTCAGATATACAGGTCCAAAATTAAAGGGAAAAAAAATCTCCTAAGAAACTTGCAGACCTAGTAGAATTCTGTTTTAATCATTTCTGGTTCCGCATGTTTTCAAACAGTCAAGAAAAGATCACAAACATGTCCTGCACAGAAGATAATTCTGCCCTGCAAGAAGTAGTGGCTGTATTTAGCATTGTTTGTGCAATTCATAATTGCAAGATTTCATCTGGTCGTGGTTTTGCCTTAATCAGTTTGTGACAGTGGATAAGCTAGATCAGAATTCTTAGAGCAGTGAATAGATGGAACATTTATATGAATCTGTGGAGAGCATTGGATTAAGATTACGATCCAAGACATTTGAAGCTATTAGTAAAATATAAGAATCACTGTTTTCATTTAAAGCCAACACACTTAAAAGGCAAAGCTGACATAGTAATGAAGTCACTCCAATATATGAACATCAATATATGTTCTGTGACTATGTCACAAATAATAAGAAATAGTATTTAAAATAACCTTTTTTTTCTATATAAAATATAGAAATACAGGGTATGAAAGAGATTAGTAAATTATCTTATCACCAAACATATCAGTATAATTTCTTTCATAACTCACAATTGAAAATGAAGACAAACTACGTGGCACTTTCCATGCTCAGAGAATCATAGAATCATAGATTGGTTTAGCTTGGAAGGGATCTCAAAGATCATCTAGTTCCAACCCCCAGGCATTGGCAGGGACCCCTCACACTGGAACAGGTCACTCAAGGCCTCATCCAACCTGGCACCCTTGGAGGCAGCATCCGCAATCTCTCTGGGCAACCTGTGCCAGTGTTCCACCACCCTCACTGTAAAGAGCTTCTTCCTAACATCCGGTTTAAATCTCTCCTCTTCCACTTTAAACTCATTACTCCCCATCCTGTCATTACAAGACCTTGTAAATTGTCCCTCCCTGGCCTTCCTATAGGCCCCTTTGAATGCTGAAAGGCTACTCCAACACAGTTTTGTGCTAGCACCTTGGAAAGTGTGTGTTATGGTTGCCAGAAATACCATGCTAAGGTCATTGCTTGCTAACAACAAGCTCTGTTAAACCTCTGTCATCCAAACCAGCTGTTTTAGAAAGGAAAATTAGCATTGAGGTTAGCCTGGAGTAGCGATCTCTGACACAGCACTACTAGCTAAACTGTTACCAGTGAGAGCACTAATTATAACTAATTGGTTCTGTGAGTTATTCTGTGTGAACCAATCATGTGGTATGAACATCTTTTCCAAACTTAATCTGACCAACCTTGTGTGTACTTCTAGAGAGGATGAGCATTTTTCTGAGTGTTTTAGCAATGCTCAGCATGTTATGACACTGCAAATCAGATACAGCTCTTTGTTGAACTGTTTCAAAGGAAACATGTTATAAGTGTCCTTCATTTGTTTGATGTCAACTTTGCTTTGCTGAAAGGATAAATATGTATGTGCCATAATTCTAAATTGACTTGCTCCTTCTATATTTTAGTGTTTCAGAAAAAGTCCCTATTTGCCCCTTCACTTGCTCAGCTATGTGAACTTCATTTTCCATGAACTCCTGCTCTTGAGCCTATTTGAAATTTTCTCTAGGGATGAATTCAAGTCTAGATGATATAGCTTCTTTTAGTTGAAAACACAGTTAAAATGTTGAGAACTATAGAGAAAAATAGCTGGTGGCATTGACAAGGGGCCAGTGTTTCAGAAAAGTGAGGATGTTATGGAATTACTTTATTACCTTTGAACCCTGAGAACTTTAAATCTTTACTACATTCCCTCTAGGGCAATTCTTGGCTAATTCTCTATCTTATATTTTATAAAATAACAGAAAACTACTTAGACAGTATTTTTGTCAAACTTCTGTTCTGTGAAAGTCTTTCAAAACTCTTAACTTTCAAAATAAAGGCAAACTCTGAAGTGGTTCTTATAAATTATGATTGTTGGTATTTCTCAAATAATGTAGATGCACATTCTTTTCATTCATTTTAATGAGTGTAATGAAAAGATAATATACACTAAAATGCACTGCTCAATTGGAGCAAGAAGTAGTATAGAATAAAATAACTACTGTTACCCCTTAGGACTTCAATACTTTAAGCTTTTGTTATCATTATGTGTTTTACTGTTAAGTGCTGCATTTATAATTTAGTTCCTAAGTTATCTGATTCAATGACTTTGAATCTGTCAAAATCTTAAGTAAAAGTTTTCTAAAAGAGAAATAAGGAAAAATCAGATGACTCAATTACCTGAAAACAGTTTTACTACAGGATAAAAAGTTCTCAACTGGCACAAATCAACATAACTTCAAAGTCTATGGAATGTAGTATTCTATATGAGCAGAGTATTTGGCCCAGTACTTGCATGTTTATTCTCTTAAGTGCTTTGTTTATGGGTGTTCTGATTCATAATGGGGGATTCCAGATGCAGTAGCATCACATGTCTTAATGATTGCTGTTGACTTGTGCTGTTCTCTTTTCACATTGAATTCTGCAGGTTTCAACATGCAAATTCTCTGTGAAATTTTACACCTGCTTTAACATTTTATCATACTTCTAAATTTTAACCATTGACAATTAATTGTAATCTTGCTATTCCTCAGGGAGTCCTTTGGAGACCAAAGAAGTCTACAGAGTGAAAAGTGTAATCTAGTCAAAATGGGGTATGAGAATTTAACCATTTGCACATATAACCTTAACTAATAATGAGAGGTGAAAAGTTTCGGTCTTCTTAAGCAGAAGACTGATATGATCCTCACACCTTAGTCCAATTACTCTCTTTTATGAAGAGTGATGTCTGGATTTGATACATTCTGTTACCTATGAATCAGCTGTCAGAATGTTCATAGTAAGAGCTTTAGTCTTTAAAATGCTGGTGGTAACTGCAGCAATTCCAGGACTACTGTTTTAGACTCAGATTTCCACATTTTGCCTCAGACTGTTATAAGATCTGAATGCTGCACTTTGCCTTCCCTTTTGGACAGCATTCAAAGTATAACTGAATTGTTAGGATTGGAAGAGACTTCAAGGATAACCTAATTCCAACTCCCCTGCCATGGGCAGGGACACTTTCCATCAGATTGGGTAGCCCAGAGCCACATCCAGCCTGGCCTATAAAACAACAGGAGTGGGGCTTCCACCTGGGCAACCTGTTCCAATGTCTCACCACTCATATGGCAAAGAACATCCTAATGTTGAATCTAAATCTGCCCTCCTCTAGCTTGGATCCATTCCTCCTAGTCATATCAGTACCTGGCACCCTGAAAAGTTTTTTACCAGCTTTCTTGTAGACCCCATTCAGATATTGGAAGACCACAATAAGGTCTCCTTGGAGCCTTGTCTTCTCCAGAATGAACAGCCCCAACTCTCTCAGCTTGTCCTTATAGGAGAGGAGCTCCAGCCCTCTGATCATCCTTGTGACTCTTCTCTGGATACATTCCAGCATCTTGTAATAGGGGTCCAGAACTAGACACAGTACTCCAGGTGGGGTCTCAAGAGAGAGGAGTAGAGGGGGAGAATTGCTTTTCAACCTGCTGACCTATCTTGATGCAGTCCAGGACTCTCATATTGAGCTTCTCATCCACCAGCACTCCCAAGTTCTTTCCTTCAAGGCTGCTCTCAAGCCAGGCACCACTCAATCTATATTATTGCCTGGGATTGCCTCAACACAGATGAAAGACCTTGCACTTGGTCTTGTTGAACCTCATGAGGTTAGCATGGGCCTACGTTTCCAGCCTCTCAAGGTCCCTCTGGATAGATCCCTTCTCTCCAGCATGTCAGCCACACCACACCGCTTGGTGTGATTGGTGAACTTGCTGAAGGTCCTCTCAATGCCACTGCCCATGTTGCCAGCAAAGATGGTAAATAAGACTGGTCCCAGTACTGATCCTTGAAGGACCCCAGTTGTCACTGACCTCATCTTGGACATGGACCCATTGACAGATGTTCTTCGAGTGTGGCTGTCAAGACAGTTCTTTATCCACCAAAGTTGTCTATCCATCAGACCCCTATTTGATTGTCTTGGAAACCAGGATATCATGAGTAACAGCACCAAAGGATTTGCTGAGGTCCACATAAATTATGTTGGCTTCTCTCCCCTTGCCTGTAATATTGTGATCTTGTCATAGAAGGCCACCAGGTTTGTCAGGAATGATTTTCCCTCAGTGATGCCACATTGATTGTACAAAACCACCTCTTCATTATTCTTCTGCCTCAGCAGTACTTCCAGGAGTAGAAATAATTGTAAATGTTACCAGGAAGCACCTATTCTGAAAATATTACACAGAGTGTTGAGATTTTTTTGTGCCAAGCAATATAACATACTCTCAAACTGCAGTGCTGCAGAACAGCCAGAGATGTTTTACTGTGATAGAAATGTGCTGCCCCTTTAAACCAAGTCAAGTGAGAGCTGAGGGAATAAAGCAACAGTGGTTGCCTTAAATTTACATTTCATGGACTTGTTAATAATGGTTAGTGACATCTTTCTACTTTATTTCATGGCATGACCAGTGATACCATTACATCTCACAGTATCATTTTAAAATTAGGATTCTCAAATAAAGCTCTAATCCTTTGAAGACGATATTTCCCAACCACTGGCCAAATGACAACTTGGGAGTGTGTATATAGCTCCTAGGCCATTATTCTTCCCTTTGAAGTATGTTTTAAAGCCAATGGTGATTTCAGCAAGAGTTCAATAAAGTAAATGTCTCTGTTATTGAAAGGTTAATTAAAATGGAAGAAACTGGTTTTGTATGTTCATCATTGTGTGACTGTTGCTTAATCTCTTCTTTTCAGACACATTTTCACTAACTGTTATTGTTAACACATATTAACCATTCTTTGGTGTTATCTCCAAAATGTACTTCTGGAAAAAGATTGTTTAGTTTCATACTCTTTTGAGTTGAGTTGATCTTCAAAGTAAATTAAATGTATCTGTTATTATGGCTCTCTTTCTGTTTTTTGGGGGGATTTGGGGTTTTTAAATTATTATTTTAAAGTTTTCAGCTTAGTAAATACTCTTTGTTCTTCTAATTTTAGATTTTTTTTGTTTACCAGTAATTCTGTATGTTAAAAACATATAGTTCTATTAACACATTTATTATAGTTCCCTTGTTTTTTTCCTACATCATATATTTAGCAATTAGCTGTTTGTTCATAGATGATTGTGCTGGTTTGAACTAATTGGAGAATTTGAGTGAGAAATTAGACTATTGGCTGAGAAATGAAAATACATTATGTCACTTCACTCACAGTCTTACTGAGAAAGAAAAAAAAAAGTGTTTTAAGAGTTGTAACCCAAATATAGGTAAGGGATATGGTTTCAGACCACTCAGGACTTGTGGTTGCTTTCTTGCATGGTTCCTTTTCCTCTGCCTTTGTAGCTAATTCTCAATAATTCTATTAACTTCTTTTCTACTGCTAATCCCTCTGGCTGATCTACCTCTGCCTATCTGCTGCATCAACAGATGATGAGATAAGATTGGGGAAGAGGGGAAAGATGGTAGGGGTGGTTGGAAAAAAAACCCCTCTTGGGGATTTTGATCTCTGGGAGGGGTGCGGTGTTTCTGTATTACCTTTTCACTGTATATATCTGTAAATGTCTGTTATACATTTTAAATGTCTGCTTGTATATTATGCATTGCTGTAAATATAAAGATTCATTTATCAGCTTCCAGCATTCTGAGTTCTCGATGGGGTTCTATCAAAAGTTGGGGGACCGGTAACTGTTCAAACCACCACAATGATACAGTCACTAACTTTATCAAAGCAGGATCACTAGGCATAATTACTTGTAGGTGAATGTGACTATTGTTTCAAAGATATCATATGATTAAACAAAGAGAATGAAATATTTTTCTGAAAGCTGAAGAATATTGAACTTACTGCACACTGTGAGGTGAGCATGAGTAAAGCTAAATGGGTCACTGCTATGAATGCATGCCACTGTGAAGCACACAGTGCAAAGATGATAGAATCATTATAAAGTTGCTTGGAAAGAATCTATGTAGGTCACCTTGTCACAAACACCACTCACAGTGTGTGTATTTTTGGCACTGGATCAGATCTAGTGAGGATTTTTGACACTAAGTCTTGAAAATGCCCAAAGATGAAAATTTTGAAATCTTTTGCATAGGCTCTTCCAGGACGGCCATAACTGTCATTAAACTGGTACTTGTGATATCATAGTCTTCAGAAAATGTAGAGTCTTAAGCTGTCACTTTCTCTACCTGTCACGGGACTGGGCTAATTAAACACAGTATCCCGTGGGACGAGGGGGGGAACGGTATCCTCCTCACCGGTTCGTCGGGTTTCGGTCAGCAGAAAAGACACGGATATCGCTTAAACGTCAGGTATAAACGTTTAACAACCAGGACAGGGGAAAACAGAGAGCTTACAC
>VWZI01012440.1:38868-55705 GCA_013396835.1 Psilopogon haemacephalus
GTTTTTATTCATAATTTTGTATTGTCAAGTAGTATTTATCCTAAATCAGTATTATATGTTAATTAACATATTGACTCTTTATTGGAGAGAAACTCAAACTTTCAGTCTACTGTAATTGTTTCCTTATTAAAATAAATCCTATCCCTTGTGAAAACTTAATTTCAGCTAAGTAGGGCAGGAAACTAATCTTCAGTTTAAAAAAAAAACAACACTGAGAAACATGACACTGCTAATTACAGGTGCAGGTTAAATAAATCCTCAATTATTTTTCTATCAAATAAAAATTACAACATTAACAGGGAGTCACAACTCATTAGCCAACGGCTGCTTAATTCAAGTTAATTCATTGGAAGTATCACTGGCCTCGGAAGTGTCTTGTGCTTACCTGTCTTAGAACTCTCAGGCAGCATCCAAACCCTGTGAGAAGACAGGTTGCAGAGTACACTTTCTCAGAAGAGACTTTAGAAAATTGTTGGGTTTTTTTTGTTTGTTTGTTTGTTTTTTTCTCTCTCTGGTTCCACAAATTTGTGAGCAGAGAAAACCCTGAAATATTAGTGTGCCTATTTGTACTTTTATTGATATACAGCTACCATGTAAAACAGGCATAACTGTAAAGAAAACTTCACTCTAGGTTTTCTCGAATGAGAAAAGTATGACTAGCATAAGTGGAAAGAGATCAGTGAAGGAGATAATAAATCTTCTAAGCCATAGAGGGGTGAATTTTTAAATCTTATTTGTCAATTTTTAGAGTGGTTCTAGGGAAGGGAGATTTGATATGGGTGCCATGAATATAAACATATGTATGTAGAACAGAATAATAAGCATGCCGGGGAAATGCACAGATAGTAGAACAAACTGCCAGAAGTCTGGCCATCAAGTCCAGTAAGTGCAGAGGGAAATTATTTCTAAATTTGCTTTTGTATCCCACTGCCTTCTCAGTGTAAGGTCAACTGCTTTTTGTAGTCTCTTGTTGTGGATGAACATCTCTATAATATGTCTTTAAAATTCAGAGATTTAACATCATATTTTTGTTAAGAGCAAGTGCAGTAAATCACTGCTGTGAGTGGAAAAATTATAATGCTCTACCTGAGGCAACAATTTTGAATCCTGTTTAGGAAATCTGCTAAAGCTGTGCTACTTTCAGTGTTATTTTTATGAGTCAAAGCAGCAAGTAAGTATTAGTAGCTCCTCTAGATTTCACATTGTTTTTTACCTTTCTTGTGCCCCATTATTAAGTTATGTGATACCTCCTCAGCAGATATAAAATGTATCTCTGACACTGGAAAAAGTATCAGGAGAGTTCATATTTGTTCTGGTCAATTTTCTTGCATATCTCACTCAGTTCTCTTGACTTTAGTCAGTTTTTGAGGTCTTTTGGTTAAGGCCGAAAGTCACCTAGTGGCAGGTGTCCAGTCTCACTTTAAGTGTTGCAGAATATCCTAAGGCACCTCCAACTGCCTTTCAAAGATTTAGTTCTTTGAGGCATCTGTGTCATAATCACCAGCTCCTCCACTGCAGGTGTTAGCTACATCTTAGTGAACTACAGCACTTCAAATGGCTTTAGGTCAGTCAGCAGTTCTATCTTATTTTCCTGAATCCTGGCATAGGGCTGTGAGAGGGTGTTTCTGCCCAATGGATACCTAGAAGTCAGGATTTTCTGTGTTGTTTCTCTTGTGGTCATAGTTTTTATTACAATACAAATACCAATAAGCTGTTGTTTTGATTTTTTTTTTCTCGCAGCAAAAGACTTGAGAGAAAAAGAGTAGGTGTGAGTGAGTGTGTGTGTGTTTGGCATGCAGTTACATTCCAGTACATTGCATTTTTCTAGAAGATTGAAAAAATGTGAAATTGGTATCAAGTTCATCGTATTTTACCTACATCTTCTTCAAGTTCTCTAGGCCTGATCTTTCTCTGTCCTATGAATACCTCTTGGACACGGATTTTTTAATATTATTTATAGCTTGTTTTTCTGATTTCAATCCCTTTATTCTCTTCCAAAAAAGTACTTGAGGTTTCATTGTAATTTTCAAGCCTAGAGGAGCTTTAAGCAAAAGAAGTCAGATGTCAAATCAGTTTCATCTCAAGAAGGCACGGAAGTTAAATGTGCATTTCCATTTCCTCTTCAATGAGATCTTGAGGTAATGCCTTTCCAAATGCTTGATCTGTGCTGTTACCAAAACTCTAATTTTATAAATTGTTGCCCATAACTTTATTTTATGATGCCATTGACATCACTAAGAACTTTTATTGGAGAATGAAGTCCTTAATATCTGAGTAAATCTATTACTAGAAAATAATGAGTTCAAACTAGTTGCCTGCTTTTCAGGAAACTCATGAAGTTGTACACAAAACATGTCAAAGATAGCAAGAATATGCTCAAATAATAATAAAAAGCCAAAATGTAGGCATGATGGCATAATTTGGGTTGAAAGAGACTGAAGGTTATGTAGCTCAGTTTCTCAATGCAGGTCAAGTTAAAGCAATTTTTTTGGAGTCTTGTGCTGTTGAGTATGTTCAGTGGTGGAGATTCCAGAGGTTCTCTGCACAAAACATTCCTTTGTAGTGAAGAAGCTTTTCCTAGTCTATAACTACTTTCGGTGACTGTTTCTCTTCAAGTGCTGCGATGACCTACAGGGAGAGAATGTGTGAGTTATGTGAAAGAGGATGTGTAGTTATTTTTTATGTTTGTAATTTTTTTAGAACCCAAAGCCAAAAATGTCTGAAAAGATGAAAATTAGTTAATTCAAAAATTTGTGTCACCTTTGAGCTAGCAATAAATTTCCATAATTAGGAAAGCCCAGAGACAAATAATCTTTAGTATCAAGGAACAAGAATTTTGCTTTTGTGATATTGAAGTTTGTTCATGTGAAGTATATTATCAAAGTGTGTGTCTCACTATGAGTGATCAAGAAACTAATAAATTCTATCAGATCTATTGCAGTGTTTGAACAAATTTATTTAGACAGTTTTAGCAAGTCTTAGAGAAGATTAACATACAGGACTGTGCCTGGTGTTTGACTCATGCAATTATTTTGTGGCCAGATTCTTATTTGCATGCAAAGCTTTTTGTATAAAGTGTTGTATCACTGTAGTTAATCATAATCAGCTCTGCTCTTAATCAACACTGACAACATATAAAAGTTAAGTTGCGTTATCTTGTGATTGGGTTAATTGGACTTTGTGGCTTTCAGGAAATAGGAAGAAACATTAAATATTTTTACAACTTTTTTTTTTTGTATGAAGTTATGATTTAATGATAATTTTATGCAGTGATTTTGATACAGACACCATGGCTGCTTTGACATCTGAATTTGCAGAATCTATAGGCACAGTATATATTCACGTCAAGCCATTTCACTTTAATATCAATAAAAAATACTCAGAAGTCTGTATTCCTGACTAAAGTTTACTAATGGAAAATTGTACTTTTCAATATTAGCAGAATAAGTAGGTCCTGAAAGCAGTCACAGAATTCAGTGTGATAAGAAGTAATAAAAATAAGTCTATGAAAACTAGAAGAGGAAATTATCATTTAAATATTATTTATGTATCCAATATAATATCAAATGAAAGAGTTGTTTCATTTTTCTGTGCAAATGTCAAATTTGCTTGGTCTCCATTTGCTTTCTGCTGATAAAAAAAAAAAACCAAAAAACAAACCAACAACTGACTTTTCATAATGTTAGAGGCCAAGCATTTTTTCAGAAAGATGGAATTTTTAACATTAATATTTTAGAAATAAACTATCATGAATGCAATTATGTCTTGTGATTCTCTAGCAAACTAGAATTTAAAATCCATTTTAATCTCATCTTTTATAAGTTCACTAATATATTTTGTTGTTATGAGCTAATTTTCACTTTCAAACTATTTAACAGAAGCTAAATGTTCTAGAGCAAGTTTAATTATATCCTCAGTCTGTGAGGATCTTTGTTCTTCAACTGGATTTTCCCCTGTTCTTTATGGCATACACACTGCCTGACAAGATTGATACCCTCTGTTCAAGTGGTGGGTTGTAAAAGTCCTGAAATGGTATGGACGGAGGATGACTGTGTACTAAGTAAAACACTTTACTGTTGTGGGATATATTTACTAAATCAGCACTTCATTCAATGGATAAACAAACTGTCCCTCTGGACATTTGTTTTATAACTTTGTTTGGTGCCACTATGTGAAAAGTGCCCTTGATGAAACTAGAAGATGAGAAGCAATTTGGAGCATCAACAAATGTTACAACTTGGTTGTAAAAAATAACCAGAGAGACTAACAGAAGTAGAGTTTGCAGGCATGAGAGAAAGATTTGAGGCTTATAAATGGGAAGCTGTATACAGAAGGTAAAATCAACAGCACTTCTGCACACTAAACTGGAGAACCAGAAGAGAGTATTTGGAATAAATTGCTGTATTTTATTAAAGAAAGGCTATTTTAGAACTTCTCTTTTTAAAGTTACTCAAATCACATTTTTGTGCCCAAGTTCTACGGATGTAATAAAGTAGAACCAAGAAAAGTGTTAGTGAAATAATACTCAGTTTGAGAAGTTGCTCAAAACATAAGGAGTGAAATATCCTAATTCCACTGTGTTCCTTTTATATGGCTTCAGAGAGACTTCATATTTTACTTCAAATACTTAAGTATATATTTGCATAAGATTAACTCTTTCAGTTTTATCGTAGTTTGGGTTTACTGTTAAATTTATTTTATTTTTCTCAATGCAAACCAAGAATTGAACCCTCTTAAAATACTTTAAACTAGAAAATAAAACATGAAAATATGCATTTAAAAATCTATAGTTAACTTTTTGTCTCTATTGTTCCTTGACTCTCTGGGATTCCTGATACAGAATAGGAGATATTTCTTGCTGAAAATGAAGACAATTTGCTTTTTTTTCTATTGTCTTACTTAAGTTTTGTACTTACAAACAATAGAATGTCATGCTTGTGGCTACTGATTATTAACTTATCATATGAAATCATAGCTTAACACTTTTAAGATTATTAGTATTAATAATATTGCTATGAAGATTTCTTTTTTACTTGAGAATTATTATTTTTGACCTGAGAATCTAACAAAAGTTAGAATTATAATAAAATCCTACAATTATTTAAAGGCTAATAGACCAAATATTTCAATCAAAGTCAATTAGCCTTTGGTATAATGACAATCCTTTTATTACCAAGTTGCTTGTCTTAATAAAAGCCTTTTAAGAAGCTTCTCTTCAAGACGCACAATACAAGCATAGGTTATTGTGTTTAGGGTTGATTTAGCAATTATTGCCAGTTGCTATAGAAGCATTTTTTTTAAAGAGCAACTGAAAGTATTGAGTTAGCAATTAACATACTGAAAAAGAAAGTTGAATACAAAAGCAAAATGGAAAAAAAGAACAAGTTTTGTCAGGAAAGGAGAAAGATACTCCCTATATAAACTCTCTATTCAAATACTACTGATGAGCTGAAATAGTGTAGTGCAGCTCTCATCACTGATCCTCAGAGCTCCTGGTATCAGATGATGGACATTGGCCAGATCTCTGTTGGTAGTCTCAACATCAAACTTAAAGTCATACGACAGTCTCTTACTAGCTAACTTCTCTTACTTCTACAGAATATTTTAATCCAGATAAGACTCTCTTCTAAATTTCTGAATAATAAGTTTGCTTTATTCCTCTAACAACAGCAGCAACAGCAAGAAAAAACCCAACAAAACCCACAAATGAACAAAAAATCTGACTTTCTGTGAAAAGTTATTCCTTCTGAATATTTGTGAGGATTACTCATTTGTATCATAGATTTCACCGTTGTCTCCAGCATTCTCTGTACTCCTTTTAAATTTTTTGGTGGTGTTTTTGGTTTGGTGGGGTTTTTTTGTTTGGTTGTGGGTTTGGGGTTCTTTTTTTTGGGCGGGGGGGTGTTTGTTTTTTGGTTGGTTGGTTGGGGTTTTTTAAATAGCAAACAGTATCAAAAATGTCCTTTCATGCACAATGGATTTGTACTTAGGAAGATATTGTGGTGGACATGAAGGGTCAAAACAGGTCTATATGTGTGCTGGCTTGCCCAGACATGTTTTTCTGCTCTCCTTCCTTCTGTTTTGGAGAGAAGCAACTTCAGAAAAAAAGGACAAAAGACTTGGAGCCATGGATTCTGAAAACTCTGGCTCACCCAAGTTGTTTTTCTCCTGTTTGCATTCCATGCCTTGCGCCAAACTTGTGCTGGGCCTATGCTCTCCCCAAATATGGGCATAGCAGACCTGTGGTTTCACCCAAATATATTAAAGCTTGGCTTACTACCATGCCAATTGGATGAACTATTATGTCCAAAGGCCCAACCAATCTCAGGCATTGATATAAAAACAGATAAGCAGGTAACACAACAAGCTTTTGCTGTTGTTCTATGCTTTACTTTTATTCTGTGTTTTGCTGTTATTCTGTGCTTTCTGCCTGCCAGCAATGCTAATGCCTAATTGCTTTATAGCATAATTCTCTGCTAAGCTATAATCCAGTCTGGAACTGCTTTGATTTTTCCAGGAGCAACTCTAATTGCTTTCACATGATAGATTCATACAACAGCCAGTGTGACATACCTGCGGAGACACATCACAAGACATCAGCCTGCACCTGCCAGAGCAGCCCTGCATCTCCTGAGATGAGCAGACCTGGAGGCACACAGACCATCAAAAGCCAGGACCAGGTCAGAAATGGTCTGCACCCCCTTTCCACCAGCAGCAGGAAAGGAACTCTGGGGTCTCTGTAGTGGCTAGGGGCTGGGCCAGGCCAGCCAGAAAGGCAACAGACAGAATTCCCTGCATGTGGTTTGAATACTGTCTCAGTTTATCGCTAGCCTCGTAAGTCAAGAAATAATATTTGTGAGTAAATACCTTGAGCTTTTGTCATTACCTTGTTTCTGCCTAAGCAGAAAAGCCCTGAGTTCATCTAGTGGCCAAGCAATAATTAACTGCAAGAAATCTTATCGTCCAGTTAATTAATTCTGATTAGATTTCATCTCATATATATTGATAGTTAATACTAGATCTAGATATCATTTATGTAATGCATTCCATGACTGTTACAATAAAACCAGTTTTTTATTAAAATTAGTGGTCAGGGATGGAAAACTTTGAATATAAAAAATTAATAAGCAATACTAATTTTGAAAAATCATCTTGAATTAATCAAACCGCCATTCCAATGCAGCAGAATTTACGCTTTTACCTTCCTTCTTTTTTACAGTGTTCCACCTTACTCCTTACTACCATTTAGTGCATATCTCTTCACCATATATTTCCACTAAATATTAGTTACATCTGGAGTAGTACAGCACTGTATATTTTCTGCTTACTGTAGTAGCAACCTTGGTCTGCAAAAACGTCTTTTCATTTTCCTGTCTCCTTTACCTAATAACTTTATCCTTAACCAATGGAGAAACAAACACCCAAATTACACGAACAAATGCTATCATGATCTGACAGATGTTAATTTCTTGTGGCCAATTTAACATGAAACTGTTCTGTAATTTTAGTGTGTTTAGAGCACAAGACATCAGTTTTTGTCCTTTTGATGTACATAAAGCTAAACTATTCTAAAGCCTCATAAGTGTGCATAGTTATGCAATGCTTAAGGTTGCCCTTTCTTCAGATTATCTCAGTTTTTCTATCTAGTAGTGAAACACTCTAAGCACTTACACCAAATTCTGTTGCATTATTGAGGAGTGATATGTTGCTTTCAAACATATTTCAGGTTACTCATGTGGAAACTGTTCTATGCATAATGACTCATCATAATTCACAGGTTTTATGTTGTAAGGAATGAGACAAATCTGCTCTGTTCACGGTCTCAGGTTGTGCTTACTATTTTCTGTAATTTTTAGCTGCCAGAAGAACTTTTTCCTGGCAATTCTCTCTCTCTAGAACTTTTCTTTCAAACTTCTGTTTCCCTAATCTGATTCTTTTTTTATGTGACCAAAAGTTTCTTGTTAAATCTCTCATTGAAAAGTGAAATCATGTTGTTTTCTATTACAGTGCATGAAACATTGAATGCAATGTGTGTGAAGCTCATTTGAGTTCAATAATTAATCTTTTTTTAAAATTATTTTTGTTTTCATATCTAATTAAGACTGAATTTATAAAGGGATTGTTTCACTTTTCTTTCTGTAAAATATTTTGTGTTTAGAACAGATTTTCAGAAATCTCATTTATTTTAAAGTACTTTCTGTTGGATTCCAATTTATTTTTTATTATAAAGTTATGAGTTGCTCTTTAAATTGTATTTTGAATTATGCTACAAGAATCTTTATTTAGACATTTTTGTTTGCTTCATGGAATTTAAAGATTATCTGTTACCTGGAAAAAGACATTTGGTAGTTCACAAGCTGAACTGTGTAAAGCTTTACAGTTTTTCACGTCAGATAAAAAATCAACATCTCCAAGCCCGAGTTTCATTTTTCTGAGCTGTTGGTGTAGAAGTATTAATGAGTAGTGATACATATTTGGTATCTTTAGCAAATACAGATTGTAAAGGAAAAGCTTTCTTGTCTTCAGTTTTAGCATCTAGGAAAGAATGAAAATATCTCTGCATTTTTCTTGTGTGAACTGAATGCTGGGGTTTGGGTTGTGGGAAAACTTTCTTTAGGTTGTCTTCTTTTGGTAAGTCAGCAGATTCTGTGCCTGTGCAGTCTGTGGCTTTAAAGGGAAAAGTTAATGTTCCAGTAACAATCCCTGTGAGGCTGATACAGTCCATTAAAATCGGGGGCACTTGGTCACTTTGCAGAATTACTTCAGAAGTAAGCTGTAATTTTTGAGAAGTCTCTCTGAGGAATTGAATACAAAGTAGGTGTATGTCTTTTTTAAAGTAGTCTCAGGGAGTGCATATCTGATGGGCACAAAATTATTATTTTTTTTCCACTTGAAAGGTATTAGGAAAATTACTAATTTTTATTTGTGTTTGGGTTAATCAGCTCAGTTTATTACGTTTGAAATGTGTTTTCTAAATAAAAGAAATACATTTTCTTTGTTTTGTGATTTCTTACTTTTTATTAACTGATCAAACTGCAGTGGTGTAACATGACACTGGTGTTGATTTATTTCAAAGGCTGTAGTGCTTTCAACAAGAACAAAAAAGGATAATAGAAAGCCTCTTTATAGTCTTAGAATTTCAGGTCTTCTCTTTAACTTTTTGAAGTAAAAAATTTTAAATAATTCCTATCTATGGCTAAAAGCCAGCTTTACTAGTTTGAAGAAGACAATGACATATTCTTCAGTATACTACAATGTCTGTATTAAAAATAAATACATTTAATTCAAAGTGTTTGGTAGTATTTACATATTGCTTTATTTGTGGTTTCCTTATCTTCACAGAGAAAATTCTGAAATAGAACCATTTCTTATAGATAGAGTGGCAAGAAGGTCAAGAGAGGTGGTTCTACCACTCTGCTCTGTTTTGATAAGACCTCACCTGGAATATTACATTCTGCTCTGGAGCCTCTAACACAAGAAGGGCATAGACCTGATGGAAAAGGGGCACAAAAATGGTAAGAGGGATGCAACACTTCTCCCACAAAGACAGGCTGAGTTAGGGCTGTTCAGCCTGGAGAAGGCCATGGGGAGACCTTGCAGTGGCCTTCCAATACCTGAAGAAGTCCTACAAAGAAAGCTGGGTAGAGACTGTTTAGAAGTGCCTGCTACAATAGGACAAGAGACAATGGTTTTGAACTAATACAGGGTAGATTTAGATTGGCCATTGAGAAGAAGCTCTTTGTGAGGGTGTTGGAACACTGGAACAGAGTGGGCAGGGTGGTCATGGAGGTCCCATCCCTGGAGACATTCAAGGTCAGGCTTACTGGAACTCTGAGCATCCTAACCTAGTTAGAGGTGTCCCTGATTCCTGCTGGGAGTTGGAGTAGTGACTTTTAGAGGTCCCTTTCAACCAAGTGCATTCTATATATATATGGTTACATGATTGTGTTATGCTATATCATATTTGGCATGTTGAACTGATTAGTTGGAACAGACTAAAATGGCTAGGGAAGCTAAACATATTGACATAATCCAAAATACTGTAATATTAAAGAAGAATAAAAATACATATAATGTATAGAATGCTACCCATAATAAGTCTAATTGAGCACATCAAATACATTTTTGTATTTACACTTTATGCAGTTATTTAAATACACATATATGTCAGGTATATAGTTGACAAATAGCTGCAAATGCCAGAATAATGGCTGCAGAGTATAAAATACTATGTTCTTTTGCATAACAAGCACATCAAGATTTCAATATCCATATATCTTCCTAATTATGTGCCATTATTGGCTTCCAGGATGTTTTTTTCCCTGTTGGTATTCACTGAATGGGAATATTCAGAAGTCATCAAATTAATTAACAATTTGTTTGAACTACTGGAATTGGATTGTTGAAGAGAATATAAAAATGACTGATGATGATGTTTCTTTCAACGTACAGATACTAGAAGTTCCTCTGATTCCTCAGAAACTTCTTTGTCACTGGATCTGAGACAAAAAAACCCCATACCTGTGTTGTGCTATCTTTGATGAACAGTCTCAGACTCAGACCATTCATAGCATGGTATGGGTTGGAAGGACCTTAAAGACCACCTAGTTCCAATACATGCCTCCCACTACTGCAGTGGGAAAGGATATATTCCACTAGCCGATTGAGGGCTTATCCACCCTGGTCTTGAACACCTTGACCTTCCTGGGTAACCTTTTCGTGTCTCACCACCCTCACTGTAAATAATTTCATCCTAATGTTCAGTCTAAATCTGCTGTTCTTAAGTTTACATCTATTCCCGCTCATCTTATCTCTACAAGCCTTAAAAATGTCCCCAGCTTTCTTGTAGGCCCCTTTCAGTCACTGGAAGGCCTCTATAAGATCACCCTGGAGCCTTCTTTTCTCCAAGCTAAACAGCCCAAATTCCCTCAACCTGTCCCCTTAAAGGAGTTTTACAGGTTGTCTTTCTAGTCCTTTTCTGAACTTGCTCCAGCAGTTCTGCATCTCTCTTATCCTGGGGGCACCTGGACTAGATGCAATACTCCAGGTGGGGTTTTACAAGAGCTGAGTACAGATAAAGGATCCCTTGTCCTGATGGTTACTTTTCGTTTGATGCAGAACACAGTTGCCTTCTGGTCTGCAAGCAATCATTGCCACCTCATGTTGAGATTTTAATCAACTGACACTGCCAAGTCCTTCTCCTCAGTCCTGCTCTAAATCATCTCCCAGCCTATATTTGTGCTTGGATATATGTGTCTTGTGATATATGTGCTTGGATTCTACATGTGTTTCTCAGACTTGATGGTAGTGGTACATCTGTTCACTTTGATTATTGAAAGTAGTCCAGGATCATTCGTTTAATTCTGTTTTGAAAAACAATTAACCTTTTTATTCTGGAAAGTCTGCAGGTTGTTTGTTTTTGTTGTTGTTGTTGTTGTGGGGTTTTTTTATATATATATTCACATATGAAGGAATAGACCATTTCTGCAGGAAGGTCAGAAGGCACCTGTTTGGATGAAGTTATAAGAAATAGTGGAGGTATCCCTGAGTTTGTATATGGTTGTGTGATGACAAGTACAGTCTTGAGGCAGAAAAATCTGAAGGAGGTGTCTGCCTGCAGACCCTATATCCTAGTTATATAATACTTAAGCATGGTAATGTATCCAAAGAGTTAAGCAGACACGTCATTACCAAATGCTATTTGATCCACACATGTTGCTTTTGATTGAGATAAGCAACCTGGCTGAGTACGTGCAAAAATGGAATCCATTCTGAGCAATATATTAAAAAAAAAACCAAACCAAAAACACACACACAAAAATAAAAAGCTTTTGCGTAGCAGAGTTAAAGTTGTATCTGATAGATACAAGGGAAGCATGGTTGCTATTTGAAATTTTAGTAATTCACACTAACAAGTTCTTCTCGCCTGCAAGTCTGTCTGTTAATAGATTCAGCAGAACCTACACAATCTTGTTACCTGACACAGTGCAGTAGTCAGAGGGAACATCTGAGTAGATGCTGAGCTTTATTTAACACATTTACAAGCTTATTGCTTTTTTCCAAAGTCCATGGCTTAATTCAGTGCAGAACAGGCAGCTCTGTTTGCCTCAGGAAGAAGCATATCTCCTTCCAGAATAACTCAGAGTATTTGGCAAACATCAAAGTATTCTTTTTCAAATAGTAATGTCTGAAGGCTTATGTGTCCTTCTGTGTGTTCCTACAGTTGTTAATATTTGACTGTTTATAAGGTGTGAGTTGAGAAAATCCATAATATTAACATTTTCCAAAAGTAATTGTTCTCTGGAAGAATTTAGTAGCTTTCTGGGATACTCAATATTATGCAAATATCTGAAATTACTGGCTTGGGAGCCTGAGGTGGAAAGCCAGCACCAAGAAGGTGGTTACTGAGATGATTCACTGTGGGATTTTACATTTTGTGGTGATATCATCTGAGACAAAGCAGCAACTTCTAGTAGTCATGAGCTTTCCCAGCACTTTCTCTTTGTGTGATGAAACAGAAGTGTGTGAGGCAGAGGCTACTGGAATTACCTAACTGCTAGCCAAGTGCTACCTCATGTCCTTCCTCTACCATCTGTCTTATCAGGGAATTTAAATCTTTAAAACCATATAAAGAATAAATTATTTTTACATCTAAAAATACATCTCTGTATGAAAAATCAGTCAGAAGCATGAGAATCTTACCTGTTGCCTGTACTTCAGTTGGTGTATGCTACATATAGAATATTCAAACTTGAAATATATAGAATTGGAATGTGACTCACTGAAAAAAAAGATTTTTGATGATATTACTATTTCAGCTCACTAAAATGAGAGGTAGATTTTTCTATTTATAACTATTATGCCTTCAGAAGGTGTGCATTTTCCTTTGGAAAAAAAAAAGTTTAATATCTGAAGACTTACTTTATTAGAAAATATTACATTTGTTGTCATTTTCTCAGCAGGCATGTAATGTGCTTGGCACATTTTCAAGAAAACAAATTTTCATCTTGCACCATTTGATGGCTGGAGAGATGAACTGTATTACTAGAACTTGGAAATAAATATGTACTTTCTGTGGATGCATGTACCCACTACATCTTTTACCTAATTATCTGGTAGAAAGTCCTTGTGATTTCCGGGAGGTACTCTTATAATACTCTACTCTTCTCCAGCACCCTGAATGTCAACCTCTGGCTATCCAGCTGAACATAGCCCAGAATTAATAGAATAAATTGAGAGTGGGCAATCTCCTTTACAGTTCTTTCCCTCATCCATCCAGTTTGTAAGTAACAATGACAAAGACAGAGTTTCCAATGTGACTGAAGATTAAAAAATTGTAATGGTCAACATGTTCTGAATTTTTGATAAAAGTAATGTTAAGAATGCCCATATTCAATTATAAGGAAGGACAGTCTCACAGTTATTATTTAGATTTGTTAAAACAAAGATTCCATCCAAAAGAATCAGGAGAAACATAGAAAAGTTTGGAGACAAATAGCTTCTGAAGCAACTGAAAAAATGTTGTGCTTTACCCTGCTTTAGTGGATAACCTTTTAAATTCCTCACTGATCATATTAAACTAGATGGATGAAAAAGTAATTGTATAAACAGAGCTTTTGACTAAATAATAGTCTAGATGCTATTTCTTATATTAGTCTTTGATAGTAACCCCCCATGTATGTGAAATAAAAATACTTCATAAGGAATTAGCAGATATAAAATAAATTGCACCCACATGACAAAAGGGTGACACCTGGCAATAAACACATCAAGATAACTGACAGTAAACTTGTCAAACCAAAGTTGTTTCAAAATTTACTGGGAAATATACATAAAGGATTCTTTATGCTTTTTAAAATTAGAAGTTGCTGAACACTTTTTCCAAACTTGAACTATTAACTTTAGATGGTAAAATGCACTCCCAGCGCACTCATGTAAGGGGTGCTTTATTTTAGATGATTTCTGATATATACAGGATCACAGAACCAGTTTTAATTCTAGTTACGATTTTCATTTCATTCCCTGCAGGCTATTAGATAGTTTTCTTGAAGCAGTTTTGCAACAAAGAAAATAAGAAAATAGCTGCCAATTCGCATTTCGGCATAAGATATTAATGATGGCTTAGTGGGGAAAAGAAACAAAATAGCAGTGTGTCAGAGAGGTTTAGGATCTAAAAAGCTTAGTAAAAGTCAACAAACTCAAGACCAAAGGGGGTAAAATGATCAAAAATTCACTCCCTTCAGGAACACTTGAATGATTCCCTGCTTTACTCTCCCTGTACTCTCCATGTAGTCTCTTTCATAGGTTAGGTTAAGTATTTTTTACTTCTTCCATATTACCTATCCTTTCTGCGTTTCAGCTGACATAAAGCCACAGGCTAATTGTTTATTTATTCCCTTTTATTTCAGAGAGAGGAGTGCTAAAACTGTAGAAGGCTACATTATTGCTGCCTTACACTCAATTACCACAGTCTTCATAGAAAGTTTAATTAACCAACATAATGTGGAAAAAAAATGTATTTAATAGCTAGATTGAGTGCAATTGTAGTATTAAACACAGTGAGATATCTCTATTTTGCACTAGAATGAGGTACGTCCCAAATCATGAAGGAGAAAAAATGATGCTTGAAACAACCTTTTGCCAGAAATAAATACTGCCTTATTATTCCTGACATTGGAAATAACTATGATAATGCATTCACTATTGATCTTTCTCAGTAGGATTCCAGCTCTGACTCATTGCTCATCTTAAACGGCTGTGAGTTGCAAGGGCTGTCAGTGCTTCTCCATTTAGTCTTACAATCTTTTTTCTTTGGACTCCATCTGTAACAGTACTAAATACCTATGGACTACCATCAACATGGACATGTTGAAACAAGCCTGAAAAATATACTGGCTAAAATGTCTGGGTTTATTTTTATGCTTTTGCTTGTCTGTTTGTTTTTCAAATACACATTAGTAAATTTTGGATTCCAAAGGATAATATTGGGAAAAATAAACAAAACCAGTAGTTATAATACCTAGAAGTCAAAATAAAATACCTGTAATATTTGAACATTCTTTTATCAGTTCCCATTGACTTACATGAATAGTATCATTAATAGGTATATGTTTTCTTACAATTTTAGTAAGGCTTTTGATACTGTGCCTTAGTGCATCCTTCTCCACAATTTGCTTGTTCCTGCTATGAGGAGGTTTATGGTGTGCTCCAGTAGTGTGCCTCAGGGTTCAAGTCTAGGGTAACTACTGTTCAATACATTTACCAATGATCTGGAGGCAGGAGTTAAATACACCATTCAATATGAAACTGGGAGATACTGTTGATTCTTTTAAGAGACCAGAGGCCTTGCAAAGGAATCTAGACAATGATTAATGGGTTTAATTGAGCATTGGGCAAGTCTAAATGACAGATTCTGCACGCAGGATGGAGAAATATCAGGTACAAGTATAATCTGGAAGAGGAATGGCTGTAAAACAGCCTTGTAGAAAAGGATCTGGGGTGCTGGTCAGCAGCAGACTCAACATATGTTAGCAGTGTGACCTGGTATCCAAAAGGGCAAACTGCATTTTGGGGTAAAGCAGATGCATCATGACCAGCTTATCAAAAGAAGTGGTTATCCTGCTGTATTTAGCAGTGGCATGGCCTCACCTTGAGCGCTGAATGCAGTTCTGAGTCCCACAGTTTAGGGAGCATGTGAAGGTCATTGACTGCATCCAGAAGAAGGTAACAAAGCTAGTAAAAGGGCTAGAAGGAATGTCCTGTGAAGACTTACTACGGATTTGTCTAGTTTAGTGAAAAGGAAGCTGAGGCGTGACCTCAGTACTCTCTACAGCTTCCTGAGAAGTGGATGTGGAGAGACAGTTGCTGATCATTGAGTGTGACTATTAACCAAACACTACCAAGGTCACTGCTAAACTATATCCACCAGCACCATATTTACATGCCTTTTAAACACCTCCAGGAATGGTGATTCAGCCACTTCCTGGGCAGCCTGTTCCAATGCCCGACAACCTTCCAGTGAATTTTTGTTTCTTAATGTCCAGTTGAAACGTCCCCTGGTGCAGCTTGAAGACATTCCTTCTGTTTTCCCTCCTATTCCAGTAGTTACTTAGGCAAAGAGACAAACACCCACCTCCTTTCAGGTAAATTTAGAGAGTGATAAAGACTCCCCCAGGCTCCTTTTCTCCAAACTAAACAGCTCCGGTTCCTAAGCTGTTTCTGACATGACTTGTTCTTTAGAGCCTTTACCAACATTGTTGCCCTTCCCTAGATCTGCCCTACCTCAATGTCTTTCTTGTAGTGAAGGGAAATTTTCAGTTGTGGAATGGACCTTGGCACCACTGTAAGGCACAATCTGAGAATTTGCACCAGAGAGGAACTTCTCATAATGCAGTAAATGGTTTACACCTACTATGCTATTCTTGTGAATAAGAGAATAAAGTACTATTGGTATGGGCTGGATGACACTGAGGCCACAGTTGTGGAGTTATTTAATTTGCTAGCAAGTGTGTAGGTGAAGAGGTTAATGCTCTGAATACATACCACCTCCAAGGATTATGCTTAACTGGAGTCAGTGAAGGAGTAAATGGCACAGAAGACAAAATGAGAGCCTCAGAGTAATCCAAGGGAGTTGTGAACTGATCGTGGGCAATTAACAAGACAGGAATTACAAATATGTAGTTATTTCATTGCCAAAAAGCCCCACCCACAGACTTTGTAGAAGCTAGTTAAACTTAGGTTCTAATTCAGTTGGGAAAAAAAAATCTTCAAAAGGATGCTTACAGGCAATTTAGTAATTTAGGAATATCAGAATATTGGAAAAGTTCAGCCACAAAAT
>VWZI01012440.1:71525-90741 GCA_013396835.1 Psilopogon haemacephalus
ATTTTTTTAAAATTTTTTAAACAAAGTTCATGTGTGACACCTTTCACTACCATAATGGGAATGATCTGTTAATACATTTCAAGGTGGAAAAAAGGAAAATAAAAAATAATCAGGCTGTATTTGGAGATTTTGAAGCACAACATATAAGATGTTTAACCATTTGCTAAGAAATTCCTTTGACTCATTGTAGCACTGCAGGTGCATTCATAATAGCATCAAATCTTTGTCAGAAACTGTCATTGTCACTGCCAGCTAAATAAAGGTGTTGCCTTAAATCTAGCCTGTAACCCTTTGTATTCTTGATCACAAGGATTATGTGGAGCTTAAATTTGCTTACTATCCATTATCCATTCTTCCATGTAACTGAAACAGTTACAATGAATGAGATGCATAAATTAGCATACATCCGAGCTGATGTATTTACAAAGTGCAATGCAGAATTCTTAGTCCAATCTAAAAGCAGTCTAATCATACTGCGATTTTTTTTTTTTTTAAAGTTAATCAGGATCTATTGTTTCCATTTTTGGATTGAGCTCAGAAGTTTGGGCATTATGGTGGTTTTGCAGTTACCTGCCCCCCCACCTTTTGAAATAAACCCCAGCTAGGACTCAGAATACTGGAAGTTGATAAATGAAGCTTTATATTTACAGCTTTGCACAATATACAAACAAATATTTACAATGTAAAACAGATATTTACAGATATATACAGTGAAAAGGTAATACAGAAACACCACAGCCCTCTCAGAGATCAAAATCCCCAAGAAGGGTAACCAACCACCCCTACCACCTTTCTCCTCTTCCCCAATCTTATCTCACCACCTGTTGATGCTGCAGATAAGCTGAGATAGATTGGCCAGGGGAATTAGTAGTAGGAAAGAAGTTAGTGGAATTATTGAGAATCAGCTACAAAAGACAGAGACAAGGGATCCATGCAAGAGAAGCAGCCACAGCCCAGTGAGGTCTGAAACCATCTGAAACCATGTTTGGGTTACACTTTTAAAAGAATTTTTCTTTTCTTTCTCAGTAAAGCTCTGGGTGAAGTGACATACTGTGTTTTCCTCTCTCAGCCATTAGTTTAATTTCTCACTCAAATTCTCCAATTACTTCAAACCAGAACAGGCATTTTGCACTATATTTCTCTTTTTGAGACAGATTTGCCTACTGTTTTCATCTGCAAACCTAGAAAGAACAAAACTGTGTTCTTACTGTTTTAGGTGCTCTAAACATACCGATTAACAAAATTCTTCTAGAACAAAAAGAGTGTATTATAAACTTAAGAGGAACAGGGAACAAAATTAAACACACAAATAAACACCACGTGCCCCTGGAACTTTGGCAATAACTCCTCAGGGTTAGAAATGTTGCTAGCCTGTTTCCTATGCACTGGGCAGCATAACCTTTAATTGTTACTTGAAAATCTTCTAAAGGTTATGGGACAGTGTTTTCTGAGTTACTTTTTCTATTGTCTTTTCTTCTGTCCCTGTAGTTCTCATATCTGAATGCAGGTTTTTTTAGGCAAGATTTTGACTGGAAGTCCAAACCAGTTCAGACAGTATCATGAAGTAGATTTGAGCCAGGCACAATGATCATCTTTTGAAGAAAAAAGAAAAAAAACCCAAACAAACAAGAATGAAACAAAACAAAAGAAAACAAATGTACAACCAGAACCAGTCTTAAAACCAGTGCAGAATACTTTCTTTATTAAACAACTTAATAAAAACACATTTCTTTTTCTTGGTTTGAGATGAGATGATGTATTTTAAGAGCTTTTACATTTTGCCGTTGTAATATTCAAGATAAATAATAATTTAAAAATCCACCCAAATATACCCTATCTTCACAACATTACTAATAGATGCCTTTTGCTGCATTTCAGATTTAAAGTCTCTGCCAGAGTTCATTCCTAGAGCTTCTTGAGGCCTTGTTAAAAGTAAGCACTTCTGACAGCACCATTTAATTTCTTTCAGTACTCCTTTTTTCTAACTGCATTGATTTTTGACATTTACCTTTCTTTGGTTGAGCTTGCTTTTAAAGGTTTTAGGTTCTTCTCTTTTGAAATTCGCTGTACAAAACAGTTGCATATCTATTGGTAGATATCTATGCACATTCAATAATATTTATTCCTGGTAGTAAGGCTAAGTTACTGTACTTGTCACCTTTAAGATCACACCTTTCATCAGGTGAAATGAAACTCAATCCTTCCCCAGCAAGATGGAGGCAAAAGAATCGGAAGGGCAAAAGTGAGAAAATGCACAGGTTGAAGTAAAATGTATTAATTCTACAGAAAAAAAAAAAAAAAAGTAATGGAAAGAAAATAACAAAGAGAGAGTGTGGTGGTTTAGCAGTTACCTGCCCCACCTCACCCTTTGATATAACCCAGGCTAGGATTCAGACAGCTGGAAGTTGATAAATGAAGCTTTACATTTACAGCTTTGCACAATATACAAATATTTACAATATGTAACAGATATTTACAGATATATACAGTGAAAAGGTAATACAGAAACACCTCACCCCTCCCAGAGATCAAAATTCCTAAGAGGGGTTTCTAACCACCCCTACAACCTTTCTTCCCTTCCCCAATCTTATCTTACCATCTGTTGATGCAGCCGATAGGCAAAGGTAAATCAGCCAGGGGAGTTAGCAGTAGAAAATAAGTTAGTAGAATTATTGAGAATCAGCTACACAAGGCAGAGAAAAGGATCCATGCAAGGCACAGCCACAGCCCGGAGAGGTCTGAAACAGTCTCATTTATCTGTATTTGGGTTACAACTCTTAAAATAATTTTTTTTTCTTCCTCTGTAAAGCTGTGAGTGAAGTGACATCATGTATTTTAATTTCTCAGCCTATAGCCTAATTTCTAATCCAAATATTCCAATTAGTTCAAACCAGCACAGAGAGAAATAAAGCTCAAGAAAGAGAAGTGACGGAAATGAAAATAATTGCTCACCCACAACTAGGTGGTGCCCAACAAGTATCCAAGAATCATTCCTCTGGCCAACCTTCTTCCTAGTTTATTGCTGATCATGACAGCAAATGGTATGGAGCATTCATTCAATCAGTTGTCCAAGCTATATCCCTTTCCAGCTTCTTCTGTGCCCCCAGGCTATTCAATAGTGGAGTGAGCTTGACTTTATGCAAATACTGCTTAGAAATAGCTAAAACATCCCTATATTATCCACACCATTTTCAGCAGAAATAAAAAATATAGCCCCATATCAGCTACAGTGAAGAATATTAACCCTACTTCAGCCAAACCCAGCATAGTATAACATTACTGCTACATAACTGATAATACGTATTATGGCAAAGCCAAGAGAGCATTGGAAAATGACATGGATTATGACATAGTTAAGTAGCAATGTTGTTAACTACTATAACAGTCTAGTATCAGAATAAATCTTTCTTTTCATGTGAGTAGTTGAGGAGAGTATTGTAAAAATAGCTGAGGACTGAAATAAACAGTTTAGTCATTCTATTCCCTGACTTAAAGTAAGATAGTAAGATTACTCTCCATATCTCCAGACAGTTATCTAGATAAATTGAGTGAAAGACACGTGGGCATCATCAAGAGATGTGTGGCACCAGATGGAGAGTTGTGATTCTACTCCTCCTTTATGCTCTGATGAGTCCCCATCTGGAGCCTTTAACACAAAAAGGACATGGATCTGTTAGAGCGGGTCCAGCGGAGGGCCAAAAAATTATAAGGTGGCTGGAGCACCTCTCCTACAAAGACAGGTTGAGAGGGTTGGAGTTGTTCAGCCTGAAGAGGAGAAGGGTCTATACTTGTCTCGTAGCTGCCTTCCAGAACCTGAAGAGAGCCTGCAAGAAATATGAGGAGAGACTGTTTGCAAAGGCATGTAGCAACAGGGCAAAGGGCAGTGGTTTTAAACTACAGAAGGACAATTTGACTTTAGACATTAGGAGTCTAAAGGGTGGTGAGACATTGGAAGAGGTTGCCTAAAGAAGTTGTGGGCACCTCATTCCTGAAAGTGTTTTAGACCAGGCTGGATGAGACTTCGAGCAACCTGCTCTAAAGATAGGTGTCCCTGTCCATGGCAGGAGGGCTGGAACTAGACGTCTTTAAGGTCCCTTGCAACTCAAGCCTTTCTATGGTTTTATGATGATGGTTCTATGAATTCCAACAGTCTTTATAAAATATCCAGTAAAATATTAGATATTATAACATTGATTAAAAAACTAATACAGCAAGAAACAGTAATAAAACCATGAAACCAACTTTTTTGGGGGAGAAAAAAAAATCAGTTGGAGACAGATTTCTATGAAGGCCTTGTTTTGCTTTTTCTCCTAGAAGGATGTGCTGGAAAAGCAAATTGTCATTGACAACTGATCTGAATCACTTAACCATAACCACTAATGCCACTATTTCCTCACTGTCTATATATCCTTAAGCTTATAAAAATATAGCATTGTTTTATCATTTTCTCCTTCAAAGTATTTTTATTCCCCCCTCCCCTGACTCCACGACCTCTGGTTCTATTAAATTCCTATTTCTAAAATCCATAGCTTATGCTGTCCTCTGGCTAACTTCTGACTAAACCATGTCCTTCTTCAGATGAGCTGATGAGAATCAGAAATTATATTTGGCAATGTTAAGTACTGTAATAGTAACCTTCTTCACAGCACTGCTTGTTTCCTCCTTTCCCATTCCTTTCCTGCCCGCAAATACCATGGATCAGTCATTCTTTAACCACAGAAAATTTACCTACTGCAGCTGCAACACAGAAAATGTTTCTATTGCCACACTCTCCCTTCTTTATAAGGTAAGGTGCTAACACAGAATCACAGAAAGTTAGTGGCTGGAAAACATCTCTAGTGATCATCTAGTCCAATCCCCCTGCAGAAGTATTACAGTGTTTTTGTTACAAAATCTCTCCTCTACACAAATCTTTACCAGAGAAAGATTACACTGACCAGCTAGTGTACATTTTAGCATGCTTTGAGGTCCTACTCGTTTGGTAATCAAGATCAATTACTTGGTAGCATAAATGTTATTATCATGCAGGTGCTATCTAATGTATGTACGTGTCTTTCTGTGGGGAAAGGACCTATGTACACGGTTTTGTAATAATACAAAGCAAAGATGGGGCAATAGTTAAGAATGGGAAAGTGTTTCTGGATCACTTACTTCAGATGTGGCCAGAATGATAGAAAGAAGAAATTATGTATCTTCTTTTACTTGAAATTCTAACTTGGTGGTGTTAGGGGATCAACTTTTTAATTTCTGCAGCAATAGTGAAGAGAAAAATCTGGTTATCTTTTCCTCCAGAGTGTGTTTCGAGAGGCATTGTGTTAAGAAAATGAACCAAAGTCTTTACTACACTTTCAAAAATAGTCAGAGAAACTTGTCATCAAAAAATGACAGACAGTACATGCCTGTTTACTAGAGTTTGGAGGCTTGATTTTTCAGTGATCGAAGGAGAGATGGAAGGAGGAGTGGTGACAGAGTATGTGCACACATTATCTCAGACACTAATGGGAAGCAATACTTAGTGATCTGAAGTATTTTCCATCCACTGTTACAAGGCAGAATTGAGTCAGAAGCGTTTTGTTCATTATTAGTAAATGTGGCCATTCCTGCATGTTAACATATAGAAGTCAGTTCAAGTGTTCATGGAGGGAAAAAAAAAAAAACAACAAAAAACAAACAGTGTTGCAGGTGCAGATGTGATGAAGCTTTCTTTGTTGGCTCAGCAACACACAGGCACCCTCCCACCTGAATGCAGATCATTGTCTACTGGGCAAATCAAACAAATCTGCAATATATCAAACATTTGTATTATAGCTGTGCATCTTAAGCTTGAAAAAGAATTTTATGTTCTCTCAACTTACATCCTAAATAAAGACAGGCTGTATAGCAACTGAATAGTTTACTCATCCATTTCAGTTCAGTACATCTCTCTTACATCTGATTTATCCATCAATAAATCAAATGTGCAGATTAGACAAATCACATTTGGTTGTAACTGTTCCTGTACCAAATATCTCATTCCCTTTTCATGTTTTCTATAGAGAGCTATTTATTTTTTGCTGCTTTTTGGGAATGCTAGACGCACATTGAGAAAATATTTATTGAAGTAGTCATTTTATTAAAACTGGACATAGAAATTCAGACACTGAAGCCAGCATTTTGTTCTGCAAGCTCTCGCTACCTCTGGGGAGGAACGGTAAACAGAGTTAATAGTTTATTTAAATTCAGAGATAGCTATCAAATAGAAGAAAAATGTGAAGTTGTGTAGTAGGAAACAAGCTAGAGTTTCATGCAGGAAATATTTCTGAGCTCTAGGGCTCAGAATGACCATGAATTTAATGACCTTTGTTGAGGCACAGATTGAGGAATTTATTTTCGGGAGTCTATATCACATGATCAAAGAAAAATTGCCTTCTGTCTAATATAATGTCCCCAAGAGTACATGTACCAGGACCTAATAGCAGTCTCTGAAAATATACTAAGGGCTACCCAATTTTTTTTCTTCTTTTCTTTTTTNNNTTTTTTTTTTTTTTTTTTTTTTTTTTTTTTTTTTTTTTCTCATTTTGTCTCCCCAATATACTTAAAGAAGTAGACCAGAATTTCTAAGCCAGAGGAGTCATAGATTCATAGAATGGGTCGGGATGGAATGGACCTTAAAGATCATCTTTTTCCAACCCTATGCCATCAAGGGCAGGGGACACCTTCAAATGACCAGTTGCTCAAAGCCTTATCCAACTTGGCCTTGAAAACCTCTAGGGAGGTGTTCCTGGGCAACCTCTTCCAGTGTCTGACTGCCCTCATACTAAATAACTTCTTCCTATGATCTCATCTAAATATGTCCTTCTCAAGCTTCAATGCATACTCTCTGATCCTGTTGCTACAGGCCCTTGTAAAAACTCCCTTTCCACCTTTCTTGTAGGCCTCTTTCAAGAACTGGAAGGCTCTACAGAGTCTTCTCTTCTTCAGAGATCTAACTCACTCAGCCTTATACTTGTAGGAGAGGTGCTCTAGTCCTCTGATCATCTTTGTGACCCTCCCTTGAACCTGCACCAGCAGTCTAATGTCCCTCTTCTGCTGGAAGCCCCAGAACTGGATGCAGTACTCCAGGTAGGCTGCAAGCCCACATTGCTGAGTTTTCATCAACTGACATCCCCCAAGTCCTCAAGACTGTTCTCGAGACGTTCCTCACTCAGCTGTATTTGTGCTCAGTGTTGCCCCGACCCACATGTGGGATTGTGGAACAGGACTTTTATGGGTTTTGATTTTGCTTTATGTCAGACAAGGAAGGTTTGCTTACTGCCTTTTCTTTCTGCCAGTACTTTAGAATCCACTAAATAGCATAAAATTTTAGAGTGGCAAAGAATAATTGATTTGGCAAGAATAATGGCCCAATATGTAGTAATTTTTAATGTCACTTAGTGAGACTTTTAAATTGGAGATTATACATTTTAATGAAACTATCTAAGTGACTGAAATGCAGGGAATCTTGTCTCCTCTCTAAGAATGCCAACATAAAAATCCCATGTGGCTCACATCAGAACATTGTGGGGGTGAGGCATGGAGAGTGATACTGTGTTAAATGCAAACATTAAGGCTTCCAAGCTTGCTTAATGCAGTCTTTACGAAATGAAGTCACAGATTCAACAGGCTTTAAACTTTGCTGGTTTTGCAGTAAAAAGTAGCATGGAAAAGACAAGAAGTCATGACAACATGATTTGTTTGTCTCCCTTGACTGAAGTTTCTTAGTACTTGTGATGGGGTTGAAATTATTCCCAAATAAAATCAGCAGAGCAGCTCTGATGGCTTGGAAGCAAAGGAAGCTATTGTATTTACAGCAAGCTAAAATTTACAAGCATATAATACAATGCACATGAACGAAAATATTTTTACAAATATTTGCAATTATTTACAACTGGGAGATAACACAGAAATTCACTCTGGACAAAGCCAGGAGGGGCCAACAGTCACCTTCTTCTCCTCCCCTCAGACAGAAAATCAGAAAGGCCCCAACTCTTCAGTGCAGAGATCAGTCAGGACAGAAGAGTTAAGGAGCAAGTGAAGCGGAAGGCAGAAAGACAAAGGCAAGACAATTATTTACACAACAGATTATATACTAGTCCAACAAACAAATGAAATTATATAGGTTTATCTTGTTCTTGTTCTTCTGCATCCAATACAATTCTTTATTTGATATTTCAAACTAAAATAGAGTATTAACTCTATAACTGCCACAGTACTGAAGGCAGCCCAACAAACTAACCTTACATACTTGTCCAGCTGCTTAGCTTTTCTCCAGTTTTTTTAGTGACAGGATGAAGGGCTAACAGATTCACAGAACGTCTGGAAAGAACCTTTTGGGATTGACTAGTTGAACCCCTCTGCTAAAGTAGGTTCACCTAGATCAGAATACACTGTATCTCATCTAGGCAGGTTTTGAAAGTCTGTCCAAAGGAAAAGACTCCACATTTCTAGGCAGCCTGCTCCAATGCTCTGGCACCTTCAATGGAAACAAGTTTTTCATTAATTTTAGATGCAACCTCTTAGTTTCCTGTGCCCCAGGTCACTTGACACTATTGAAAAGTATCTGGCCCCATTCTCTTCACATTTGTTCTTTAAATATTGATAAGCATTGAAAAGATACTCCCTCAGTCATCTTTTCTCCAGGCTGAAGAGCCTTAGATCTTTCAGCCTGTCCTAGTAAGAGAGTTGCTCCAGACACCAGGTTTTTCTGACCCGGAAAAAAGCATTTTGCTGTGTCAGCCTATTGTTCCTGGATTGTACTATACATTACATTTGGGATATTTGTTTAGTTCTGCTAAAAAACACAACCAATCAATCAAACAAAAAACAAAGCAACCAACCAACCAAAAAATACAACAGGGGGATGAGATAGTCTGCTAAAGTTGTTGCTTTAGAGCTCTATGTTTGTTTCCCACCTGGAAACCCCCTGACTCCTCCCAAGGGTGGTCTGACCTTTTCCTAGATGTCATGCTTAGCCATTCCCACTTCCTACTAGGATCTGGCTATAAAAAGGGAGGAACCATCTAATTTTTCTCAATCTCTTCTCGTCCTGGCTGCCAGAGCAACTGCTTGCTGCTCTCTGCTGCCAGACCACATGCTCCCTGCCACTGCTTGGAGACCACCATTATTTCCATCTGGAACTGGGGCTAACTGCTTCTCACCATAAAATTCCTGCATCCTGTTTTCCTTCAGCAACAAAACCGTCGACCTCGGCCTTGGGACTCAATTGCCTGCTGTGGGTTGTATTTGTATTTTGCTCCCCTTTCTCCCTTTCTCCCCTTCTCCCCAGCTTCTGTATTTTCTCCCTCATTCCCCGTATCCTACATTTTGTTTCCCCTTTTCTCCCACCTTATACAAAAAAACCCTTTCCCTCCTATTTGTTGTTAAAGTTCTATACCCTTTTTACTTCCAAATTGGATCGAGGTTTGTTTGGGTTTTTTGATTGTTTTTTATTTTAATTGGGCTTTTGGGCTAGGTGTAGCTGGCTTCAAACCAATACAATATTCCCAATACTTTCTGACTGCAACTGAGAGAAGCTGTTACTGTTTCTAATGGAGCTGTGATGCAAACTAGCATACCCAGCAGTACAAGCAGGATGTAATGAGCTGTACAATACATTTTGGACTAAAGGGCAACTCAGATGAAAAGTCAGAAAGAAAAGTAGGGTAGGGAAAGAATCTTCTGAATGACCTTAAAACACAACGCACAGACTATTTATTCTTACAGATCATCAATTGCTATCATAGCTCTACAGTAATGGCCTAAATCAGCTTCAGTACATGCTAATATTTGCATATCAATTGGCATAAACCGATACAAAAAAAACCAACCCAACAAACAACAAGAACAACCCCACCTGCCCTCCACTCCCCCAAACTATAACTGAATGTTAAACCAAACATTTAAAATGTTAAAAGCACTAGAATAGAATAGAATAGAATAGAATAGAATAGAATAGAATAGAATAGAATAGAATAGAATAGAATAGAATAGAATAGAATAGAATAGAATAGAATAGAATAGAATAGAATAAGCCAGGTTGGAAGAGACATCCAAGATCATGCAAATGTTGGAAAAGTATTTAGGAATTTTGGTATCTGAATTCACAGCTGTCCAGCTTGTCTATTCCTGAATACTGTAGGGGAAAAAAAATAAATAAAAAGAGCTTTATAATAAAACAACGACCTAGAACTTCTTTTGAAAAATACAGGTACTACATCTGGAGAGGGTAGTAGATGACTAGAACATTTTCATGGAGCAGATGTGAAATTCAGACATAAAACTAAAGCTACTGGAGTAGGAAATTCAAGAAAATTAAAAATATGAGTAAAACAGATCTTAGTTTCTTGTCAAGTTGTAATGACTACAAAATGCTAATTTTGTTTCTTCTTTGTTTTTTCTTGATGATAATGTTTCCTTTAAGTTTCAATATCTGAAAAATAGAGTTTTATGAAATTTACATTTGAAATTGTTTTTTAAAAGCCTCCAAACAGAAAATAGTGCCATGAAATAAGTGTAGGTTCCACACACAATTTGCTATTCAGGGTTGAACACAAACACTACTGAGTTTTGTAACCAGATTTTTTTTTTACAGTGTAATAACTTAAAATTCATTTCACCATTTTCATCCAAATAGGGAAGATATGCTCTGTTGGGCTACCAATAATGAAAAGTGCCACTGTAAAATAGAAAAAGTAACTGAACCTAAAAAAAAAAACAAAAAAAAAAAANAATGTTATTGAAAATGTTATAACATGGTTTAGAGAGTAGGTAACATTTTATTTCAAAAGTTTCATAAAATACAGCATAAAATTGATCTTAATAAAGAAAGTTATTAACTATTCTATAGATTAGTCTTCATTTCATGCCAGTGATCTCATGTATCCTGAGGTTCTTCAGAGGCATCTTTTAATTTTGGGATTGCCTTAACCTACAAAACACTGGCTGAGAGTCACTTTTATCATTGCATCATTACAGAAAAAAATTAATATGAAACACATGTGTCAATGGTCTTTGCAATGTAAGGACCATGTAAGTACGGAATTCCATGAGGTGACTCAAATATTTTACTACTTTGCCACTCAATTTTCCTTCTTTAAACCTGAAAAAGTACACATAATTTTCTTTCTGTGATTATTTCCATCTTTCATGCTTCAAAAGTATTTTGCTATTCTTTATTTTTTAAAAGAATCCAAAAAAATGAGATATTGCAAAAGAAGCAGTACTGTAGAACCTGCATCAGGTAAAAGGAGATACTAAAGCTGTATATGATGGTTAAATCAGTAAGGATCTGAAAGGATTGTAAGTACATCCATTTAATCAGAATTAACATTGCTTGCAAATAATTTTCCACTGTGGAGTTAATAAAAAAATAGTAGCACTGTGTTTAAGGGGAACAATTAATTTTAGAAAGAACACTTTAAACAAACAAGGATCCTATGGCAATCTGTTGTGGTCTAAATTAACCTAAAGTGTTTTTTATTCCTCTACTTACAGCTATTTCTTTATTGTATTAAGTATTTAATGGTTTCTTCTTGTGATGAAGCTTCAAAAGCCTACGGGAAGCTACTGCTACCCGTTGTATGGACAATAGGAGACAAAAGAAACAGAGAACACATTACAGTGTAGTTCTGTGTGTCTTTGGTGTTTGAGTTCCCTTTAAATATCTCCTTTAACTTCCATTTCTGCTCCTCACTTACTCCAAGAAGTTGCAGATTCAGCCAGTTCTGCTCCACTCCTCTGACAGTTTTATCTGATGTCTTTTTTCTTTTTTTTTTTTTTTTTCTCTCTTCTGTCAGTGGTACCAGATTTGATTTCCTCATTCCATACCACTTCATTCATTTTCCATCACATGCTTCTCAGTTATGATTTGCCTTTGTTCTTCTCCCCAGAGCTGGAATACATTGCTAGTGCTCGTTCACCAAACAGCTCCTCTCTTCTTATGAAAAGCTTCCTTAACGAATAAACAAATTGTGCAAATGATTAGTTGCTTCTGTTCTGGGTTAGTAATTTTGGACAGTAATATGGATTTTCTGTCTCTGACTTCTGTAATGTCCTATAATCTAGATATCTGCTATTAAGGCAAAACCCACCTGCAAAATTCCAACATTAACCTGTAACATAATATTGAAAATAAGTTTATCCAGCCTTCAGTTTAGAGACAAGAATGAGATTTATACAATAATCAGCAAAAAGTTCTGTCAGCCTGTTCAGTGCTTTTTTCTGGCAATACAGCAGCTCACCTGTATCAGAGAACTTCACATACAATTTGTATGGACATTGTTCCTTCTTGAGTGAGTTGTGTGTGCAGGCTTCCTCTGTTTTTCATGGGATACCACCCTGAAAGGAAGAGGCGACCAGTTGAGATACCTGATATAGAAGAGTCACTTGAAAATCAGGCAAAGATAGGAGCACTACTGAACAGGTAAGCAAGTAGCTCCAAACTAAATTCAGTACATAATGAGAGAGAGTACAAGCAGCAGAAGCAAGGGCAGGTGACCTGTGAGAAATATAAAGCTGCTGTTTGATCATGGAAGCATGGGGTTAGGAATGTTAAGGCTGGCCTGAAGTTTAATCTGGCAAAAGAAATATTTTCACATTGAATTAAAATAAGACTAGAGAGATTTTTTCTGCTGAATAGGACGGCAGGTCTGATAGCACAGAACATGAAAAAGGCTGAGATACTGCATACCTTCTCCACCCTGAGCTTTCCTAACAAGGCAGGCTTTTAAGAATCCCAACCCAGATGTTAGTGGGAAAGTCTGGAGCAAGGAAAATGTATCCTTGGTGAAAGAGGATCAGGTTAGAGAATACTTCAGTAAACTGGACCGACTCTATGGATGAGGAAGATGCTGATGTCATTGTAAGGCCACTTTCAACAGTCTTTACATGATCATAGAGACTAGAAGAGGTTTCTGAGGAATCAAAGAGAGGAAATATCACTCAGACCTTAAAAACTGCAAGAAGAAAGACCCAGAACACCAGAGGGTGGTGATCAGTGGCACAAAATCTAGTTGGAGGAAAGTCTTTGGTTGTGTATTCTAGATCTCAAATATAGGATCCAGTCATGTTCAGCACCATCATTAATTATTTGGATGATGTGACACAGTACATGCTTGACAAATACATGTTGCACATGTTTGAAAATGACAAAAAACCCAAAGGAGTGGCTGATTAACTATATGGATGTGCTTTTATTTACAAGGACACAGCTGGAGGAGCTGCCTGTCAGGAATCTCACAAAGTTCAATAAAGAAAATGTAAAGTTCTGCCTCTGGGGACTACAGGCACCAATATGTGTTGACTTCCAAATAATGTGGAAATTGGTTTTGCAGAAAAGATACTAAGGGCCTTGGTGGATGCCAACTTGACTATGAACCGAAGATATATTCCTATGGCAAAGAAGGCCAAGATCATTTTAGGCAAACGTGAAGGCTGAAGGATGCAATCCTTCCTCTCACCACTGATGAGTCATATCAGTGGTGCCAGGTCAAGTTCTGAGCTCCCAAGTGCAGAAGAAACATAGTCAGCTGAAGAGTTCAGCATGGGACTGTAGAGATAATTAAAGGACTGGAACATCTGTTCTATGAGGAGAGGCTGATAGAGACGAGACATTCACCCTGGAGAGGAAAAGGCTCATATGGATCTTATCTATCTGTATAAACAATTGATTGTCAGTTTGCTGAATTTATTATATCCTGTCCATTGTGTCCTGAATGCATCTTGCTCTTTCTTTGACTTACGGCAGCACTCCTCACAAACATCAGGCCTTAACACTAACCACATATTAAGCCAAAACCAGAACAGCAGCTGAATGAACAGTAACACTGATGAAAAGGATGAGGAATTGAGACTCTTCTCAACACTGTCTGCTGTGGTATTAGTCAAACATGAGAAAAATCTCCCTGGAGAGGTTATGGAGACTTCATCCTTGGAGATATTAATAACCCAACTAGACTCTGTTATGCAAAATCTGTTACAGCTGACACTGGTTGAGTAGGGACATTAGATTAGAGAGTCTCACAAGGTCTTCTCCAACTTAAACAGCACTGTAATCCTCTGATTCTGTAAACTAGAGGGAAAATGCTTGATGTGAGATAGAGAATAAAGCCCACACAGTAAAGAGGATTTCAAATACCTCTTTAGTGTGCTATTTTATTTTTTTTAAATACATATATTTTTAATACAGATATTCAGAGAGCTGGCTGTCACAAATTCTAGTTTAGACACAAATATGCTCCTACTTTACTGCATTGAGCTTTTGGTCCTCTAAATCAGCAATGTGGGAGCACTCCCAGAGGAAGAACTTACCATCCCTTTTCATTTACAATAATTCTTCAAGATGGGTATTGCACTCTTCTGCAAGTCTGACAAATGGAGATGTTGGACCAGCTACTTAGCTTAAACTGCCATGGCATCTTCCCATCTTATTTTATATCTAACTTTAACACCTTACCACTCAGGAGCTAAAACATATGTTACTGCCTGCCAACTTTCCTGCAGCAGCCGTAAAATGTGGAAGAAACCTTCTTTGAAACTGCTGAACCAAGTTTCTTCAGACTTTGCCCCTTGATGCTTAGCGTTTGGGTACTGTTAACCTAAATTACAGTTTTTCCTATTTTTTCTCTCTGTTTGTACTTTCAATTAGTTTTGCAGAATTTCACACTTTCTTACTCTGTTTCATGTTAATTTCATTTGTAGTGATATTATTGTTTTTAGTTTCTATTGTTTTCCCAGAATCACATGATGTTGCCTTTAAATAAGCAAGTTCTACAGGCTTAGTGTTTTTGTAACCTCACAGCATCAATACCTATTGATTCCCATAATGATTTATTTTAAAAATAGTCTGATAATATCACCATTTCCGCATTATAAGCAATTTATTTCAAAATAGTGAACTACCCTGTTATTCCATAACCATTTAAAAATTAATGATTTCAGTCTTTGTCAGAGTAATGGATTAATTTTTTGCCATTTTAAGTACCCATCATGGTTTTTGTTTGGGTTTTTTTTTCCCTTTTTGTCAAAGGAGTGAGAAGGTAATGAGGATAAAAATAGATTACACACACACACACATGAAAATGTAATAACCCATCCTTGTGGCAAAAGCTAACAGAGATAAGGAAGACTAATCTTTATCTCATGCCCATCATAAAATATTTCTAAGAACAAGCAATAGTGCAGCATCATTTATTTTGTATGGCAAACAAAACAAAACATTTAAAACTTGGTTGTTAAACTTAACCTCCATCATAATCAACAGAATAAGAAACAAAATACGATTCCTTGCATGACCATATTAATAAGGAATTCTGAAACAGCAAGAACGGTGTGTGAATTCACATGCACTGTGGAATAAAGTACAATCACAGTGCATGCCTTCATCTAAGTTCAAGATTTTAAATTTCTTTTTCTTTTTTCTGAAAACGTGTGGGTTGGTTTTTTGGTTTTTTTTTTTGGGTTTTTGTGTTTTGGTTTGGTTTTTTTTCCAGAAGGAAGATTAAGTATTTTAAAGAATGTATGTTGTAATGACATATAAAATTGATGCTGAAAACAAAATCTCTACTACTTCAAGCAGTTCATTTTCCCCAACAGTTGTGAGCTTGATGCTGGACAATTCTGAAGTTATTTTAGACTGAAATGGGACAGAAATTTAAATTTCTATTTCTTTTCCATGTCTCTAGGTCCAGCCTTGGATTAAATAATAACAAAACTCCTCCTGAGTATCTGAACTGCAGAATTTCTTAGAATACATTATAACTTCTTACAGCTCACTCACTCAAGTTATCATTCTCAAGTTTATTTTTGGAGGAGGAGAAGTGAGAAAGAAGAACTGGGATGAATCCCAGACATGTATCAAGACTTGGGATGACAGTATAAATGTAATTTATTTGAACAAATGTTCTCTTCTAAATGAAAATGGAATAAAATAATTAAATAGCAAATTCCTTTAAGCTATGCCAACCAAAGAAAGGTCTGTTCTGAATAAATGAAGCCATTTTCATAAATGATGATAAAAACCCCAAAATGTAGTCAAATTAGGGAAAAATTCCTGCCCTGGCATTTTTGGTGGAAAGGAAAGGATTTTCAAAATATAGCACTGAAGTGCTTTGTCCTTTGAACTATGTTTTCTTGTTCTTATGGTTAAGGTTTATTCCATTAACCGGGTGGAAATTAATGTATCTTTTTGACAAGAACTATAGAATCACAGAGCAGTTTGTGTTGGAAAGGACTTTTAAGGTCATCTAGTTCCAAGCACCGCTGCCATAGGCAGGGACACTTTCTGCTAGAGCAGGTTGCTTAAGGCCTTATCCAGCCTGGCCTTTAACACCTCCAGGGAGGGGACATTCGTGACTTCCATGGGCAATCTGGTGTCTCACCACCCCCATTGCACAGATTGCTTTCTAATATCCAGTTTAAGTCTCCCGTCCCCAAGTTTAAACCATTTCCTCTCATTCTATCACTACAATCCCTTGCAAAAAGTCCCTTCCTGGCTTTCTCACAGGCCCCCTTCAGGCAGGCTGCTGTAAAGCCTCTCCAGAGCCTTTTGGTCTCCAGGTAGTCCCAGCTCTCACAGCCTGTCCCTATAAGGAGGTGGTCCAGTCCTCTGGTCATCTTCAAAGCCCTTTCTGGATCTTATCCAGAAGTTTGATGTCCCTCTTGTGTTGTTGGCCCCATAACTGGATCCAGGTGAAGTGTCACAAGAGCAGAGTAGAAGAGGAGAATCACTTTCCTTGTCCTGAAGGTCACACTTCTTTTCATGGAATCACAGAATGTCAGGGGCTGGAAAGGACCTCAAAAGGTCGTCTGGCTCAGACCCCATGCCAGAGCAGGGTCACCTAGAGCAGATTGCCATGGAACGTATACAGATGGTTCTTGAATATCTCCAGAAAAGGAGGCTCCACAACCTTCCTAAGTAGCTGGTTCCAGTGCTCTGTCAGTCTCACAATATAACAATTCTTCCTTGGGTTCACATGGAACCTCCTATGCCTCATCTTCCACCCATTGCCCCTTGTCCTGTCATTGGGTATCATCAAGAAGAGCCTGACTCCATCCTCCTGGCACTGACTCCTTAAATATTCATAAACATTAATGAGGTCGCCTCTTAGTCTCCTCCTCTCCAAGCTTAAAAGCCCCAGCTTCCTCAGTCTCTCCTCATAAGGAAGATGTTCAATATTCTTAATCATTTTTGTGTCTTTGCTGGACTCGCTCAAGCAGCTTCCTATCCTTCTTGAACTGGGGGGCCCAGAACTGGACACGATACTCTAGATGAGGCCTCACCGGGGCAGAGAGCCTCCCTTGACCACACACCTTCTAATACACCCCAGAACAGCATTGGCCTTCCTGGACACAAAAGCACACTGCTGGCTTTTGACCATTCTTCCATCCACCAGGACTCCCAAGTCCTTTTCCCCTTTGCTGCTCTCTAGCAGGTCAATCCCCAATCTGTATTGATACATGGGATTGTTCTTTCTCAGGTGCAAGACTCTACACTTGCCCCTGTTGAATTTCATTAAATTTCTCCCTGCCCAACTCTCCAGCCTATCTGTGTCTCTCTGAACAGCTGCACAATTCTCTGGTGTGGCAGCTACTGCACTCAGCTTGGTGTCATCAGCAAACTTGCTGACAGTGCTCTCCATGCCCTCATCCAGGTCATTAATGAATACAGTGAGTAATATTGGTCCCACTACTGATCCCTGAGAGAATCCACTATCTACAGGCCTTCACCTAGACTCTGATCCCATTGACCACAACTCTCTGACTTCTTTCCTTCAACCAGTTCCCAATTCACCTCACTACTTGATCATCCAGAACACACCTCCTCAGTGTAGCTATAAGGATGCTGTGGGACATATTGTCAAATGCTTCATTGAAATCAAGGTAAAGCACATCCACTGCTCTACCATCATATATCCTGACTACGTCCTCATAAAAGATTATTGGGCTGGTCAAACACGACTTTTCCTTTGTAAAACCATGCTGACTGCTTCCAATGACCTTCTTGTCCTTGATATTTTGATGCAGACCATCAAAACAGTTTTGAATTAAAAAAACTTGAAGTCTGAGAATTCACACAGAAAGCATTTTCCACCCTCTATCTGGGTCCTAAACTTAACTTTCAGCATATTTTTACTTGCCATTTAAAAGCACCCTGCTTTTTTATGAGGTCTCTGCAAGTCTAATTGCCTGGATACCTTTGTAAAAGAACATGTGTCTTGTCAAGGAGAACATCCATAAATTGAGTAAGACTGAAAACTACTGTTTTAGATAACCTTTAACAAACTTGCTTGTCTTATTAGTCACAGTCAATTTCATTCAGTTTTAAAGGATATTTCTGTATCTTATATTTTGAGATTATTTCCTTTAAACTTGTATTTTAAAAGTCACTAAAACTAACTGTACTTTCTATACAGGACCACAGCTAGCTGTGGCACCCAACAGAGAACAGTGGAATCATTTCAGTTGAAGAAGACCTCTAAGATCATCATTTTTGTAATAGCACTATGCCCACTAAACTATGTCCCAAAGTGCCACGTGTGATCCAATTGCAGGACTCATCACTTACAGTTGTTAATGACCTCAGCCCTTCAGTCCAACCTACCCATATCCCATTACAGAGCCTTTCTGTCCTCAAGCAGATCAACACTCCCACCCTATTTAGTGTCACCTGCAAACTTACTGAGGGTACTCTCAATCACCTCATCCAGATTATTGATAAAGATATTAATGAGAACTGACCCCAGTACTGAATGCTAAAGAACACTACTAGTGACTGTCTACCAATTGGATTTAACTTCATTCACCACTGTTCTTTGGTCACAGCAATTCAAATGGGTTTTAGCCCAGTGGAGCACCCACCCACTCAAGCCATGTGCCATGAGTTTCTGCAGAAGGATGCTGTGGGAGATGGTGTCAAAGGCTTTACTGAATTCCAGACAAACAAATACCACAGCCTTTCCTTCATCCACTTAGTAGGGTGAAAGAACAATAAAGGATTTTAAAGGTGCTTTTTTAAAAAGAAATATATATATAAAACGCCAACTGTGTAACTTTGGTTCGTAACCCACATTCATATTTAGGCACCACCAATGCATACATAATATGATTTATTGAAGTGTTAACTATGATCTTACTAAAAGTTCCCTTCAGACTAATTTTAGCTAATTTTGGTTACTGGGAAATGTGAAATGGAAAGGGAAGG
>VWZI01012440.1:91910-112962 GCA_013396835.1 Psilopogon haemacephalus
GAATAGGCTCTTACAAGACTTCTCTAAACTGCCTCAGCTAAATTACCTGTCTATTACTCTGTACCTCAGCTCCAACTCTTCAGATTTTTTTTCTTTAGCTAGGGACTCACGTTCCTCAGTGTTTCTTGTAGCTGTGTAATAGTTAGGTTATTTGATTTCCTCAGTACTTTGAAGACCTGCCCTGTCTATTAGACACGAAGTATGTTTAGTTATATTTGTTCAGATGGTGCCCATGTTAATGTTTAATATCCTAAAATAAACCCTAGAAATTATGTACCAGTTCAGATATTCACTAGGAAAGTTCAGTGCCATAAAGAACAAGGAATTCCTCCTTACCCAGCTTAATTTTAGCAATTCTTAGTAGGAAATCAGCCACTAATTTGGATAGCTAAGAGCATGAAGACTATTTTAATCTGTGCCAACTGCCAATAGCCCAGAGCTTACTGGACCATAGGGAACTAGACAGGCACATTTTTATTTGTCTGCCCTTCCACAGAGAAATAAATGATTTTTAATTTACTTCTCTGGTTAAGTAGTTGATTTTCTAATTAATTTGACCATAACAACTTTCCAGTACCCAGCAAAATGTATTTGAATTGGCAGAGCTATGCAAAAGCTGTGTTTGCAGTACTTGTATAGCTCTGATGCAAATTCCTCCCATTAGCTACCCAATTAAGCAGAAGTAAGTTTAAATTACTAGTCTCAATTTTAATTTATTTATTTTTACAGAAGACTAATACTTAACCATGTTTAAAGCCCGGTGAGAGAACATATACTAGCACAAGCCATAAGAGAGATGGGGGAAAATCAGAGTATACTAAGGGAAGTGAGAAAGAAATAAAACACATTATACTTGGAAAAATAATTTCTTCTTTAATTGTGGCATAATTCAGTGAGTTATTAGACTTCTGTCTTAAAAGAAGCATCTGATAATGAAATAGCTATTAAAATAAATTTTTCATTAGTTTGGGTAAAAACAGACAACCCTTTTATTGAAAGGCTGCTTCTACATTATGTAGCTTTACAGATATCTCTTTTTCCAGTAACCTAACTCAGTGGAGACAGCTACACAAATAAAGTGTTTCATGTGAATGAGAACATCAGCCAGAGCGTTCCCTGGAAAAGGGAATTGACATAAGCTGCTTAGGGACACTCTTAGGAAGCTGTTTCTCTGCTTTCTATTATCTTGAGAATGGCATTGACTGCCTGGTCACAGGGAGAGAAATCCTTTCAGAATAAACTTCTTACAAAATATTCACTGATTTAAAACTTTAATTCTGCTGTCCTGAATCAAACAATGAAAGTCCTTTTCAATATGGATGAGCTTGTAATGATCAAAAATGAAGTATGTATTCACATTTAGTAAGGTGTTTATTTAATTTAAGTGTTGCTAGCTAAAAAATCCCAAAACTGAACAAAAACCCTGAACATCCCAAATTACTTACACAATCCTATTCTGCTCATTAGCATTGTTGTATGTTAAATATCCTAACTTTACATAAAACTAATATGAAAAGACAGCAAGGTTTTTAACATGTGCTGGAACTAGTTTTGTTTGGAGCACTTCCTGAAAGCAAAAATTTTTAACAATAAAGATATCTTAGAAATCTTGATTGTCTCACCCATAACTGACTGTGCCTATGAGTGGAAAATTCAAAGCAGTTTGAGTATGTGACCTATTTTGTCAAAATTTCACTCAGGCCATTGAATCACGAGTCTATTTTCAAAATCATACTGCTTGAACAAGCAGAATTTCTTTCTATATAAAGGAGCCAAACTCTATTTTTTTTTCTTTTTTATTAGATGATTCATACAAGGTGAATAAGAAATATGTAATGGAATTCAAATATTTGTGAAGAAAAAAAGATTCATGCTAGTTCAATTTTTAAAGTTTTAAGTTTCATTTTATTTATTTGTTTCTTTGTTCTGAAACCTTAAAATGGTCATAAGGTTTTATTTTTACTTCAGAGATTAAAATAGACCTTTTATATGTTAGGTAAAAGTTACCTTCTCAATGTCTCAACATTCCTTTCTGTAAAATGTCCCTTATGATTGCAAAGTGTGCACAAAGTAATTGGTAAGAAAACCATCTGGTATTTACCAAATGGAACATTTTCAGGTTTAATCAAAAATATTTTCCCCAAGGGGAAAAGGTAGAGAAAAAGAAAGAAAACCCTAGGCTGTCAAATAAAAATGTTCAGATATATTTTATAAACAACTATACATTATTATATCAGGATTCCTGTGACTATATCTAAACACTGGCCAAGAGGGCCAATGCCATTCTGGGGTATTTGAAGGGCTGTGGTTAGTAGATTGAGAGAGGCTCTCCTTCCCCTCTACTCTGCCCTGACGAGGCTGCATTTGGAATATTGTATTCAGTTCTGGGCCTTTCGGTTCAAGAAAGACCTAAAGGAAATGCCTGAGAGTCCAGCATGGAGCCACAGAAATGATTAAGGAGAGCCTGAGGGAGCTGGGGCTCTTTAGGTTGGAGAAGAGGAGACTGAGAGGTGACCTCATGAATGTTTATAAATATGTAAGAGGAGAGCACCACAAGGATGGAGCCAGGCTCTGTTTGGTGGTGCCCAGTGACAGGACAAGGGGCAATGGGTGGAAGTTGAGGCATAGGAACTTCCATGGAAGCATGAGGAAGAATTTTTTTCACAATGAGTTTGAGAGAACACTACAGCAGGCTACCCAGGGCAGTTGGGGAGTCTGCCTCTCTGAAGATATTCAAAACCCACATCGATATGTTCCTGTGTGCTCTGGTATAGGTGATTTTGCTCTAGCAAGTAGCAAGGGGTGTTGGACTGGATGATCTTTTGAGGTCCCTTCCAGCTCCTGACATTCTGTGATTATGTGGTTCTGTGAAAATAGGAAGTTTTCCTTCAGGTTAATTTGCAAATTTTATTGTTCATGTATCTATTTATAAAAGGAGAACTAATTAGATATTATAGAAATATGAACTTAATATAATAGGTTTATATTACTCCAAACACATCACTGCCTTAAAAATATTAAAATGGCCTACAGCAAACTGGAAGGATCCAAGCTGTTGAAAGGAAGGCTATAATTAGAAATTATCAATTTTTAACTTGGAAGTTGTGGCAAGATGGACTGCATAGATGAATCTCAGCTTTAAAAAACCCACAAAACTCCTTTTAATTTTTTTACACTCCCACTTATGTAATCATTCATTTGTTTCTTGAGACATTGAAAAGTGCTGTAGATTGTCAGAAATTGACAACTAGCTTTTAAATTTTGTTTTGACTTAACAAAGGGACCTGGGTTAAAGAAAACATTTACCTCTTATAAGCTTGGATTTTTACATACGGTTGAACTAGTCAGATTACTCTTACATTCAGATCTGAGCACCAACTTATCACATTTTATTATCTTGAATTTCTTGGAAAACCCAACCATATCAAGTTGAAGCTTTAAGACATTTACATTTCTCCCTGCTCTATACGATCCAGATGAAACATGACAAGTTTAACCATACATAACTTGCATAGGTAATGCTAGATAGCACTTGCTTTACAATCGTTTTCTAAGAACTACTAGAATTAATATTATTTTTTATTCATACACAAAAATCTCAGGCACAAACTACCTATTGGCTCATTTGGAAGGTTTTTTTCTTTGGTAGGCAACATATGACACCCCAAATACTTGCAAATATTTTGTACAAAACTAATAGCAAATTGTATCACACAGAAAATATTTAACCTGCACAAAATATTTAAGTTGCACAATTCACCGCCTTCATTCTCTGACCTTTAGGAGAAGTTCCAAGACTGGCATGCTCTGTTTATAATACTACAGTAATGTTTTATTCATCTGGACAAAAACTAGTGATGGTTGCTTCTCACTTTTCTTCCACTCATGCACGTGTCTATGTATTTATGTATATATACAATGAGGGCTATGATTAAGAAGTTGTGGTCTTGGTTAGATCTTGGATCCATTTGTGCAGAGCCCAAATGATCTGCCAGGGTTATAAGATTTTATTGCAAAATAAGAAGGACCTCGGGGGGTTGTGTTATTCAAAACAAGGCTTTTTTTTTTCCAGACTTAGCATCTTCAGGGCATGTCCGGCCAAGAAATCACAAAAAATTTCCAGGACAAAGATTCTGCCACCTCTGCAGGACAAGTCCCAGTACTTAATCACTCTTAACTGTGAAAATGCTTCTCCTTAGTATGTTGATGCAGCTGACATTTTACTTCACACAAACTGTGTGCCTCTCATCTTTTAACTGTACTGATTTGAGTCCTGTTTTGTCTTGTATGTTTTTGTGGCAATTGAAGAGTGCAGTTAGATTTCCTTTAACTTTCTTTGAGGCTAAACAAACTAAGTTCCTACAGCCTTTCTTCAGCATAAGCATTCCCTGTGTTAGTGTTCTTCCATAATGATTTCCAATGCCTTCAAATCCATATGTTTTCAAACTAAAGTTAACACAGCAGGGCAAAAATTGTGACTCTTTGTCATCACCAACTACTGAGGTGACAGCTGTTCTGCTGAAGTCAGCTAGTTTATTGTTTGTTTGAGTGATGGCAAGTCTCTGCCAATATTTTCAACTCCACATAAATATGATTATCTGAACTAGAACAGCATCAGATTTTTTCTCTAATACATTGCTAGCAACATATGGTATGTTGCTCCAGATTTAATGTTGTCTCTAATATGTTATCAGACACTGCAATAAGCTCCCCAGGGAGGTGACTGTATTCCTGTCCTTGAAGGTATTTAAAAGACGTAGAGGGGTGATATGTAGGGACATGGTTCAGCACCAGAGTTAGGTAATGGTTGGACTTGATGATTTTAAAGGTCTTTTCTATTCAGAATGATTCTATGTTTCATTGTCCTGGTTTCATCTGGGTCAGAGCTAATTTTCTTACTATCAGCTGGTACAGTGTTATGTCTATGGAATATTCTATATCATAGATAATGATGGTCAGTATATAAACTGGCCAGGTGAGAGGTGGAACACTGCTGGGGCATAGGCCAGCACTTTATGAGCAACTACATTTTACATCGCTTGTCTTTTCTTGGGTTTTATTTATCTCTTTTTGTTATATTATCTGTTTCCATTATTATTGTTATAGTATTATTACTGTTATTATATTTTATTTCATTTTTGTTGTTAAACCATTCTTATCTGAGCCCACAAGTTCTACTTTCCTTTTTCTTTTCAATTTTTCTTCCTATCACACTGAGAGGGGAATGTAGTGATCAAGCAGCTGAGTGGTGTTTAGTCAGTGGCTGGAATTAAACACAAACATTCATCAAAATTGATTTTCACCAACTGTCTCACTTGTCTGTGTAAAAATGGCTCTTAAATATCTTTCAGTCCTTTGAATAGAAAAACTGACTTTGTTTTTGTATATGGCATGTTTCAATCCAAGAACAGCTCCATAGCAGAGAAAAATAAATCATCCTAGATACTTATTAGAGTGACATAGGGCTCGCTGGAAGTTAATTATTCCTTGTAATACTCTACATAGTCTATATTACTCATAATCTAAGATGAATCAAGGAAATAAGAGCCACATCCCTGGGAAGATCACAGAACACATCCTCCTAGATGACATACTAAGGCACATGGAGGTCAAGGAGGTGATTCAGGACAGCAAGAATGGCTTCACCAGGGCAAATCCTCCCTGACCAACCTAGTGACTTTCTCCTATGATAAAGTGACTATCTCAGAGGAAAAGGAACCTACAGATGTGACCTTTCTGGACTTCTACAAGGCCTTTCATACCACATCCTACTCACCAAGTTGGAGAGACACATATTTGATGGGAAAACGATTCAGTGGATAAGAAGTTGGCTGGATGGTCACATTCAGAGGCTTGAAGTCCAAATGGAGAGCAGCAAAAAGTGGTGTCCCTCAGGGGTCCATACTGGGACCTGTGCTGTTTAATATTTTTATCAATGATGTAGACAGTAGAATAGAGTGCACCTTCAACAAGTCTGCAGATGTAACGGTTTAGCACAAGGATTGTAACCTGTCTGCTTCCCCAACACAAAAGTGAGGGGAAGAGTAACACACGCAAGTCAGGCCCAAGACAAAAAGGTAAGAGTTTAATGTAACATAAGATATAAACACAATGCATAATTATCTTAGCTAATCAAATAATCCAGTGCATGACTAAGACTAGCTTAACTTAGTCTATATGCAGAACAAGCACAGTGAAATACAGAGAAAAAAACAACCAACAAAAAAACCCCCTCAGCATAAAATAGAAAGCCAAACCCAGCAGCTACCCAACTCCCACACTCTCTGCCACCATGTCTTCAGAAAAAGAGACCACACCCAGAAGCAGCAACTGGAAGAGAAAGCTTCCAGTGTTTCAATATGAACTTCAGGACCTGTAACACTTTGCTCCATTTAGCAAGATGCTTTACTGAAGCTGTCATGACTGCGGGATGATATGAATAACAGCTGCAGGATCAACTCAATCCATGGCAGCAGATGTCACCAAGCTGAGTGGTGCCATCAATGTGCCAGATGCATTGGATGACATCCAGAGGGACCTAGACAAGCTGGAGAGGTGGGCCCAGGTGAACGTCATGAGGTTCAACAAGAGCAAGTCCAGGGTCCTGAGTAAATGCACCTGAGTAAGTACAATCTGCATTATCAATACAGGCTGAGGATGAGGTGATAGAAAGCAGCCCTTTAGAAAAGGACTTGGGTGTGCTGATGGCTAAGAAGGTGGCTATGAGCAGTGTGAGACTGCAACACAGAAGACCAATAACACCCTGGGCTGCATCAAAAGATGCATTGCCAGCAGATCCAGAGAGGTGATTCTGCCACTTTGCTCTGGTGACACCTCACCTGGAGTACTGCATCCAGCTCTGGAGCACTTAATACAGGAAGGACACGGACCTGAGAGAAGAGGGCCACAAGTGATCAGGGGATTGGAGCACCTCTTCTATAAGGCCGGGGAACTGGGGTTGTTCAGCCTGGAAGAGGGAAGACTCCAGGGAGATCTAATAGCAGCCTTCCGGTACCTGAAGGGGCCCTACAGAAAAGATGGAGAGGAGCAATGGCTTCAAACTAGACCAGATTTAGACTGGGTTTAGGGTGGTGGAATACTGGAATAGGTTGCCCAGGGAAGTGGTTAGGCTCAATCCCTGGAGATATTCAGGGCAAGGCTTGACAGGGCTCCTAGAAACCTGATCTAATGTAAGATGCCCCTGCTTACTGCAAAAGGGGCTGGACTACATGATCCTTTGAAGACTCTTTCTAACCCTGATAATTTTATGATTCTGATTCTATGATTGTATAAACTGATCAGCTAAGAGTAAAGGTAGTGTATTTAATTATTTGAGCAAATCCCTGCCTTCAGGACCCCTTTTCTATTGGAATCCCATTGTTATTGAAGACATATAGGAGCTGAAAATCCAACCTTATTTTCCTATGGGAAATTGACTGCTTTCTTGTATTGACTTCATTGATTACACTACATTTACCTGCATATATCAGAAGCCAAAAAAAACCCATATATATTTAGGGGCTGAAAATTTACTCAACTGGTTTTCAAGACTTCTGGCTGCTCCATTCTTCTCACAACTTCTGCAATCCTGACAATGAAATCAGTTCTCAAACTTTTGTGCTGAATCAGAACATAAATCTGAATGTTTTTATGAGGTTTTATGGCCAGGAATGAGGTTGTGAAGAATTTATGAACGTGAAATCTTCACTAACTACAGGGTTATTGCCTTTTCTAGAGAAATAAATCCAAGCTACCTTAAAATACAGGTATAAAGTTCTCCTCATTGTAGGATTCAGTGCTGACAAGCAATGTCCCAGGGTCTTTATAACTGCTGGATGTTTTCAGGATTGTAAAAGATCCAAGGATAAAGATTAACAGCAGTCAAGCAGAATATCTACATGAAAAGAATAAAATTTTCAAGCAACCATTTTCTTAGAGAAATGTAAGACAAAGATGCATAGTCATAATTTTATCTGGAATTTTGTCACTGGATTTGCAAATAAATCAGTTTCCAAGTACATACCCTACTGCACATCAGAAAAACACAATGTGAAGTTGAAAAAAATGATGCTTTTCTCTTTACCCTTGAAATAGCACTAAATAATGATAATGAATAAAAGGTAAAGACATATCTAATAATACCATAGGGGAATTGCGCCTATTGACTATGTCTCTAAATTATTTTGAAGTGTGTATTAATGAAACTGCAAACTGAATTAAGTACCTTCATCTGCTTCTAGAAGCTGCTCTGTTTGATTCGTTAAAGAATACACATTTTCACTGCAGTAATTTGAGGTTTAAATGGGCTTAATGTAATTAGGAAAACCCTTGGAGATATATATTATCTTTTATGAAAATGGATATGCTTTGTAGATTAGAACACATTGTTTCACCATCAGTGTAGGAGTATAGAATTAGAGTTCTAAGTATTAACTTCACTCAGATATGGGCACAGGGCTTCTGCTAAATATCAAAGGAAAGAAATGCACTAGGCACTTCTATGAGCAAAAGTCACGCTGAATAGCCCTATCAATACTCTAAAGCATGGTGTGAAAGATGATATAATACTGTAGTACTGCTATAATACTTTTAATCAGTTCTGAAAAGTGTGACTGTGAATGTCATTCCTCAATTTGTGACTGTAAAAGAGAATTAGTCTGTTGTTAGCAAGACATGTAAACTTAGCTTTTCATGGCAAAATCACAAGTTATTTTTGTGGTGTTTTTTTATGAACCTGAGCTCCTTACTGAATTCCAACCAAGTACACCTTCATGGAATTAAAAATTAGAGAAGCCAATATTTCTGACTTGCATGGATATCTGGTGTCACACACAAGTAAATTTGCATACAATCCTCCAGTCTGTTCAAATGCCTCTGGAATTGCAGCTCTCATTTGCTAAGCAAGAAAGAGGAGTTTCTGTGTTTTCTGACTGCATCCACTCAGTTTCTCATGCATTCCCTATTTGACATAACAACCTTGGTAATTTGTTATGTTTAGACTAATATGATGCTAACATCAGTTTTTCTTTTCTTGAGAAAAAACTGACTAAAACATATGTTAACATTTGACTAGAAGTTATTCTGAGACTTCAGTGTAAATGTTCATATGGTTGGTGTTAAGCACAAGCTTAAGAGCTTTGCTAGGACTAAAATCTTATTGAACTAAGCTTTCCTCATCCATGAAATGGTCCCTGAGACAGTAAAAACATGATTATTAATACTGTTTGATGCATGCTTTCTCCCTAAGGAGATATTTGCTGCCTGAAAACAGGACTCAGGGTGCAGCCAAGATGATATTATAATGTGCAGGATCAGCGAGGAAATTGTATTTTGGCTTTAAAGCTGCTTCATCATCCCACTCAACATGGTTTTGTCAGGAGCTCCTGCCAAAAATGTTATCCTTTCCTCCTGAGAGGCTTAGAAGGTGTGCAGTGAAATCTTGCCAGCTGTCTTCAATGTCAGGTGCAGATTTACCAGGAGAGCTAAAAAGGCTTGAGCCTCCTCCCTGGGTAGTCATTTGTTTGAAGTAATTTGCTCCTGTTCTATAAGTAATTTGACATAGTAATGGTCAAATGACTGCTCATTTCCTGCTGGATGTCTTCTCAATAATTTTATAAGGGAACACTTTACAGACACTGTCTTATTTCATATTCTAGTCTTGACATGGCCTCTTGGTAAAGAGTGGAGTGTGGTAACTGCTGTGGAGCAGGACAGCTTGTCACAGATCTGTTAATTCTTTGTCTTAAGAACACTAAATCATCACTCTGTCGTAGTGATTAAAATTTAGCCAATTGGCTGGATTAGCAGGAGCTAACAAGATGGGTTGCAGGTTATATCACAGGAGGGTCTTGATCCTAGCTCTACCAAAACCTCTCTGATGTCTCAGACAACTTCAAAGGTTTCTTACTTTTCCTGTTCTATAAACTGGGTGATAACTATACTTACCATACCTGAATAGGTTTAGGCCAAGTTGACTTAGTAATGCATTCTAAAATACCTGAAAGGAACATAGTATAATAATTTTGTTACTATTTTATTTTGTTATTAAGCTTTACACACGTGTTTAAAAAAGAAAATTGTAATATCTTATAATGTTGTTAGATGGGCTATATTTTACTTAATGTTCTTGCTTTACTTACCATCCTTTTGAAATTTTGCTATTTACAAAAAAAAGAGATAATCTTAAATTGAGATTGAGATTAAATGTTGGGGTTTTTTTTGTGGGGAAAAAAAAAATGTTGTTGTCTTTGTTGGTTTTAGGGTTTTTTTTAGACTTATAGAATACTGTCAAGGCTGATCCACTGCAGTGTGAATATCCTGCTCTGCTCACCCGGGGACAATAGATGTCTTGCAAGCTCTGGAAAACAGGATATCTGTGAATCAGTATGTCTGTATTAGTATTTAGGTATAATAGTGACATTTTCCCTGATGACCTGTAGAATTTTGCCTTTCCTGAGGTGTGAATTGTCCATGCATTGTGAGTGCTGAGTACAAAAAGCATATTACTCCATTTCTGATTTTTTGCCTCACTGTATACTGCTTTATCCAGAATTAATTGCACCACCCACTGCCCTTACCACTGCCTCTTTTATTTTATTTTTTTACCAGCAAGCAAAGGTTATTAGTGTGCAAAATAACTTGTGGGGGCTCCTGCTTATAATGCACTAGTATAATTAAAAGAAAGATACAGAAAACACCTCTTTTGGCACTGATTGAAAAATTAACTCTAAATAACAGTGATAGCCAGTATAAAGGTGATTTATTTAGTGGCAATTACGTATTTGGAAATGTTGTGGAGGCAGTGGAATTAAAGTGGCCAAGTCAGGAATTATGAAAATAGAATTATTTTATTTTTCTAAAACCCTGCCTCCAAACTATACGCAGAACAAGTTTTTAATTTATTTAAAGTTTTGGTTCAATTGAGAAGATTTTCAAAAGATGCTATAGACAAATTCAGAGATTTAAGAAGTCAGAAAATGGAAAATTAATATTATTATAAATTATAATTGTAATTATTATGAATTATTATAAACACAACTTCTTACCCAAGTATCAATTGGCTAGGAGAAAATTAAGTGGAACAGCTTTACTGTAGTGGGTTTGCAGTTACCTGTCCCCCCACCTTTATAAACCCCGGCTAAAACTCAGAAAAACACTGGAAGTTAATAAATGAAGCTTTATATCTACAGCAATGCACAATATACAAGCAAATATTTACAAGATATAATAAATATTTACATATATATTCAGTGAAAAAGTAATACAGACACCACACCCCTCCCAGAGACCAAAATCCCCAAGAGAGGGTAACCAAACCCCCACTACCACCTTTCCCCCCTTCCCCAGCCTTATCTCACCACCTGTTGATGCTGCAGATAAGCTGAAGATCAGTCAGAGATAAGTAATATGAGGAGTTAGTAGTTTTAGTGATTTTACTCTGAATTAGCTAAGACTGAGAGACAAAGGAGAGAGCGGCTGGAGCCAGCACAGAGAGAAGTAGACTGCTAATCTCGTTTTGAGAACGACTTTTTTTTCTTTCTCAGTGAAACTCGGTGAAGTGACACTCTATGTTTAACTCTCTCTCAGCCAATAGTCTAATTTCTCACTCAAATTCTCCAATTAGCTCAAACCAACACATTTACTCACAGCGATGAGGAGATATAGGTACTGCAAGCAATAGCCAAATGGATCCAAAATGACAAAAATTCACAGGGTCAGGCAAAGACTGCCAAACTTAGTGATGGTTTCCACAAGACAGAGATTTGTGGAAGCCACATTATCTCCAGCAGCAACAAGGGAGAGCCAAGCTGCTGAGATCTCCCCTGTCAGAATAACAATCAGGAAGTTGGCTGTTAGTAACATCCTAGGGGAGCTTGGTCTGAGTGCCACCAACAGCTATCTCAAATGGATCCAGGACTTGCCAAACTTGCAAAACTGTACAGGATAGTGCAGGAGTGGGCAGGGGAGAGGGAGACTGTCCACAGGCAGGGACAGTGCAAAAATCAAGCACCATATAAAAGGTAGGAGCCATCCAAAGCTGGGACAGTCTAGAATGTGGAGTTCTTCAGGCAGGCTTTGTAGATAGGGAGATTTTCCAGGCGAGACTATTTTCAGGCAGCAACAATCATGCCTTTTCCCTTGTCCTATTTATGTTCTTTTGGACAAACTGTCCGTTTTCCAATTTATACTGCAGGTGAAAACCCAGCCAACCACCAGTCAGATTATAGAATCTGCATATAGGTACAGGCAGGCACACAAGTTTCCACACGTGCTGAAAAGTGCCTTTAGCTGCCTCCCCTGATAGCCTGCAGGGCAGGGAAGGTGGTGGTGGTGGTAGTGAGGAGGAAGCAGTTTCGCACCCTCTTCTCCTCCCATTCAAATCTGCATTGGGGGCTGGGGGCAGGGGAAAGAAGGAAGGAATTTGGGGTGTACAGGACAGGAAAATACAAGTGGGTCTTTTAACATACTATTAACACAGAGAATTGATGCAGTCTTCTTTTCCCACAGATGTCAGCTTCGGAGATCCTCAGTATTTGCCCCAAATATTGAAGAATTTGATATTTTATAGTGCATTTTTATCATCAATTACAATAGAATGACAAATAATGTTCCCCGTATGCTTAGAGAATTTTTGGCAGGCACTATGTTTTTTTTGTTCTTGATATCTTTATTTACCTAAAACCACAACTGTTCTTTCTGGTTAGGAGCTGAGTAGTCTCCAGTCTGCCATTAGAAAATTAAATGACAATTTATATAGGGATAATTATGTAAGAATGGGAACACCCCATAATTGAAAAAATAATTTCTGAGAAAAAAAAAGCACAACCTTGAATTTGGAAGTGATGAGGTGTTATAGAACCCAGTGTTTACTGATTTTGTTTTAAATTTACTTTTTAAAAGAACTACACTCCTAAAACTTTTTCCTTTCTATTTTTTTTTACTTCCTGTTAGCTAAGGGAAAATAAGCAATATTTCTTCAATGCCACATGCTTCTTAGTTGCACAGCATACCTTAATGTTGTGTACAAACAACTCAGATTTTTAAAGCAATACTCAAAGCTGTCATGAAAAGTTTTCACAACACAAACAGTAGTGCAGTATTCAATGTTCAGATTATTGCACTGGAGTTCACATACATAGATGTTGAAGTAGTTCAAAGAAAGACTCGAGTACTCAGGGTTTGCTAATGAGTGTAGGGACCTCAGCATGGCAAAAGCAGCCTGAGAGATAGTTCAGGCTACAATATATATCACAATAAATAAATAAACAAACAAATAAGAATTTCATGTTAATAATTATTCTTCAGAAAGCATTTTGTGACTCAACTTGGGCAGAAAAATGTTCATAATATAAAATCTGTTTCTCTTTCTAGATTATGCAGCATTTCTAAGATATGTGTCTCCAAGGAGTAAGAATTTTGCCACTGCAGACAGAAGTTCCTGTGTCTTGGCTTAGATCTAGAAAAACAAAAATTATAAATAAAGTCATTATTGGATTTTGTATTCCATCTAATTTAAAGTACATTCTTAATTTTGTGAATTTATCTAAAAATATAAACTTCACAGGTGCACAGAGTTTGAGACTAATTGGTAGAGAGGGTATGAGTTTAATTAAATTAACTTCAGTGAAGATATTTTTATAATTGCCCTTTAGAAACAACAAATTTAGGATGTATTTTTCTTTATATTTCTCTAAAGCTTCTCTAATCTTAACTTTTAATTTGTGACCATGGCTTAAAAATTACTTCTAATTAATACCATCATCGGTCACTAGACAAAAATAGTGTCTTTCCTTATTTAGCTCAACAACACAAGCTTTTTAATATTTTACACTCAGTGTTTTTGACAAAACCATCTCAACACTTAATCTCTGGTCCTGATACTTTGATATAATTTCTCTAATTACTTCATACATCATCAGCAAGAAGCCTGGCATACTAGAACTGGTGGATGACATCGCAGAATTTAGAAGATATTAATCAGTGTCTCCAAGATTTGTTACTTTTTGCAAATGCCAGATATGTATTTATTTTTTAAAATCCACATATATATGTATATTAAAACCCACTTTTTTTTTTTTCAACTTTGCTGAATGACCAAATAACAGCAGGTTAGGGGCTGAAAGGCACCTTGAAAGATCATCTAGTCCAACCTCCAGCCAGAGCAGGATCACCTATACCAAATCACTCAGGAACGCATCCAGGTGGGTCTTGAATATTTCCATAGAGACTTAACAGCCTCCCTGGGCAGCCTGGTCCAGCTTTGTTTGAGTTATTGTGGTAATTTCAGGTAACTTATCTACTAGTATCGGTTTGCTCACTGTTTTTCACTAGACTTGATTTGGTAAGCTGAGACCTTCTCTTTTAACAGTTCTTTGTCTTTATCTTAAAGTCTTTGCTCTCTATGTTTCTGTAACATCTTACTCTCCTATTAATGCTCACTTCTCATTTCCAGGTTCTATCATATAGAGTCCCCTTCTCTGCTGTTCCATCTAACCCAAGTCATTCTTCACACCTGTTGACTCCTTACAGTTTACTCTCTTTTCATTTCCAATAGGTACTCTTTTTCTATTTTTTCACCATCTGATTCACATTTCTTTTTACTTTATATGGATAATGTTTGATCTCTGAGCACAGGCACAATTAATCTTGGTAAAATAGACAAATGCCATTCTTATATTGAGATGTTTTACTCTTCAGGTTTTAAAGAAATCAGTTCCCCATTCTCCTCCCAGATTTTCCCAGTGTTAAGAATCATGGAATTTTTCAGGATAGAAAGAATCTCAGGCAACCGTTTAGTCCAAGATTATTTTCAATCAGGATCAGCATTAAATTCAAACCTTTTTGTGGTCTTTGACTAACTGAATTTTGAAGCAGCTTATCTTGGTAAGTCAGAAGAGTTGAAAATAATACCAAAGTGCCCCTGAAATATGATTTTACAACATTTAGTGGCTTTGCACCAAAGCATCACACTGCTGGTTTTCCTGCTTCTTTATTTTATAGCATGCATATTGCTGAACATCTGTACTAAGTTTAATTACATTCAATCTAATAGGAAAAGATTGGGTTTGTTCTTTCAACTGTGCACTTGCTACTATTTGTGAGAATTTCTGGAAGTTTATACTCTGCTGTTATTCTGTTTGAAATATATGTAATTTATAGACAGAAAAGTGCATATTTTGTGGTTGCAAATTACTGTATTGTATACACAAGATGATCTTTGCATTTAATTTTTTTTCTCTAGCACTCAGGGTTTATTAGCAACAGTCTTTCCAAAATCTAGAATTTGCTCATTATTTGTGACATTACTGCATATTGCATTTGTTTTTCTTGTGAAATGTGGAGGACAGAGTATATAAGCTATTTATTTATTCATTTGAAAATCATTTATGGTTGAATGTTTGCAGTAAACACTGCATACTTCTTACTAAATGCATACATTTTAAGTATATTCATTTGCATATGATCTGGCGGGGCACAAAACTCCTTCTGATGCTTTGTTATGGTGAGAGTGATGGAACACTGGAATAGGCTACCTAGAAGGGTTGTGGAGTCTCCTTATCTGGAAGCATTCAAAACCCATGTGGATGCATTCCTTTGTGGTCCGCTCTAGGTGATCATGCTCTGGCAGTGGGTTTGCTTTGAGGATCCCTGGAGATTGCTTCCAACTCCTAACATTCAGTGATTCTGTTGTTCCACTAAAAGAAAATACTGGCTTCAGGACCTCTAGGAAATTACAACATTAACTGTAAACCTCCATATATATAGAATGTTTCATTTTGCATCCCATATAATACATATTTTTACAATGAAAATACCACAATACCATTGAAAAGAACTATTATGCTTCAATATATTTCCCCATACTTATACCGCATGATCAACATCTGAAGTTTAATGTTTTCTAAAACAGTGCACCTAAAACCCATAGACGTTCTGTTGAAAAATACTGTTTGGTTTATATTAACATAAATGTGAGACTGATAAACTACAGGGATGTAATAGGCATCTTGGAAATTTAGACAATTCATAATTAAGGAAAATGTTTGCCTAGAAAGTCATAGTAAGGAAATATTTATATTGGTCTCCTATGAAAACACAAGTGAATTGGGGAAGAATTCCATAGGTTATTGTAGAGAATTTATTTGATCTCTTTCTTGATTTTCATAAATTATTTTCCTCTTGCATTCAAGAAATCTCTGCAATGCAGCATTTTCTCTTTTCTTATTTATGTTTTAATTTTTATTGTCCCATTGGATTCATGGCCAGGGCTAAGAAAACTTATCTCCTGTTAGTACTGATCAAACCAATAGTAAACCAGGAAGTAAAGCTCAAGAAGCAGGAACCGTCATCAACTTTTTAACCTTTTACTTTTGGAGGATTATGTACTTTGTTTTAAACTAATGAGTGATAAGGGCAGTCCTTGTGGTTGCCAGTTTTCTATAACCTCTCATGGGTATGTATGTATTTCTCTCGCCATCCTGTGTTTTGGTTTCAAATGCCTGACATCAGTCTCAGAGTGCATTTACACTTCAGCTGAGAATACTGATGAGGTAGGGCTGGGTTCTTTCATCTCTGTTCATTAATATATTTTCCGCCAATTCTGAGGATATTAAAACAGGGAGAACGTTTCATAAGCATCTGCTTGAAACACTCTGCAATACACAGATTTAAAATAATACAAGTCAAAATCATACATGTTAAAGTGAGTCAAAATTAAAAGTGGCTTGGGTGAAATTCTGAAATTGTATTAAAAATCTGTCATCCACTGTGTAAATGGGGTAGGGTATATTTATTTTATATATCAAGGCCAGGTCAAATTTGTCATGGTCCAACATTGATACTGGCAGTTGTGTGAAGCACTGAGAAACCTGATCCAAAATGCTTTATTTTTGTATATGTAGCAAACTGCATCTTGAGAGCATTTTAGTTTTGTTTGTGTAAAGGTTTAGATCTTATTGTTTGAAAACTGAGCTGAGCTTATCAACATTAGGTTTTAATTGTCAGGCATGGAGGAAAAGCATGACCTCAAGACAGTGACCTTATTGATAAGCTCCAGCAAGTCATTAATTTTTGTGAGGCAACACATAACTGATAGCAGGAAACATGGGATTCGGGTAAACATCCATCAAATGACAAGAAATTTATGAGGAGAGGAAAAAAAATAAAAAGGATTAAAAACCAGAGCTAAAGACTGGAAGGGCAAAGATCAGGTCTTGTAATTTTTCAATAGAGAATCACTTGAACTATAGCCCAAGAATTTTTAGAATTAAGGAAATGACCCTTCACTCTTCTTACTCTTGGTTTTGGTTGTTTGGGAAGATTTCATGTATCTTTCTCCTTCTTGGGTCAGAAGTAGAAGGAAGTATCTTTTGATCCTTATTGAGATTTGTGTCAGCCTTTTCAATAAGGCGTGTATTGTACCTGAAAGTTTAATTGCATTTGCCATGGCCCTGCTTAATCTTTCTCTTTGCCCTCAGACATGTCTGAAATAATTTGTGCTAGTATTAACTTCTGTCTCCCTTATCTTCCTTCAGCTTCGAACAAACTTGGAAAACGTCTTTCTGCAGTACCCCACATAATTATCTGCCCAAATGAACAGATGTTTTTCAAATAGTATAATAATATAATTTAAGCTTTAGCTTTTTTTGCTTCCTATTAACTCTTGTCACATCATTCTCTTCAGTTTTATCTGCAAATGATTACTTTCCAGTTTAAACAGATTGTTAATTTACTACTTGTTGCTTAATTGCACACTGTTTTTTGGTTTCTTTAATCTTGATTGCATATTTTAAAACCAGCTGGAGGAAAAAACCCAACCAAAAAAAATAAATTAAAACAAACAAGAAAACCCAAAAAAACAGACATTCCAATGTCTTGCATATAATTTCAGGATGAATATGTAGAAATAGTCATTTTCAAAACACAAAACCTAAATAGCCATTCTTCTAAAAAGATTCCTTCCAGTAAACAGGGTTACTGCTTAGACATAATTTATCTATGTTGCATATATTCAAGCTGTGCTATCAGGTGTTTTTGTCATTTTGAAAGAATTTCACAAGTTCATGAAAGCATTGAACACAGAAATGAAATTTCAGCCAGTGGATTTTCTGCTAAGTTGAATCTTGCTTATGTAATGCTAATAACACTATGTCTGTAAGCTAAAGGTCTACATGAAGCAATTTAAAACATAAAAATCACAATAAACAACTGTATTTTATTGTTCTGTTTCATTTAATATGATCACTTAATAAGACCTTAATATCACTTGAATGTCACTTTATTTCATTAAGTTTTTAATTTTCCTTTATTATGAATTGTAAAGTTGACAGTAAATATTGTTCAGAACTCTTATGAAAGATGCTTCCTTTTACCTGTTTGATTTTAAGTTAAAAAAATAAGACAATGCAAAACTGAAAATTTCACATTTTTAAAAGCCAGAAGATGTATCACTTAACCTAAATGCTGATTAAAGTGTAGATGGAGAAATGTAAATATGGAAGAAGATACCTACAAAACCCATTATTTTATGAGTCATAGATAATAACCGATATGAAAGACTGTATCATCTTTCACTGCATAGCAATTGAGTATATATATATGTACCAGGCACACAAAATTTGTCTTATGAAATTCACTCCATCTCCCTCTTTTCAACATACATATGTAGCTATCTAACATACTTTATAAATTGTCTGTAGTTTTAGGTAAAACTTATTCCACTGATATTTAATGCNAGGCACACAAACTTTGTCTTATGAAATTCACTCCATCTCCCTCTTTTCAACATACATATGTAGCTATCTAACATACTTTATAAATTGTCTGTAGTTTTAGGTAAAACTTATTCCACTGATATTTAATGCTTTCCTTTTATATAAAATATAAAATAATGATTATTCCAATTATTTGTTTAATCTCGGATTTCTTTCATCTGTTTTTGGTACATACTTGAAGTAAACCGTCTGGAAAAGTTCTTCCATCTCTACTTTTCTTCTTTTATGCAGTACCGTGTTTCTGCTTTTCCTATCTCTCAGTACTAAATTAGCTAGAAACAGAACACTGCCAAGGGTTGCTATAGCATGCTAGGTTAAATCATAACTCAACCAAATGTGACACATCTGGCAAATCAGAGGGAAGCAGAGAGTAGCACGACCAAGCATTCTGTGTTGCTTCTAGGCTGGGAATAAATCTCTTACAGTTACATGTTGTTACACTGAGAAACGAATCTATGGGGATATGTTCACTGTTTAAGTTACTCAGATTTGCCTTGAATTGCCTTTCCCATATTCCTGTCTTTCAGATATTTGAAATAAGCTCAACTAGTAGGAATTTTTTTTTCTTGGTCTCTAATAGCTTAATGAATATTTCCAACAGATTTTTCTCTATTTTCCTCTCATTCCCTCCTATAATTTTTTTTTTGCTAATTGTATATCTGCTAGTAAGCACATTAAATATCCATTCTAGTCAATAGTCGTATCACTGTGTATAAATTTATGCTGAAATAACAACTGCTACTTTCAAAACCAAAAGTAATCCCATTTAATAAACAAGCAAACAAAACACTCTTTTAGCACTGGAACAGAGAGGTGATGAAGTCTCCAAATCTGGAAATGTTCAAAAGCCATCTGGACATAGTACCAGGCAACTGGCTCTGGTTCATCCTGTTTGAGCAAAGAGTTGGACCAAATGACCTTCAGAGATGCTTTCCAGACTCAACTGTTTTATGATTCCGTGAATGATGGGAAGGAGGAACAGAGGTGAGCAATAGTTTGCATGTCCTGAAGATTTACGTTGATGCCAGTTTTTTCACATATATAGGATTTTCATAGCTTGTTCTTGACAAGATAAATATTATCATTAATGGCAAGTAAACTGATGTACTAGAACTGCCAGCTGTACAATGTTTCCATGCATTTGGAATAAATATTTTAATGCTGTGAACAATAACCATTCATAGCTTAATGACTTGGCCAACAGTACAGGGGGTTCTGCCAATGCTGAGGAAGCACGCAGACCTGGTGATGCTTTCCAGTATTTCAATTCTCTTCGTTGATTTAATAACCTTTTTCCAAGGCAACTGAAAATTCTAAGTCACATAGCCATTACTAATTAAGAAGATTTTTAAAATCTGTTTTACACATTGCATAATTACATGTATGTGTATATTAAAGACAATAACAATCTGAAATGAAGCCAGTTAGGAGCTGCTTGAGTTATAGTTACCTACTACATACATGCCAGTGTGGCTTGTATAGAGTGTTATCCTGAAATTTATGATTGCTTTCATCTTCACCATGACCTTCCCATCATTTCATACACAAAATGAACATTAGTTGAGATGTGCTAGGAAATTCCTCCATAACTTTATTAATTTATGCTAACAGTCCAGTGATTTAATTAGTAAGTAGAATTATGCTTATATGAGTTGTAAGGCAGTAAGTGACATGTACCTGAAAGAGAAAGATGAGCAGATAAGAGTAAGTAAACAAATTGCTACCACTACCTGTGTAAATTTAGTGTTAGGGCATTAGCATCCATAAATCACCTCTTCTTTCAAAACAGAAGAGAAGAAAGAAACACAATAGAAGGACTTGGAGGTACTGGTGGATGAAAAGCTAGCTTGGTAATGTGCATTTGGAGCCTAGAAAGCAAATCACATCCTGGGCTACATCAAAAGAAGCATGGACAGTGGGTTGAAGCAGGAGATTCTGCTCTGGTGAGGTCTCAGCTGCAGTGCTGTGTCCAGCTGTAAAATCCTCAGCACAGTAAAGGCATGGACATATTGGAATGGGTTCAGAAGAGTCCACAAAAATAATAAAAAGGCTGGACCTCCTCTCATATGAAGAAAGGCTTAGAAATTTGTGGTTGTTCAGTCTGGAGAAGAGAAAGCCCCCAAGGAGACCCTCTTGTGGCCTTTCAGTACTTAAAGGGGGTCAGAGGGTCTGTAAGAAAGATGACAGACTTTTCAGCAGGATCTGTATAAACAGGATAAGCAGTGATGATTTTAAAGTAAAAGAGAGGATATTAAGACCAGACATAAAGAGGATTTTAT
>VWZI01012444.1:0-11912 GCA_013396835.1 Psilopogon haemacephalus
CCAAACCCAGGGCAAGAACCAACCCTGCAGAGCCTAAACCCAGGGTAAGAACCAACCTTGCAGAGCCTAAACCCAGGGCAAGAACCAACCCTGCAGAGTCTAAACCCAGGGCAAGAACCAACCCTGCAGAGCCAAACCAGGGGGATCACTCCCTCACTGTAGGACCCACAGCTGTGTCCTCTGGCTGCCAGCAGCAGGGAGCTCAGGGAGCTGCCCTGGGTAGGTGCTGTGGGGCTGGGATGGGAAGGTGGAGCAGCAGGCTGGCCATGACCTGTGTTCAGGGTTTCAGGGGCCAGGCAGGCTGCAGGGGTGTGGAGCTCAGCACCTTCAGGCAGCTGTGCAGTCACTGCTGTCTCTGCAAGGCTCTCACAGGTCTGCAGGCTCCTGAGCTCTTGTTGGAGCATCCTGCAGGGGTGGAGATGGTTCCTGGGAAATGGGCACTGAGAGAGCAGCTGCTGGGCAAGGGCACAGCTCCCAGTGCCCCTCAGGCAGCCTGAGCACAGCACTGGCACTGCAGCCACCAGCCAGAGGGCAGCCCTGCCCCATGCACTGGCACTGCCCCAGGCACTGGCACTCACTGCACTGGCACTGCCCCGTGCACTGGCACTGCCCCACGCACTGGCACTGCCCCACGCACTGGCACTGCCCCACACACTGGCACTCACTGCACTGGCACTGCCCCATACACTGGCACTCACTGCACTGGCACTGCCCCATGCACTGGCACTCACTGCCCTGGCACACAGGCAGCCACTGGCAGTGCTCCTGCTCTAGTCCTGTCTCTTCACCTCTCCAAACACCTCCCAGGAGCAGCTCACAGCCTCTGCCTCCACCCCACGACAGGAGGATGGGGGGCACCAAGCAGCCTGTCCCCACAGGGCTGGCAGCACAGGAGCTGAGCACCCTGCAGGCAGCCAGCCCCTAGCAGGTGCACTGGGAGCCACTGCAGGGCTGCAGGAGCTTTATGGAGCTGGGATTAGAGAAGGCAGTGGGGCTGGAGGGATTAGCTGAGACACAGCAGGGCAACCAGGACACAGCTTTCACTTCTGCCTGTAGTTTGACCTGATCAAGCCACGGCCACAGCATCACCTGCAGGTGCCAGGAGTCCTGCCACTGCCCAGCACTGCCTCACAGCAAGGACACCGAGGGGCAGGGCCAGAGCAGGGCAACAGAGCTGGGGAGGAGCAGCTAAGGGAGCTGGGGGGGGCTCAGGCTGGAGCAGAGGAGGCTGAGGGCAGAGCTCATTGCTCTCTGCAGCTCCCTGAGAGGAGGCTGCAGCCAGCTGGGGCTTGGGCTCTGCTCCCTAGGCACAAGGGACGGGAGAAGAGGAAATGGCCTGAAATTGTACCAGGGGAGGGTTGGGTTGGAGATGTGGAAAGATTCCTTTGCTGGGGGTTGGGCTCTGCTCCCCAGGAATGACACAGAGGACAGTAGGAAATGGCCTCAGGCTGCCCCAGGGGAGGCTTAGGTTGGACGTTAGAAGAAACTTCTCCACCGAAAGGACTCTCAAAGCCTGGCACAGGCTGCCCAGGGGAGTGGCTGAATCCCCATCTCTGGAGGTGTTTCAGAGAGGCAGAGCTGTGGTGCTGAGGCCATGGCTCAGCACCAGCCCTGGCAGTCGGAGGTGTTGGACTGGATGAGCTTAAAGAGCTTTGCCAGCTGGCAGAACTCTGTGGTGCTGTGGCTGCAGAGGGCAGGCAGCAGGCACTGCTCACCTCACTGCCTGCCCAGCTGAGACAGGCAGAGTCTGGGATCAGCAATGCCCTGCTGTGGGGTGAGTCAGCCTGGAAAGGAGGTGGAAAGAATTGTGGAGCCTCTTCTCGGCCAGCTCCTTGTCCAGAGTTTTGCCTCATCTCTTCCATCCTCCCTCTCAAGACATTTCTCCTCCAGCTGAGGCCTGCTGGCAGCAGGGCAAGGCTCACACATGCTAGCAGGCAGCCACTGCTCTCCTGACCCCTCCAGCCTGCTCTGCCCCCTGCAAATCCAAGAGTCAGGGAGGAAAATGCAGCTGGGGCATGAGCACGTTCCACATCAGCTCCCTGAGCCTGCCCAGGGCCACCATGGGCACAGTGACACCCAGGGCAGGCCACTGCAAGGTGCCACTGAGGGCAGGACCCCTCTCAGCAGAGGGAGTGTGGAGCAGCAGGGGTCAGCAGCAGTGCAACCACCCAGCTCTGCTCAGCAGATACCTGCCCTGGCATGCAGCAGCTACTGCTGCAAGCTCTTTGCACCACCTCCCAGGCACAGGCAGAGGCAGGCAGGCAGCTTTCCCCTGCTCTCACATGAACCAAACGTGCCACAGGACAGGGACACCAGCACAGAGTCCCAGCTGGGATGGTGAGGATTCACCTGCCTCTGGAAAGAGAGGGGCAGAGAAGGAGCCTTCATCCAGGACAACTGCAGAAGGGCAACAAAACTGCAGAAGGGTCTGGGGAGGAGCAGCTGAGGGAGCTGGGGGGGTTGAGGCTGGAGCAGAGGAGGCTGAGGGCAGAGCTCATTGCTCTCTGCAGCTCCCTGAGAGGAGGCTGCAGCCAGCTGGGGCTTGGGCTCTGCTCCTAGGAACAAGTGACAGGAGGAGATGCAATGGCCTGAAATTGTGCCAGGGGAGGAATAGGAGAGGAGGAGAGGAGGAAAATTTTCTTTGCTGCAGGAGTGGTCAGAGATTGGCAGAGGCTGCCCAGGGAGGTGGTGGAGTCCCCATGGCTGGAGGTGTTGCAGAGCTGTGCCCATGGCAGCTGGGGACAGGGTTTGGTGCCCATGGTGGTGCTGGGTTGGTGTTGGGCTGCAGGACCTCAGAGGCCTTTTCCAGCTGCTCCTCTCCTATTATTTGATGATTCTTTAGGCAGCTGTTTTGAATTCAAACCCTTCCTGCTCTGCCTTCAGCTCAGCAAAGGATTTAAAGGGCAGGGCTGGCAGCCCACACTCATGGCCACACAGTGTGGTGCTTGAGCATCCTGAGAAGGGGGAGGATGCAGGGGCTGGACCACACTGCTCAGCATCCCTGTTCTGCCAACCACCACCACAGCCTTACACAACACCTGCTCCTGCCAGGCTCTGAGAACCACCACCCACACACCTCCCATTTCAGGTGACCCTCTCCAGGGCTGCAAAGTGTCAGGACAAATCAGCACCAGGCTGCTGCAGCTGCCTCCAGCTCCTCGCCTCTTACATAAGGCACCCACCACAGGCAGGCAGCAGCTCTGTGCCCAGCAGGGGCAGACAGCTCCTTGCAGCTCCTGCAATCAGCAACAGCTCTGCTACAAGCAGTGAGCCAGAGGGGAGGTTCTCATCCTCTGCTCTGCTCTACCCTTCTCAGACCACATCTGCAGGGCTGGGCCCAGCTCTGTGCTCCCCAGCTACAGAGAGACAGAGAACTGCTGCAGAGAGCCCAGGGGAGGCTGCAGAGCTGCTGAGGGGCCTGGAGCAGCTCTGGCAGCAGCAAAGGCTGAGAGCCCTGGGGCTGAGAGCCTGCAGGAGAGCAGCCCCAGAGGGCAGCTGAGCAATGCTCAGCAAGAGCTGAAGGAGCTGTGGGGGGCAAGAGCCTGGGGCCAGACTCTGCTGAGTCTGCCTCTGCTGGCCCCCAGGGCCAGGCCAAGGGGCAGCAAGGGGCAGAAAGTGTCAGGCAGGAGGTTGGATGTGAAGAGGAGGAGAAAGTTGTTTGCTGTGAGGGTGCTGGAGGCCTGGAGCAGGCTGCCCAGAGAGGCTGTGCAGTGTCCTTGTGTGCAGAGCTTCCAAACCCGCCCTGGGCATTGTGCTGCTGNCACAAGCTAACCTGCCGAGAGCCGAACAGACCCCGGCCGCAGCGCCGACCTAGCCGCAGAGATGCCCTCGCGCAACGCGGCCCCACCTGCCGCACGAGGGCAGTTCGAGGGGCCGAGGGCGGGGGAGCAGCGGGGCAGCAGCGGGGCAGCAGGGGGGCAGCAGGGGGGCAGCAGGGGGGGAGCAGAGGGGCAGCAGGGGGGCAGCAGGGGGGCAGCAGAGGGGCAGCAGAGGGGCAGCAGAGGGGCAGCAGGGGGGCAGCAGGGGCAGGGCAGGCTCTCACATAGTACTTGTCGTCGCTCTGGTTGTATGCCAGCTTCACCACACCGTAGGAGCCCTGGAAAGAAACACAAATTGCAGAGTCAGGGCAGCAGCTTCAGCTCCTCTGCTCACTTCTCAGGGCTGGGAGACTTTGGTCTTAGAGAGGCAAACATCCAACCCTGAAGGTGCAGCCTGGTGCTGAGTGCTGTGAGCCTGTGGCACAGCCACGGCACAGCTGAGGCTCAGCTGTGTCTGGAGGAGCTGAGCATTGGCTCATCACAGAGGGTTTGGGTTGGGAGGGACCTTAAAGCTCAGGCAGTTCCAAGCCCGTGGGCAGAGACACCTTCCACTACAGCAGGCTGGTCAAGGCCTCGTCCAGCCTGTCTCTGGACACCTCCAGCATCACCAAACCATCTGCCTGATCTAGACAGGGCCAGCAGCGTCTCCACCATCACCAAACCATCTGCCTGATCCAGACAGGGCCAGCAGCCCCTCCAGCATCACCAAACCATCTGCCTGATCCAGACAGGGCCAGCAGCCTCTCCACCATCACCAAACCATCTGCCTGATCCAGACAGGGCCAGCAGCCCCTCCAGCATCACCAAACCATCTGCCTGATCCAGACAGGGCCAGCAGCCCCTCCAGCATCACCAAACTGCCTGTGTGCTCACTGTGACCCACAGGGAGGAAGGCAGCAGAGAGAGGCTCTCACCCTCTGCTTCAGCCACACTGAATCCACGAGAAGGGCCCTTGCAGCTGCAGGATTGTCATGGCTGGAAGATCTTGGAGATCTTTGAGTACAACCATCCCCAGGCTGGCCCAGGTTGGAAAGGAGCTCTGAGCCCATCAGCAGCCCAACACTGGCAGGTCCCTGACTGAACCACAGCCCTAAGTAGCACTCTTGAATGGTCTGGGCCAGACCCTCTAAGGGTGACCCAGGCCACCCCCTCTGCAATAAGCAGAAGCATCCTCAGCTAGATCAGAGCCCTGCTGAGCCTCACACCTGACTGCCAGCAGCCAAGCACACAGGGTGAGAGCTCCTCCACTTTGGAGAGGGCTTTGGGCTGGCAAAGTGTTTGGTGCAGGTCCCTGCAGCTCAGGGCAGTCCCTTCTGACTGCAAAGGGAGGTTCAGCCTGCAGCCAGCCATGTCCTGCAGTGCTGGCAGACTGTGGCTGTGCAGCTGTCTGAAGCAGCAGCCCAGACCCCCCCAGCCTTGGGGGAATCTGCTCTGAATCCTTCTGCAGCTTTTCAAGGCCCACCAGAATGCAGCTGGCACTGCACCTCCAGGCAGCAAAGCCTCAGCTGGCCCCGAGGGGCACCAAACAGCTGCCCCTGGGCTGTGTTGCTGCAGCCAAGGCTCTCACTGCTCCATGGCAAGCAACCACCCTGGCAGGCAGCCAGCTCAGCAGCAAGGGGAGGAAATTCAGACTGCAGAGGAAGTAGCTGCACTGTGACCTTGAGCTAAAGCTTCTCCAGAGACTGAGAGCAAACAAAACCTCCCCAGCAGGCTGCAGGGGTCCTGGCTGCAGGCTGGGGACACTGCAGGTGGCTCACTGCTGCCCAGCCCAGTACCTACCTTGCCTATTTCACTCTGCAGCTTGTACTGGTTGAGCTGTACACAGTCCTGCAGACCAAAAGAGAACAGAGTCAGAGCCCTGCCCAGGGAGCAGCACCCTGCAGAGGCAGTGCTGACAGCCCACAGCTCAGCTGCAGGCTGGGCCACACCACAGGCACTGCAGGGTTGTCCTTGTGACAGCCCAGCACAAAGCAGCCATGGGCTGGACTCTGCCCCAGGTGGTGCTGGAGGAAGCCCAAACACCCCCTGAGGCCCAGCTACCTGCACAGCTCCAGGTGCAGCCCAGCAGCATCCCAACTGCTGCCAGGTTTACTCTGCAGGGGGCTGGACTAATGGGGGCCTGGAGCAGGCTGCCCAGAGAGGCTGTGCAGTGTCCTTGTGTGCAGAGCTTCCAACCCCCCCTGGGCATTGTGCTGCTGGGCAAGCTGCTGGGGGTGCCCTGCTGGAGCAGGGCTTGGGCTGATGATCCCCAGAGCTCCCTTCCAGCCCCCCCCGGCTGGGATTCTGTGAGCAGATTCACTCCCCAGGGCAAGGCTGTGCTTGGCACCACTCTGACTTGCACAAACAAAGTGGGAACAGGTTGGTGTTGACGCCTCCTGCCCTGCCTTGCCCCCTGCTCAGCTCCACAGCCCTTGCTTTGCCCTGGGCATGACTGCAGGGATGGGGAAGTGCTGTCCAGAGCAGCTCAGAGAGGCAGAAGAGCAACAACTCCTCCCATGCAGCCTTCAACCAGCTGAGCAGTGCCTGAGCCCCAGCCCAGGCAGCACTAAAGCTCTGCTGCTTTCTGAGGGGCATCATCCACCCAGCCCCCTGCCCAGGGCACTCCCCTCACCATCACCCTCCAACATGTCTCTTACCTCTGCCCAGCAGTGAGCTCCCCCAGCCCCCAGCAGGCAGTCACCTGCAGCACCTCTGCTCTGTCACTGCTGCTGCATGGAGCCAGTGAGCAGTGCAGGATGCCACCGGAGGGGGAGGGGATGGATAAAGACTGGGATGGGAACAGCCAGGGAGAGGTCCGCAGCACTCTGACAGCTTCCCCTCACCACGGCCACATCCCTGCCTGGCAGACTCACTGAATGCTCTTGGCTGGCAATGCCCTTGAAGCTCACCCAGTGCAGCACTGCTCCAACTCTGCCCAAGCTGGTGCCAAACCTGCCCTCAGCACCACAGCTCTGCCTCTCTCAAACCCCTCCAGGGATGAGCATTCAGCCACCCCTGGGCAGCCTGCCACAGGCTGTGGGAACCCTTTCAGAGAGGAAGTTTCTCCTGATGTCCAACTTAAACCTCCTCTGATGCAACCTGAGGCCATTTCCTCTTCTCCTGTCCCTTGTTCCTAGGAGCAGAGCCCAAGCCCCAGCTGGCTGCAGCCTCCTCTCAGGGAGCTGCAGAGAGCAATGAGCTCTGCCCTCAGCCTCCTCTGCTCCAGCCTCAACCCCCCCAGCTCCCTCAGCTGCTCCTCCCCAGCCCTCTTCTCCAGACCCTTCCCCAGCTCTGTTGCCCTCCTCTGGCTCTGCTCCACTCCTCCTTGGGGTGAGGGCTCCAAACTGAAGGCAGTACCCAAGGAGTGGCCTCACTGGTGCTGGGTACAGGGGCACAATCCCTGCCTTGGTCCTGCTGGATCCAGACCAGGCTGCTGGTGCCTTTCTGGGCCCCCTGGGCACAGCCTGCCCCACACATTTCCTTGCATAGTAACAGAAGTTTGCCAAGAGAAGTTGGCACCACTCTGACTTGCACAAACGAAGTGGGAACAGGTTGGTGTTGATGCCTCCTGCCCTGCCTTGCCCCCTGCTCAGCTCCACAGCCCTTGCTTTGCCCTGGGCATGACTGCAGGGATGGGGAAGTGCTGTTTGTGGTTGAACAACAGCAAAAGAAAGCAAAGACCAAGAGTGTGGCTGTGAGCAGCAGGAGCAGAGCTGTGCCCTGCCTTGTGGCCAGGCACTGGCACAGGCTGCACAGGGAGGTGGTGGAGTCCCCATCCCTGGAGGTGCTCCAGAACTGTGTGCCCATGGCAGCTGGGGACAGGGTCTGGTGCCATGGTGGTGCTGGGTCGGTGTTGGACTGGATGAGCTTGGAGGCCTCTTACAGCCCAAAGCATTCCAGGATCCCGTGGTCCTAACACGTTTGCCTACCTTGTGATCCACTCACCCTGCTCTGCTGCCTGCCCAGACAGTCTCTGTGAGTAGCAGCTGGGTGCTGGAGCCCTCAGCTGGGTGCTGGAGCCCCTCAACTGGGTGCTGGAGCCCTCAGATGGGTGCTGCCAAAGGCAAACCAGGGACATGTCCCTTGCACAGACCCAAACTCAGAGCGTGAGCAGCTCCTGCCTGCTGTGCCTGCAGCCCTTGCCCAGCTGCTCCCAGCACTGCTCCAGGCTGCAGGAGCAGGGAGGTGCAGGATGCAGCATCTGAAGGGGCTGGGCAGGGACTGTTCCCAGGGGCCTGTGGGGACAGGCTGAGGGCAGGAGTTTGGAACTGGAGCAGGGCAGAGTTAGGTTGGACACTAGGAGGGAGCTCTGCACAGGCTGCCCAGGGAGGGAGCTGAGGCTCCATCCCTGCAGACACTGAGGATCAGATGGATGTGTCTCTGGGCAGCCTGCTCTGGCTGGAGGTGTCCCTGTGACTGCAGGGGCTTGGGCAGGATGAGCTGGGAGGGTCCCTGCCAGCCCATGCAGTCTGTGGCTCCACATCTCAGGGAAGCATTCCCCACCCCAGCAGTATCTGCTGCTGCCCAGGGTGCAGAAGCTGTGGCAGAGGCTGCAGTGTGCAGGCTGTGTGCAGATGGAGTGTGCCAGCCACACTCTGCAGCACTGTGAGGGGACTGCAGCCACGCTGCTGGCACAGGCAGAGCACTGCAGGAGGGGAGAGCTGCACCCAAGTCACGTCTGCTTCCCCCAGCTGGCTCCTCTGCCTCAGCAGAGCATGTGGCTGCTGTCAGAGGAGCTGCAGCCTCTGCACTGCACCTCCTGCAGACCTCCCCTTGCTGCCTGGGGGTGCCACATCCCAGCACACAGCTGCTGTCACCTGCAGACCGCCCAGGGGACAAGGGCAGCTCTGCTCCTGCACAGCACACACCCCCCACAGCCACGCTGGGCAGGCCAGTGCCACACAGGTGGGCACCTCCAGGTGACTTGGGTCCACACTGGGCAAAGCCAGGGACACTGCTTTGGGGCCCTCTGGGTGGGGTTCAGGCAGCCTGTCTCCAAGGGCAGCACTTTGGCAGAGCCACATCCAGCAGCATGTTGTGTGCCACCCAGGGGAGGAGGAGGCAGCCTGAGCTGCTCTGCATGCCCAGCCCAGTGCCCAGGCACAGCAGCAGAGGGCAGCTCACAGCTGGGCACTGCTGTACTGCCAGCTCCAGAGGAAAAGGAGATTGAAAAGAGGCCTCAGCAGAACAGGGCTCACAGGCACGAGGTGAAGCAGAGGCCTCTGCTGTGGCACCAGGGCAGGAGATGCCCTCCCTGCAGGGCCAGGCCAGCAGCTCCCTGCCACCCCAGCCCACTGCCTCCTCTCTGCTGTGGCAGTGCTGAGGCCACGGAGCTGTGGCACCCTCAGACACCCCCCAGCCCTCCCTCTGCCCTGCTCCACTCCTGCCACACAGGGAAATGGGAAACAAGCTCAGCCTGGGGAGAATAGCAAGGGCTGGAAAAGTTGGGTTTGCTCCACAAATTGCATGGAAAAATCACAGGGAAAGGCCTGGGGATAACTCAGCAGTGAGACCCAAAGCAGCTGGCAGCACTGCTCACACTGTGCTCCCTTCTGCAGCACCCCTGACAGCACACTGAGACCCTTCCCCAGACCCCTTGGGCTTCAAGGAAGCCCAGCTTGAGAGCACTGCAGCAGAGCTGGCAGGCAGGGAGCACTGCTGCAGCTCCTGGCTGCATGGGAGCAAGGCAGGGAACAGGCACAGCCTCTGTCCTGCTGCCCTGGGGAGGACAAGGAGCAGGCAGCAGCAGGAACTGCACCAGCAGCCACTGCAACCACCAGGACACTGCAGCACTGCCTGTGGCAGCCTGGGTCTGAGTGCAGGAGAGCAGCCACAAAGCCACAGCAGGGACAGAGACACTCCTCTGGCTGCAGAATAGCAGGGAGGGGCTGGAAGGGAGCTCTGGGGATCATCAGCCCAAGCTCTGCTCCAGCAGGGCACCCACAGCAGCTTGCCCAGCAGCACAATGCCCCTTGGGGCCAGCCCTTGCTCTGCATGCAGCTGCTGCTCCACAGCAAGGCTGCTGCCCCTGGCTGCTGGTCCCTGGCTTCTGATCCCTGGTCCCTGGCTCCTGGTCCCTGGTCCCTGGCTCCTGGTCCCTGGCCTCTGGCTCCTGGTCCCTGGTCCCTGGCTCCTGATCCCTGGTCCCTGGCTCCTGATCCCTGGCCCCTGGCTCCTGGTCCCTGGTCCCTGGCTCCTGCAGAGGCCTGGGCCAGGCAGGAGTGGGCTTGGGGAGCCGAGCTGAGGAGCAGGGCTGCTGGCAGCAGGGCTCTAGGGGGTGTTTGCCCCGGGCTAACTCAAGGCTGCTCTCAGGCAGAGCGTTCGGAGGTGCTGCGGGAGGCTGTCCCGGCCGCGGGGAGGGAGGTGCCTACCTCAGCATCCGAGATGGAGACGCGGTGGGACTCTATGGTTGGTCTCCTGAGGATGCGTGGGGAGGGTCCGGTGGCGTAGGGCCCGTCCCCGGGGCTGCCGCTGGAAGCCAGACAAGCTCCGGACGATCTCTCCTGCAGAGACAACTTCCTGCCGGACAGCAGAGGTCTGGCGAGAGGCTCCTGCGCCGCCCGGCCGCAGCGGGCAGGGTCCCGGCCGGGGCAGGGCTGCGGCTCGGTGCCGCTCCCGGCGCCGCTCAGCTCCTCGCCGCCCTCCGCCGAGGCTCCGTCGCTCTGCCCAGCCTGGCACTGCCCCGGGGCTGCCACCCCCAGGGCTGCCACCCGCTCGGACAGCTCGGCCCGGGGGTCCCCGCGGCACAGGGCAGCGGCCGGGGAGTCCCCCATGGCCGCGGCGGCGTCAGGAGGCAGCGCCCGCCCGGGGCAGGCGGCACGGAACAGCTGCGGACCCCTGCGGGAGACACGGGGGGAAAGAGCAGACAGCGCTGAGCACCACAGCGCAGCGCTGGGGCTGAGCACCATAGCACACAGCGCTGAGCACCACAGCGCAGCACTGGGGCTGAGCACCACAGCGCAGCACTGGGGCTGAGCACCATAGCACACAGCACACAGCACAGCCCTGGGGCTGAGCACCACAGCACAGCGCTGGGGCTGAGCACCACAGCGCAGCGCTGGATGAGCACCACAGCGCACAGCGCTGAGCACCACAGCGCTGAGCACCACAGCGCAGCACTGGGGCTGAGCACCACAGCGCAGCCCTGGTTCCCCAGCACCAGAGAGGGAAGGAACAGCAGAGGCAGCCTGGGCACAGGCACAAACACAGAGAGAGAGGAGTGTGACGGTGACAGAGATGAGAGTGGATCCCATCAGCAACCAGGGACGGCCAAAGTGAACTTCCCCTCCCAGCAGCCCAGCAGAGCTGACAGGGTAGGCAGAGGCACATCCAAGGCTGCAGAGCCCAACTCCACCTCCTGAATCCCTGTTCACAGGGCACAGCAGCTTCTGGTGTGCATCCAAACTCAAGGTGCACAGCAAAGCCACAGCCGTGGGCTCTGCACACCTGCCCTGCAGCACCACTGCTGAGCCCTCCCCTCCATCCTGGGGTCACTTCCATCACTCCCAGAAGGACACTGAGAGGCTGAGGGCCAGAGAAGGGCAATGAAGCTGGGGAAGGGTCTGGAGAAGAGGGCTGGGGAGGAGCAGCTGAGGGAGCTGGGGGGGTTGAGGCTGGAGCAGAGGAGGCTGAGGGCAGAGCTCATTGCTCTCTGCAGCTCCCTGAGAGGAGGCTGCAGCCAGCTGGGGCTTGGGCTCTGCTCCTTAGGCTCAGGTGATAGGATAAAAGGAAGTGTCCTCAAGCTGCTCCAGGGCAGGTTTAGGTGGGACATTAGAAGAAACTTCTTCACTGAAAGAGTTCCCAAAGCCTGGCACAGGCTGCCCAGGGGAGTGGTTGGATCTCAGTCCCTGCAGGAGGTTCCAAGAGGCAGAGCTGTGGTGCTGAGGGCGATGGGTGCTGAGCCCCAGCCTTAGAGAACGTCACCTGCAGTTCCTGGCTGTCACCTCTCAGTCACATACACCTCATGGCTGTCACCCCTCACTCACCTACACCTCATGGCTGTCACCCCTCAGCCACCTACACCTCATGGCTGTCACCCCTCAGTCACATACACCTCATGGCTGTCACACCTCAGCCACCTGCAGCTCATGGCTGTCACCCCTCAGCCACCCACAC